>OX104025.1:46933720-47448720 GCA_944470205.2 Schistosoma margrebowiei | reverse complement strand
CTACTATTACTCAGTGAAGTTTAGTTTGTTTTATGTTTTACATTACTCATTTTTATTTTGCATAAATGATTCGATGTTTAACTTGATTATTTCATGAGAGCTGGTCAGTACACAGTGATTATTTTATTTTATGATCTCATACCCTAAACTGTGTTCACAAAATGTGTTCATTACTGTGAAGGGAGAATGTTAAATAATACAGTGATTCACTTCAAAATACACACAAATTGATTGAGTGACAATAATGAACAACACAATGTAATTGGTTAGGCGGAAATTATCTACTCTTCAATCTGTTCAAAACTACCATAAAAATGATATTTCATCAATACGACACTGATTGATAGATTGATCGAATCTGGCTGATCACAGATGCAACAATAAGCGATGTTGTGTGAGAAATCAGTTTGAATTATTGAAGCACATGAACCATCAATAATTTATATTTGATGTCCTCCAAATCTTTCTGTCACTTACTTGGTTCTTATAAATTCAGTCCCTCTTATTCACTGTCGTTGAACTATTGGATATTAAACACATTCTTATTTATCATAATCGGTTGATCATGAAGTTTGAACTCATGTACCATCTCAAACATCAAATCAGCTAACAATCACGAATAATCTGCTAGTACAACATGATTGATTCGAACTAGAACACCTAGAATATCAAGATGGAGGGTATTCATTTTATTCACTTACCGAAATTAATGTCATCGGGGTAACATTTCCGGGCAATAATGAGTTCAGTTAAGAGAATACTGTTCAATTGGAATTACAGAATTTCACAAAATGATTTTGGATGTTGATTGTCGAATAGATAATAACGGTTGTTTAATTAGTCAAATGCTTGCAAGCCCAACATTTCAGAAGTATAATATTTCTCTTAGTTGATTGGATTTAAACGTTCATCATATCGGTGAAATAATCATTGAGACTCTCATTGAGTTGAATTGGTTCACTTCAATCTTGAAGAGGAACATCATAACTTGTGTACAAACACTTTTTTTTATTGAAAGAGGTCATTGTTCATTTTACAGATACATGAACGCAAATTTATTTTACTTTCATTATTTCAGAGGAATATTTTGCTGTCAGAAGATCTTATCATGGAAACATTGATAATAAAAGTATGTATCCACATCCATGATTGTTTGATCACATGTTAACTATGAACACTTTACATCATCATCATCATCATTGAATGATATTACTCAACTGTTTTCTATTCCGTTTGAGTAATTGAATTCGTCTTAAAAAAACTGACGAAAGTATTACAGGGTAACTATTGTACAAAATCAAAGGCTAAATAGTCATATAATCCAAAGATTGTCCATACATATTTTATTGAAACTTAAAGAATAATTAACATACGTTTGGATACATTAGGTCATATTCTCATTTTATTTGTACATAAACGAATACAGTGATTCATCTTCATTGACAGGTTTCAAAGGAACATGATGACAAGTCTGTACATATGTGTTCATCGGAAAATCATTTCTGTATACATCACATTCATCTGCATATTCAATCATTATGCGATCATTCTCAGTTTTTATTCATTGAAATTAAGCGATCGTAAAAACAATATGTATTAAGCATATTCATTTCTCCTCTTTAACACATAATGTGGACAAAGTCATTTGATCGACTGATATATCAATGTGTTACGTAACTAAATAAATTCTAAAACTCGAATTATAAATAAACAAACAAACCGCAGCTCATCTCATTTGCACCTAGAGTCAATTTTATCAGTTGAAATTTAAGAAATATTCCACCAATTTGAATATCACTCCAACTATCAGATCTAATTAGGAACTAGATGATGTATTGTTTGAATATGAAAACTAAACAAACTAAGCATCTGACATTCATGATGAAGGATACATGCTTATTTCATCTACACAACATTCACGAGATTATTTTCATCACGAAAACATTTGAGATAACACAGTAAATATCTGCTAAAATCTGATCCCCCTGTGTGTGTAGGCACATACAATGTCACACCTGGCAATGACATGCTCGACACTAATCCTTGAAATTTTAAATATCGATAGTTTTCTTTTTTGCAGGTTATGCATTGAAGACAATGCACCTGATACACTCGAATGGGAAGATATATTTCTATTATGAGGACGTAAGTTGAGCACATGAATAGATTATTCATGCATAACAATATTGTCAAAAAAAAAAGAATAAAAGGACACCAACTGTTGAGAAACGAATGACACTTGATATAAGTGAGCACATAAACACAATTTTACAAAAGAACAACAAATTCACCTTCAGCGACATTGCAGTTATTCACAATCATACTTCTCCCAACGGACGTAGATATTCATCTTATTATGTATAGCCTCATTCCATGATAAATAGATCGTTCACCTTACTTCATTGAAGTTGTCAACTGAGGTGAGTCAGAATATCTTAGTAAATTAGATGGAGTATATTTCTTAGGGAGCCGAGGAGATCAGCATGCTTACTGTAAGTGTATTTAGTTGTCATCGAATAAGATAATATGAATGACGACACATTGCTTCAATGTTTGGTTGATTTTGATATAGGTGGTTGTGTATTAACGAATCTTGACTCAGACTTCCATCACTTCTTTTCAGATTCCTAGAGGACTTAATAGAGACGTTGTTATATCGAGGATTTATTATTATATCTCGTGTGGAAGAAACGGTAACAAATTTTGTTTACCTTCTAATTTTCATTGAATTACATGATCATTCATTTGTTAGCTTGATTTCACCTTCTGTTTGTACACGATCATCACTATGTCAACGTGCAAGTTTTCTGTAATTTATAATGGTGATCGAATTTGTGTTTCTTACAGTCCACAATATACAGTTGGTATTTGTTTTTACAATCAAGCGATGGAAGTGTCGTTGAAGTTCTGAGGAAAATTGTGTGAAATGGAATCTGAATAATTTAGGCAAACTCACTGTCCTAATGTTACTGTGTATTGAAAATTCAACGTCAATTTGGTGTTTGGAACTCTTGAATCAACATTCAAGTGTCACATGTAATAAAAATTCATAATCGAAATTCATCCGGAAAATATTTTGTCTTTCGAATTGATAACAAAATATCCATATCCTCAATTCAACAACCGTCATCCTCGTTCATATAGCAAAGCAGATTTGAGTTGTTGTGATTCAATCGAAATTGTATTGTTTGTGCTAAGCTCCATCAAAGTGAATTTCAAGATCCACGTCATCTGACGCTTGCCTTACTTGGTAAACTGAGTAATAGAACTAAGATGTGTGAATGTCTTCATCACGAATTTGCAGATAGATATTTGGTGAAGTCTTCTGTATAGTCTTAACGATCCACACAGGAATAAATGAACGAGGATACTAGACAGACGATATATCTACTCATTTATTCACTCATCCACTAATGGACAGTCAAACCAGCAGCCTCTCACTATTGACTATTTCTGAAAAAATTTGTAACGAGATAAACATATTATTTCTGTAGATGTTGCACTGACATTTTAGTGATACAAATCAGGAATTTGACCATATCATTTTTCAGTTAGTGGTTGAACATCGGTCACTTTCAGAATTTTAGGCGGTTTAGAGCATATTTCATAAGGTTGTTATTTGACCACCATTGTATCTGTAACGAGATAATAAAAAATTTCTTATTTTGATCAGAACAGACAACATATTATATTCAAAATGGAAATCCGAATTTCAACTGTCTTCTTCTGTTCAATTAATCACTTTAGGTAATAATGGGCCTGAAGCAGATGTTCCTTCTGAATGGATCACAAATGGAACACTAGTGGAATATGAAGTTCTCGGGGGTATGTCAAACCTCATTTAATCAGAGATGACTATTTTCTTACTTGAATGCATCACCTCCATTTCATAAAATTGGAAATTTCATGTATGATTTCAGACAGTTATTAAATGATATCAAGCCATCAGTCTCAAATGACGTTACACCAAACAACGACTGACTGTTGAATATTTAAAATCATTAAAGACACATTTTGAATTACAATAGAAGTATTCAGTTTGATGAAATTCACTTAAACAAAATATCGCAAGACGATGGATGAGATGATATCAGTCAGTTAGTTGATTATGCAATCACTAGGAGGTGTTATTTGATTTTCATTTGGTACATGCAACATCGAATTTCACCGAGGAATTGAGATTAAACAAACATTTCATGAAACTGTAATTGCCTTGGAAACAATAGTTTAATTTCCAAAATCTTCACTTCATCCTACTCATTCGATAGATTAAAGGAGTAGAAAGATCACATGTTCAAATTTCAATTTATCATAGTCAGTAAATATTTGTACAGTATCAAAAACACTGAGGGTATTCACAGTATCGAAGCGTTTCCTTTTTCCTGAATACGTACAGTGAATAACCGCAAACATTGTTTTGTTCATCATGTATTAAACTATTGAAATAATATTTCAATAACACAGAGAATCATCCCATAATCTGATGTCGAGATTGACTTCAATATTCGTTGACTAGAATATTATTCATTGTCGACGAATTTTCATGATCCAACTAGTCTAACATGCTAACTGATTACACACAGAGTAGAATGTAGCCACATAGTTTGAAACTTTCTATCATTGTAGGTTAACGGAAATCTCTTCAAGGAAAATCTCAACAATGAATTGAGAACCAATGTCACACTTCCTTTGTTGTTCGAATGAATGAACATAATGCAAAATAAATTTTCTCTCTCAGTACAACTGACGTTCGTGCATCGGCTTCTAAATAGTCAGTTAGAAAGAAATAACAATGTTTTTCTCCATTTTGCATATGAAAACATGGCATACAGGAATCATTTCAATCATAAAGCAGGAACGAGTTTCGTTGACCGTCTAGCGTGTGCATTTCTTTTCTAATATTAACAGTCATTGACATCCGTGACATCCGCCTGACAAATTTCATCGTTCAACATGCAGCGTGTTTCAGGAAATGTGAATGACATTGAAAGTGTATTGAATTTCGGATTGAGCAATGTGATGACAAATGCCCAGAGAATGAAATACTTATTGAGTTAGAGTTACATTTGTTTTTGTAATTCATTTACCTTTTGTTTCATAACTTGAAATGCAATCACCTACTTCTTCTTTTCACTAAAGATTGTTCAAAACACAATTCAATTGCAGCATGTCATGATGCAACAACATCAAGTACAAAGTGTCTTTGGTGTGAGAAAGCCAATGCATGCATTACTAGCAATGATAAGGACGTTCATGACTTAAAAGTAAATGGTTGCCAGATTAAAGTAAGCAATTAGTAGACTTCAAAGATTGTTCTTATTATTACGATATTCCATATTGCAATCCTTTTTTCCGAAGAACATTTATATTGTTACGAATTAGTAGTGAATTCTAGTGTACGACAAGTTCATAAATCACAGTAACTTATACGATATTGAAGCACATATGAATGCAATGCTTTATTTCCATGTGGACATTCAACAATGAATAGAAACGTTGTTTAACACTAATACCTGGGAAGATGTTAAATATTTAGCTCATAGAATGTGTAGTGATTCCCAATTTTCAATGTTTCCACTGAACCATCAACTCTAGCAACTACTGAAACTGATCTAATAAATGAATTGAAGAAGACTAATCCAAGCACTGAATCACATTTGGTAAACCTTTGATAATTTTGTAATCATTATACCATTTTGCTCATTTCAGAACATGACTACAGATACAACAACTCTAGCAACTACTGAAACTGATCTAATAAATGAATTGAAGACTAATCCAAGCACTGAATCACATTTGGTAAATATTTGATAATTTTGTAATCATTATACCATTTCGTTCATTTTAGAACATGACTACAGATACAATTGAAGACACTGGGGAAAGAAAATCATCGCAATACGTGTATATCGTTGTACCATTAGTTATATCTTTCCTTATTGTTTGCATTGGTTGTGGTATTTGGCTATGGTTCCACAGAAGGAAGAGAGTTTATCCATAGTCCCCACAAACAGCGTGTCAATTGTTTTCATCAAGTTCACTTTGTTATTTTCATTTTGTAGTTTAGTAAACACACTTTCTATTCTGTTAATCATTCGAATGCATTGAAGATTGTTTCATGCAACCGCATGTCACATTGATGATTGTTTATGTAATGACTGATGTCACTTTGTTGGGAGAATATTAAAATATAATTTTTTGTATTTATGTCATTGTTTTCATTCAATACAAACATGGGTAATTTCATAAGAGATTACAACATTGCACTTGTCAATTAACACTATCGTGTATACATGATTATGTGACCATTGAAATCAGCCAAGACTCCATTGTAAATATCCTTTACGTTAAAGTCTCAATACTGAGAAATATTCGAAATTGACATTGTTCATGGTTTTAAACTGAAATGTCGAAATGCGGCATCAATATTTAACAAAGCACCTCAATCCTTCGTGATTTGAACTAATTATAGATGGTCTAGCTGATATTCAGGTATGATTGGAAAAAAGATGTAAAGTGAATGATGAACTAGTAACAGTTCTGTAGTAGCATTGGTAATAAGTTGAGAGATTTGAAAGAAACACACACTGGAGTGTTTGCGTCAATGATTGATCACATTATTAATCATAACTTGGCTAATAATCGATCCTATTCTCATGGATTTGTGAGAAACTGGTCGACAAACAGTCATTTGCATTACGTGTTTGAATGTTCTCGTTAGTGTTTAGGACTGAAAAGTGTTCAATTTTTTCACGTTATGTGTGGATCATTTGTGAGTTGCTACGACATTGCCATAAGGTCACAAAAAATAAAAGCAGAGTTTGTTAGTGGCTAGCAATGAAATCCATGACACGTATCACTTCGTCACGTTTGAGACCCGTCAGCTAGCTGAATCTGCATCACAGTATTGATATCTCACTGTTCTATTCATAATCCATATCGTTTATTTCGAACATCGTCGCGTCATCCCCTAAGCTACTAAGTATGGATACACACTGGCTCCTACAAACAACTTCAGTGTAGTATATATAATAAGGTGAACACAGACATGATAAATATTTGTCCTGTGGCAGTCTGCATTCCCAAAACTCATTTCTTCTCCGTGATGCTGAATGCTTGAAATGTGGCACAAGTTGTCAGAATATGATGGTATGTTAAACTGCTGTTCATTTCGTAAATGATGATTCCAAACCGAGTTATTAAATCTTAATAAGATTGGAGCATTTAATGATAATAATCCGCATCTAATCATGATGTTTAAGTTACTTTTCCCCATAAAAAGGCGATTATATACCTCTTTTGGTTCGTTCCATAATTCGATTGTTGACAAACGCAGTATACAGTTTCGTTATTTTATACAAAACTTTGACTTTACAAAGTGACAAAGTGAACCTGCCTTCAATAGTTTTCAAAAAGTATTCCGATGCTTTGATTGAACATGTGCTGATAGGCCTGACAGCCTTATTTTGTAAATAGTTTTCAGTGATATTTGTATTTATTTTGTCAACCTTCCACTGTATGTATATTTAACATTAAATGACAGGAATCAGAGCCACACTCAGATTGATAACTGAGCGTTTTGTGTAGCCCAAGATCAATTCAGATATAAAACGATAGACGCGAAGCTGTTTACAATGTCAACGCAGCAAAATTCAGAAGCACACGATCAGTCCCGTTGGCAAGTATCCCTGCCAGAAAAACGTTTTCAACATATTCATCTATATATAGGTGGTCCACTACCACCATCTTATTCATTCACACACATCCTCACTGCAGTGGACAGATTTACAAGTTGGGCTATAGCATACCCCATTACTGACACTTCCACAGAAACGATAGACGCCGTTTTCCTTGACCGTTGGATAGCAAATTACGGAGTACCTTCTATCGTCACTACCGACCGTGGTTTCCAGTTTCAGTCTATCTTATTTGAGAAATTCTCAAGACTTCTGGACGTGAACCACATCAAAACAACAGCCTATCACCCAGCAGCTAATGGTTTGGTCGAAAGATTTCACCGCCAATTAAAAAGCTCGCTGATGGCACAAGATGATACAACAAAATGGAGTAACGCATTACCACTCCGACTTCTGGGAATTCGTTCAACCATAAAGGAAGACATTGGATGTACATCTGCAGAGTTAGTCTATGGTACAACTCTAACGTTACCTGGTCAACTAGTCAACTATGGACCTAAAACGCCAGGGGATGCTACTCACTTCGCAAGTCGCCTATTACAAACGATGCAGAATATTAAAGCAATATCCTCTCGTGAACACAACAATCGAGACCAACTTGATAAAAACTTTGAAACGTGCAAATTTGTCTTCGTCCGAGTAGATGCGGTTAAAAAACCATTGAAACAACCATATGAAGGTCCATATAAAGTAATTAAACGCACACAAAAATACTTCATCATCAACAGAGATGGCAACAAGCAGACTATTTCTATAGAGAGAATAAAACCTGCTTTCTGTGAAGCTACTCAAGTCAAGGAAGACAACGCTGTTGACAATCAACCCCTCTAACCAGCGACTGAAAAACCAGTGAAGGATAAAGAACTTAATGCTAAGCCTTCTTGTTTAACACGCTCCGGTAGACCTATGAACAAGCCCAAGCGTTTTGTCCATTTCGTCGATTGAAAAAAAAACAAAAAAAACAAAGCACACACCTACCTATGTCACACACTACTAATTTCACCCAATTTTTTTTCCTTTTCACAGTCTACATAATCACATTTGTGTGTGTGTGTGTTTATTATGTTACCTCCGGACACTCTGGGGGGAGCTATGTGGAGATTGTCCGGACAAGCTTATTTTGTAAATAATTTTCAATTTTATTTGTATTTATTTTGTCAATCTTCCACTGTATGTATATTTAACATTAAATGACTGTAACTGTTGTTTTAGTAAATGACCTTGATCACACTTTCCGTTGTGTAACTACACAGCGTGACATATGGCTGTTTGCTAACAAATACATTGCTACACACACACGCTCATTGTTCTATTCTCACACCTTATCGAGTCAATCGCATTCTAAATCGAATATTATCCACATTTTAGACTGCTGTGCCATTTCTACTACATCCTACGTCAAAGAACCTTACTGGAGTCATATTTATCTCATAAATGAGTTATTACTCATTTATAATTGTGGATTTTTGGGAGCAAAACTCAACGGAACACACAACAACTTGCTGATTTAAGTAACGTCCCTGATTTTTTATTTTGTGTTACTAATCTATTAATTGTTATTGATACATTAACTTTAGGATGTAATAACTTTATCGCTAATTTTTGGTCCACCACAAACATTTCATGGCTGATTTGACAGCAACTATCACTCTTCGTGGTCTATTCAAATATAATTCCCTTCCGTTTGGTTTAAGTTGTTCTCCAGCCATATTTCATGAAGTAGTCCATCGTGTAATTGATCATCTTAAAAGTGTTGACGTTTGTTGAGATGATCTCAATCATTATGGTTTTCATAAAATATCTCACGGTTAGTGACATACTACTTTCTTCGTAGTCTGCTTGAGAAAAAATCCTCGTTAAGTCGAATGATGTTTCATTTTATGTGTTCGGTATTGAATGTCTTGGACATCTAGCTGACATTAATGATTCTAGAGGCGATAAGCTTCACTTACAATTTCATCATCTCTAAAAAGCTCTAGACAATCATATAAACCAGCAGGTGCTCTTCATTATTATTCACTTTTTATTTCTGATTTTCTTTATTGTACAAACTCTATAAGTTTATACTTGAGTTATGTAATATGAACTCTCACAACAGTTTGATATTGTTATCTGAAACGTTGATTTCCGGTATGCTGTGCCAAGATCGATAGGTGATGCACCACACCTGATGGAATCACTGAATTTAGTTGATCAGTCACTTCTTCACAATCAACATGTAGATCATCATCGTTTGTAATCTATATCGATGATCATTGTTTACTCGAGTTGGGTGGGAATTATGTGAACTCGTATCCTAAATCAAAGTCACACCTTCCTGTTAATTAGCATCGTGGACTACTAGTCTTTGGTGATATCTAGGCACTGTGGCTGTAGTGAGTGAGAACTCAGGTGTGAATGACCAGTTTATTGTTAGTTGCGGAATCACAGAGTGTCTTCATATAATATTAAAACCACACATTCCACACTTCGCTTGCACGTCCTGCGTCAGTTGACTCTTACTAACTTCATTGTTCTTTTATTCTAGATGAGTTCACCGGAGTTCAGTTTGAAACAGAAACCTACATAAACAATGGCAGATGGTCGCACAATATCGTGAATTGGTTGAAGTTAAACGTGAACACCATTGAATGCTTCTCAGTGGCAAGAGACTGAACGTTCTCTCAAGAATGAAGGTCTTAGATTCGATTTCTGCTTTCATGATTGTCAATAGGCAATGTTATGGGGTCTTGTAATACAACAAACAGGCTTCTGAATGATTCCGGGTTTTTAATACAGGTCCAAAATTTATCGGTCCATGATTTCAATCAAAAATCATTTATCCAGCAATCCATCTTGTTTCATTAACAAAGCGTCACACATTGTGTTTATCGTAATCATTTTTGTAGACTATGTGAAGAATTAAAAATTTCGTTTCATGATGATTCTAACTGTGATATTTCGGTTTGAACTTTCATCCATACCACTGACTGTGGAATATTTTATCTATAAATCTTGTGAAAATATTTCCGCAATACGTTACTCGTGAAGTTCACATTGTGTTCACAACAACACCTTTGCTTCGTTATTCGAAAAAGCTGTCAAGTAAAGTACATTAACAATTCGTTGATCGGTCTGTAATAAGTCAAGCACCATTGAACGCTAACATCAGCCTATTCAATTCTTTTTTACAAGAAAATCATTTCACAAACACTTTTGACAATCGAACGTCGATGAATACTTATTTATAACTGTTGCATTACTAGAGGCCACGGTCGATATCCAAACCGAGAATTCAACAGTTCTTTTATAAGTACAACGAGTATAAGGTTGTACGGTTACTTCCTCAATCGAAGTTTGTTCAAAGCACAACATTATTCTCAGACTGATGTACCCATCTATATATATTGCATGATATTTTTGCAGGTTCTAACATTGGACAACATATCTCATAATGATGAAATAACCGCTTACATAGTGAGCACTCAGATCATCATTCTTAGTGTGAAATGACTATTCTTGTAAAGTATCACAGCTTTTATCCCTCCAGTTTTAATAAACGTTTCTAAACTGATTACTTTTGCCTTTAACTCTTCTCTTTATCCAACATTGATTTCACATAGGATAATTCGTTTACACAACACTTGTCATCGATGTTTTGAATGAATTAATACCTCCTGTAAGATCCATTTCGGAAGTTTTGTGTGTGTGTGTGAAAATCCATCAATGTATACACTTGTAGTTTGTTCCTATTGTTGTTCGTGTAGTTGTACATTTTGTTACTCTTTTTGATTCCATTTGAGTTGGTCAGATAGTCATTATAGTTTTTATTTTTCTTACGTCTTCACTAAGTTTCCGTGTTTCTTCGTGAACTGCGTTTATGTTGTGTTTACTTGATTCTAATTCTTGGCAGCAGACACACTGGTTTGTTCCTCCATTTTATTGTGTTGCTTGTACTGACTAGAATTGTACATTTTTAAGTGTGAATTGAAGCACACCTCCAGAATTCGAAACACTCTGTATTATAAAGAAATCAAATAGTATCTTTTGAATGAATCTGTGCGTGATCTAGTCAGACAAGATAGAATAACATTGATATGTTGCAATTGGTAATGTATTGGGCATCCTTTATCAACTTCCTTATTTATTGTAATTTAAATTTGATTGATTGAACAATTATTGGCTGAATAGCTGAGTGGTCATATTTGTTTAGGTGATAGGGTATATTTAAGTTTATAATGAATTTCAGAACCGTCATTTTACCCGATCACATTGTTTTGTTTTCAACCGGGCAAGGGCGCGTATCTAACCCACCTAGACAGTTATTCTTTAGTCCAAACCTTAGTTTGCATCTAACACTTCCAAGAATTTGTACGTTCATTCAAATGAAGTATCATTCAACTTATTAAAACAAAATTTATGTAGCCGGAAAATTAACGAAGTTATAGAAGATGATTTAACGTCATTCAGATTTTCTCTCAATCGAGTGTTAGCGTTAATTCTGGCATTGAATGATGAAATATATAAGAGACATTTCTCTTCCTAACAAAACTTTAAACAGCATTAGAATATTGTCAGAGTGGATATCCGTTGAAATTGCAGTAATTTTAACATTTGCATTCATGAGTATTATACTAAACAGCCTTCTGGTGAGTTCAGGTTTTTTATGGTGGCATAGCCCAGATTGATACATGGATTCAAGCATTGTCACGTTTACCATAGTAGTTTATTTTCACATCACTTGAGAGAAACACTTCATGTTTTACGATATGCAACTCATTCAGTGTATGTAAATCTACCAGAAGTGTGACAAAACAGGAAAAACAAAAAGACTTATTGTAGCGACCCAACAACCGATATTCCGTTGGAACAACGAACTGATGAACCCAAAATTTATTCCATTAGACCAGATTACGTTTCTTTATATAGTTCACAACGCGTTTTTGAGATACTCGCATTATATTATATCAAAACGTCAATCCCCTCAAGATTACAGATATTTCATACTGTCAAGTTCTACATATTATAAGTAGTTGGATAATGACGGCCCCTAACTGATTGTCCCCTACTATTTGACATTGTTAAATGATAAATCCATACACATCAAGTTAAGTGAAAATCGAACCAATTAGGAAGGTTGTGCAGTAATTCTAAAAGTTTTTTATGGAAATTATTCACTTACAAACTGATCACTTAAGCGTAATCCTAGAATGACATAAAAAAATAGTGAGACATTTTCATAATTAGATAACTATAATGAATAAGGGATATGTTGATATGGAGAGCTAATCAGAAGTAGTCTAAGGCGAAGGTCAAACAAAGCCAATCAGAAATCACCTGAAAGACATTTTCATTTCATTGTCTGTGAAATGGATAAATTACCTAAGGATTAGAGTGTTATATATATGAATGAGTACTGATGATAGTTTTTCTTGATTAAAAAGCAGCATTTAACCCTGTGGTCCGAGAGGTTCTGTAACAGTCTGTCATTGAAAGGCGCACCTCAGTAGTACATAAACCTTGTGAATGCCTTTCACTCGAAAACTACTAATCGAGTCAGAGTTTATGGTGAACTGTCATCTGATTTTGCAGCATCAAGTGTTGTCTGCCAAGGCTGTTAGTGTATTGAACTATCTTCAGACAAACTCTTAATTTTAATATGAATATAACATAACTCCATTAAAGTATGAATTGAGGAACGTTAAATTTGAACTTTACTTCTGAATAATATTCTATTTGTTAAGAAATATGATCGAACGGGTATTGAATAGATCAGTATTGACGTATGTTGATGATACCTTCATCGTATGCAATAATCAAAAACATGCAACAAATCCGCTAACGTTTTTCAACGAAGCCGATCCAAATATTCATTTCACTACGGATTATGGAAGAGAAAAAAGTTCCATTTTCTCAAGATGGCGATAAAATGAAGGAAAGATGATACAGTTCAACGCTGTTTATAAGAAAGACACATAGATTGAGAGTTACCTCAATTTGAATAGCTTTTGTCCAATCAAATACAAAAAGGCACTGATCAAAACACCGTTTGACAAAACAGAAAGAATAGATACTACCGATACACTTGAAGAGGAAGTTATGAATGGTAAAAATTGCATTGACAAGAATTTATACTACAGCAAAAATGATTGTCCTGTCCAAAACAACGTGTTCTTTGACACAATCAAAGGTCGACAAGTATCCTTTTCATGTTACCACCAAGTGTTTATAAAAATTTACATGTATCTTCCCAAGCAGTTACATTGGTAGAACAGAAAGGAGAGCCTACGTAAGATTCAAAAAGCATATTCGGAAAATGTTAACATCAAATTGCCATCGCAAGACATCCCCTTGACACAGGATACGAAGTCGATACACTGAAGTCTTTCAAAGTAATTAATAAACAATCAAGCTCAAACATTCTGAAATTCGCCAAAGCAATATCAATCAAACGTCTAAAAAACTATGTATACAAAAATAGACAGTAATAAATCTTTTATTACCCTGGTAACAATACTCCACCACCATTTATTGATTTATTGCGTCATTATTCCAACTCTTTTTGAAGTTTAAATTACATAAGCGATTGATCTTAATTCATACTACCTTTATTACCATTAATCAATTGTCATGAGTTCTAATCACTATTTCAATGTTCTGGAACTTTCCGTCTCAACTCTATCGGAATATTCGCTACACCATGTTACACATGTATTCATCGTTCATCACCTTCTTATGCATAAATATGTCAATATCTGTAATCATGTTGAATTTTAGATATGTCATGTTGTAAGCAACTGATGAGAACCTAACGAAATCGAACGAATTCATTTATTATTTTGCACCAATCATTGTTATTGCTCTCTTAGAAACAGCATAAAAAATTTGTTTAGATCTTTCTATCACTATGATCATATCTGCATGAACATTTTTATTTGATCAGATGGTAAAGTTATTAAACTGTTCCCCAGTACAAGCCTAAATGTTAGCTGATTTAATCGTTCAATGACTAGTTCAGTTTCCTATGTATATACATCTATGTGTCTGAATCTTTTCATTATATTCGACTCTTATTTTGGCTGTGTATTCGCTCGTTGTCATTCAACTGCATTTGTATTTCTTCTTGAATACACTTTACGTAATTGTGACATAGAGAAGTGTACTGTACAATGTTAGACTGTAGTCAATAGTTGGTATTGCATTTCTGAAATTCATGCACCTCAGAAAGTCATTTAATAACAGTCATTTAGACCAATGACATAAGAAGCCTTAAGATTTATCTCGAAAATTTTGAACGACAGAATTAATGAAGCGTAAATGAGAATATAACGCCGATCTCCACGGTACAATCTTATTTCTAAAATCAACGTACTACCTCTCAACTTTAATTATTCTGATGGATTATAATTATTGTTGTGGATTGATATTATCCTCATTCTCATTACACCTATTTCATCCTGTAAACATTTTTGATTAAAATGTAACATTACTAATCATAATAATAAACTATGACATTTTACGTACAATCGATATTTAGTGGAGTAAGTCTGTTCTATTTTATGAAATTACAGCATTTGTTTATTGTTGTGGTTTCTCTCTGTCTACTTTTCTCCTTCGCCTATACATCGATATATATTCCTTTTCATAAACACGTCTTAGGAAAATGCAATCAATACGTAGTTGCATTACTTAACGGTAAATGACAGGATCGAGACACTGAGGAAGATGATAAGCTTTTTTATTCCACAATTAGACAGAGTTGATACAGAATGACAGATCGAAAAGATGACCAGGGATTAGATCGTGCACCATGAGTCGATCGTTCTTGTAGAAACGCTTAGCTCACTCAATATGCTTGCGCTTTTGAACGTGTAGAAAAATGAATAGAAAGTTTAATCGCTCTTGTGGATTTCATATAAATATATGGGGAATCGATCCCCCAGCCTTTTGACGACCACTGTTTCAGCTGCTGTATCAACGGAAGACTGTCAACTATTGTTCATCTTGGACCGAACGATATACGCACAGATCTTCATCGATAGAATAAAGAAATTAGCGTCCAGCCATCCATAAGTGAAGAGAGATAAAGCATTACAGACCTTGGATTTACTTGCTGATTCCAAACGAAATGAATGAGCGAACAGCGATCAATCCACTGAGATAGGAGATGTAATCAGTAGTCCGTTTCTATAAATTTAAATATAGCTAAAATACAATGTGTTTTATATATATATATATATATATATATATATATATATATATATATATATATATATATATATATATATATATGAAGATTGGACCCCATAGTTTTATAAATACCACAACAGTGATTGGTTTCAATTGATTTTCCTTAAGAGAAGTAGTAATCTTCTCTAATGTCAGAATTCTAATCATTTTGTCAGTCACATGAACAGATTATTACGAAGCGAAATATTTCATTCTAACTCAGATTTATATTACACCCACTAAACAGAATAGAGTATAGACAATACCATATGATCTCATTATGAGATGGAATGAGGTGATAATTGACAACATAGTATGATCATTAGTGTTTCTATAAATAAAAGAGGTCAACAGAAATATGTTTGTTAAGAAAAAGCACTCGTTGTTTACACTGAAATTGAAGAAGGAGTACTCAATTTTACTTTGAAAATGTTATCGGATGCAAGAGAAATGACGATAGAACGCAGTGTGTTGTTGTATTCAATGCGGTGAACTAGACAGAATTCCCGAATTCTTATATCATATTCCTAAATGCACACAGTTCAGAGGTGTTTATTTCATTAGCAAGAGTGACATATATAAAAATGTCAGTGTGTGCTGCTTCGATCTCCGGTGGACTCAACAAAGCTGGTCTATTCAAGAGTTGCTTGAAGTATTCCACCCATATATTCCTCTGATCTTCAATCTCATTGATTGACTTGAATACTTTGTTCTTTACCGGTCAACACTGGTTTACTATATTTTCCTGCCAGTTTGTTCGTCATTTTGTATAGTTGTTTCATGTTTCTTGCAGCTACGGCTTCATCTGCTCTCGTTGCTGGGTGCTCCACGTACGCTTGCTTGTTGGCTGTAATGCTCCTCTTCACTTGCTATTTTGCTTCCGTTTATTCAGCTCGGTCATTGATTTCCTATGTTATTGTTCGGCTGTTGTTGATTGGTTTCTCCCTGTTTCTTTTGATCTTGATTTGTCTGATTCCATGCAGTGTGATCCTGTGAGACCCGTGGAGCTTTGTGAATGCATTTGTGGGGTGTGAGACTCACCAGAAATGTGCTTCCAGTTTAGCGCAGTAATGGTAGTAGTAGTAGTAGTAGTAGAAGTAGTAGTAGTATTAGTATTAGTATTAGTAGTAGTAGTAGTAGTAGTAGTAGTAGTAGTAGTTTTTGTCGTTGTTGTCAATAGTATCACGATCGTCATGCTCAACTCGAATGAATTGTTACATTCGTCCATCCTCGCTTCATCTATTCAATCATCGTTTGCATCTTTACTCAATTACCTGCTTATCTACCAACTTTAATCTGACGTTTTGACAAGAATGATATTCTTAAACGTTTCTATCCGACATCACTGAGTGTGACAGATGTAGTATTCATTAAACGACAGACCATATGTAGAACTATGACATTCACACTAAGTGATGGAATAAGATCATATCAATCAAATATATATATAAGAAGGATTCCTTGTGGATATCATAGAAGTTTCAATAGTTCAATTCATGAATCAATTGAAGTTAAACCTCAATGAAAAACATGAAAGCATTGGATAGCCATTTTGTTATATTATGGGACTCCTTAACACTGTGTATCCACAATCCAGAGATTGATAAGTCCTGGTTTCAAATCTTGCGAGGCGAGAAATCATATCGATACTAACCAGTCAAAATATTAGGTTTTACTCTATTATAGACTCTAAATAATTCTATACATGTTATTTTCTAAACATATCACAATATATCAGAAGGGGATTTGTGCAGATTTTTAGAATTTTAACTGATTGAAATCATGAGTCAATTTAAGTCATACCACTATGGTCTAGTTGTCTAAGCACCTTTCATATAACTGATATGTCACGGGTTCGAACCTCGCGAGTTGAGGGATCGTGCATGCGCACTGGAACTGAGGTGTCCCTTACTGTGGCAAAACGGCCGTCCAGTGCTTGCATGATAGTCCAGTTTCAATTGAAGCATGATTTCAATCATTGATATAACAATGAAATAACGACGACGACGACGAGAGGATGGGGAGTAGAAAAACGAGAGAGTTAAACAAACAGTTAATTCATTTTGTCTTTCAATTTTTTTCGTTGATTTGAATTCGGTCGACTTTTGGAACTTCTTGATGTTTTAATTCTTTTGCTATTTTTTTACATTTTCATTTCTATTTAGATGTGGTTCTGTATTATCACTATGTTCAATCATTGTTTGATTACATGACATTTTTTTATTATTTTTATATTCTTTTATTATATTATTTCTATCATTCATACACATTTCGTAATATTTATAATGTACTTCGTCAGTTTCGAACTATTGATTAAAAAAAAGAAAAGCAAAAAATGAGGAGAAAAGAATGAAGATAACACAATCTTAAGTACATATTATTGAACAATAAATATCCAAACTAAATGACAGAATGAGACTTTAATTTATGGACGAGTCAATCAGAAGTGTTTGAATGATTTCATGATGATGACGCTATCCTTAGTACTTGATGAATACGGTTACCTTCAAAATCTTGGATATGTGCATAATGTCGGTATTTTTAAGCGTTATTTTGTGGACCCTACAACTGGAGTACACACTGACAATATTGAAGTTATGTGGTCGAAGCTAAAAAGGTACTGACGATCCTATCATGACTCGAGAGGTCGACTATTATAGAGCCATAATGGATGAGTCCCTCTTTCGTATGTACTATTATTTCAGTACACCTGAACCTTTTTCAAACCATGATTAGTCTTCGAACCACTTTAATTCTCTGGGTTTTTTTGTAATATATACATTGGTGAAGAACATTGAAGATTCGTTCAAAGGTCGTCCATAGAGTCTCGTCAATCAGAGATATAATCAATTAGAAACAAATCAACATCAAGATCTAAGCTATGAGTTATATGTGGAGAAATGTAAATATTTCATAACTGATGATAACGTTCAGATAGGCGACGAAATCTTCATAACCAAATGATTTAGTTTACTGAAGAAAACTTCATCTAGAATATTTAATAAAACAAAAACTGATGAAATCATAATTTATAGATGACCCATTTTGATTTAAGAATAGAAAATGTTGAATTTTGACATGAAATTCATTCATTGATTTGGTTAAATACTGTTATATACTAGTGAATATTACATTACGAGTAGCGTCTGAGACTTATGTTTTGTGGATTTTCAGCTGGTTGGTCATGCTTTAATTGTTCGTTAGAACAATAAAGATAAACTATCTAACGCATAATATTTGTAAGTATTTATGTTCCCTCGTTGGCATTTATGTTAAACATCAAACTGATCAATCTCTTTTAAAGTATGTACATCTTCAGAAAACTTCTTATATAGTTCTATTTAGTCACAGGATTGAAATAATGTTATATAATAGAAGGCAATGGGACCTAGAAAGTGGATTTTGTCCTATGCAAGACTCCTAGATTAGGTATGTTAATGTTGACACTAAGACTGTCAACTCGTATCTTTCAAAAGGTACCTGACCTTTGTATACATCTGATCGTTTGTTTAGTTATCTGATTGTCACACACACAGACAAAACAGTATAAGTTTAAAAGATAATTTATTTGTTACAAGTTAATACTACCCAGCGAGCTGTCAAAAATGATATAATACTGAATAACTATTCTATTCTCGGACAGTATCATTCAACTCACAATGGAGCTTATAACATTCAGTTCACATGATAATATATTTTTTGACCATTGAATCTACTGTCAATAGTACACATTTCCATATCTAATCCATTCTCATCACTTAGCAACTAACTTAACATGGTATAAATAAATACTATTCATCATCTATCTAACTGTATAGCCTTGGATAAAACAACAATAAATTATAAATGATTTGAATGTATTCATCACTTGTGTCCTGTGTGCCCTGTTCATGTATAACGTAATAATATCACTAATTAGAGAACAGTGAATTATCGATCGGACCAATTACTCATTAAGCATTAAAAATTAGCGCCGTAACCTTGAATTCTTTTTTAAACGCGCCTGATTGGCTCATTCATAAATGAGATCATAAATGTTATAATCATAATGATTAATCATACTTACTTGAATCGTTTTCAATAAATCAATATAATTTTGTTGATATTGATTTTTGTTTTAAATTTAAAAATTTAAATTTTTTTAAAAAAAATAATCAATAATTAAATTGATATTTAAATTTTAAAATTTTTTTTATTGAATAATGATTGAATTTGTTTTATAGAATATTCTAGAATAAACCATTAATGGATTGAATAAAAATTCATTATAAATTGAACTTGTTCAATACGTTTACATTTAATCTCATTAAAATAATGTTTAAAATTTGTTTAAATTCATTAATTAAATTAGATAAATTGTACGTATTAATTCTGGTGGGAATTTTAAAATATAAATGTTCAATGAATTTGATAATAAGGTATGATCTAATGAAGAATGATCTTTTATATTTTGAATTTGATTATCTAAAGAAGGAAAGAAAAAGAGAGAGATGAAGAGTTTTTTTAAAAACAAAAAAAAATGAATGATTTATGAATGAAAATGAATTGATCGACAAAGTGAAATCTAATTTAATGCGTGTTTCGTCTTTTTGTGAGATTCGTCAGTTGTTCACATCCATGATTTACGATTTTAATTCATGGTCACTTCAAGTTATAGAACAAGTTAACTATGTATTGATAAATTAATTAGTGATGTTTTAAAGTTTAAAGCAAACAATGAAACCTCTTTGAAAAAAAAAGTGAGTAAGATTTTTTATATCAAAGCGAAGATTAAATCACGAGTACCGTCTGAGACAAATTAATTGATTAATATAATCTATACATTCTTATGATATAACTATTCAATAATTGGATATAAATCGAATGTTCGAGTTCTTAGGGGGGCATAATCAATGCCTTTAACCTAAAGATCTAATCCACAAGACGGTGGAGTGACTTTAGGAAATGCACTTTCATGTTAGCTGGTTACCAACAATTGATTCATATGCCATTTGTTTCCTTAGGATATTAGAGCCCATGTGAATCATTGATTTGGAATCAACATTTTGCCACTCCCCTATGTCATATCCGAACGAAGATTATGTCATCAGTAACTTCTGAGACCTATTAATGGTCTAATATCATTTATATATTTTTATGGTATAAATATTCAGTAACTATATTGTGTATATCTATATTCCCGTTGTTAACAGCTTTATTTTAACCTATATATTATTATTGTACGATTTACTTTTCTTAAGCTATGTTCAGTTTATTAACTACTGTCTCCCTCGTTCATAGTCACATTTTGTCGTTACTGTGTATGAATGTTATTTCCTATTTTATGCTGCTTTGCAGTCTGTTTGGTTGATACATAGACGCAGTATGTCTGAAACAAATGATTCGATTCGATTTGCATAGTGGAAGCTGGTATTTGTGTTCTGTTCTCAAGTGGACGGGCTAGGCGGATATAGGACCAATAAGGACGCCAGACTGACTATACCGGCAGAACGTCATTGGTTTTGGCACTGTGCGAAGATTGTATAAGTCGTATTTTGATTGGTGGATAAATCACATGATAACTAGCCGGATATAAAGTCATAATAGGAATTGTTGAATTATTACTTCTTCAAATGATACAGATGTGAATTTAACAAGGAATTGAATGATTGAGTTTTCATGCCATGGTCGTAACTACAGTGCAATGTGAATATTAATACAAACACAATACTTTCCTTATAAATACACTGGTAAGAGTGGGGAGAAATAACCGTTTGAACCAATGAAAGTTTCAAGATCTAAAAGAGAAGAGGTGAATACTTTTGCTTCATGAAGGTTCATTTTCATTTTAACAGTTCAGTAAATTATTATTTCAAAGTTCTTACAAGTTTTTAAATGACTATTTATAATTTTCTGTGATCAACTCTATATCTTACGATGTTCATAGTTAACGTTCAATAAGACAAAAGATTACAATTGATTGATCACTGGGTGCTTGTCTATTCCTTATTAGTGCAGATCGAATGCTATCGATCATGTTGCAATGTGGCCACCAGTCTAGCTGATTCGACATAGAGTGCACTATACAACTTGGTCGATAAGATTTGATCTGCACTGAAATCCACCTGACATAAATGACATTGATCACTACTCAGTGACCAATCAATTGTAAATACATTTCAGTCATACAGGACGTCAGTCGAGGCCCGGATAGCTTATTGGTAACGTCTCTAACTGTGAAACTGGGTGGTATGGGATTGAATCTACCATGGAACATCAGTCTACTCAAGATTACAGGTACACTTTGCTGACAAGTGCCAAGTAGCACGAAACCTAGGTCAAAGTTTTCCTGTTGACTACTTCCAACCACCATCTTTTTTCAATAGGATATCACTTCAGCGCTGTACGTAGACAGAAATAGATGACTGAGTAGTAGATTTGTTAGTAATTTTATTTCATAATACTAATGACTTCCCTATTCGTGTTTAAGCTGTCGATAACAGCTAACCGAATGTTCTAGGAATTAAGATTCGACAATATTGACAGTGACCAGTCAGAACTCTTTAATACTTACATTTATAAAGTCTATGGATTTCAAACTACATCACGAGGGAAGCTCTAACTTGGAATCCTGAAGGGAAGCGGAAAAGAGAAAGGCCAAAAAACAAATTACGTTGGGAAATAGAAGCAGATATGAAAAAGATGAATAACAACTGGGAGAAACTGGAAAGGATTGTCCAGGACAGGGTTGGATGGAGAATGCTGGTGAACGGCTTATTCTCCTTGACGAGGAGTAACAGACGTAAATAAGTAAGTAAGTATGTTCGAATTATGCACAGTTTGAAATCTACAAAGTAAATAAGTTCCATCAAGACTACAGATATGTTTGTTTATAAGTAATGGTTGAGTTGAAACTTAGGTTAAACAAGGTTTCTTGGTGACAATACATGCAACTAACAATTTAAAAAAAGTTGATTTATTCACACAACTAACCATCAGATGTAATGGTAATCATTGATCCTGAATCATCTACATTAGTCTTGTTATCCAATTTATTCATTAAACCATATTCTTCAAGATAACGAGCTCTTGATATTTCAGCTCTCATCGCTCAACCAGGTTCCATTTCTTCACAAGCTCTTTCTAAAGCTTTAACTTCTAATATTTTATTATCCATATTAATGAATTTAATGTCATTCTAATAAAATAATAAGAAAGTAGAAACATTCTATAACTCCGCCCGTAGAAAACTAACTCGCTAAAAAAACGCTTACCAGAAAAAATAATCCAAACCATTTAAACTCTGCCCTGGGAGTTAGAAGGTCTTCATTTAGAAGAATTATGACGCTTCATGGTGAAAGCCGAGTTCCTTCGGAAGCCAAGAGGCCGATGCCCCTTCTAACAACCAGAGCAAAAATTTTTATAGGTACATGGAACGTTCGAACAATGTGGGAAACCGGGAAGACCAGTCAAATAGCATTGGAAATGAGGAGATACAACTTAGCCGTACTGGGAATCAGCGAAACCCACTGGACCCAAGCTGGACAGAAAAGGCTAGCTACGGGAGAGATGCTGCTATACTCCGGTCACGAAGAGGACAATGCTCCACACACTCAGGGAGTCGCTCTTATGCTGTCCAAATTAGCACGAAATGCACTTGTAAGATGGGAATCTCACGGATCCAGAATCATAAAAGCATCATTCAAAACAAAGAAGGAGGGGATCTTAATGAATATTATTCAATGTTATGCACCCACAAATGATAGCAACGACGACATTAAAGATCAGTTCTACGAGCGGCTGCAGTCAGTTATTGAGAAATGCCCAAGGAAGGACCTAACTATTCTGATGGGAGATCTAAATGCCAAAGTCGGAATAGACAACACCGGATATGAAGATACCATGGGACGACATGGACTGGGAGAAAGAAACGAAAATGGAGAAAGATTTGCAAATCTATGTGCATTCAACAAATTGGTCATAGGAGGCACAATATTTCCACACAAGCGTATACACAAGGCTACATGGATCTCACCGGACCACACTACAGAGAACCAAATAGATCATATTTGCATCAACAAAAAATTCAGAAGGACAATGGAAGATGTGAGAACCAGGAGAGGTGCTGACGTAGCTTCAGATCACCACCTAGTTGTGGCCAATTTAAAACTGAAGCTAAAGAAGAACTGGACAAGTGGACAAACAGCAATACAAAGGTTCAATACAGCCTTCCTTCGAGATACTGACAAACTCAATGAATTCAAGATAGCTCTCAACAACAGGTTCCAAGCCTTACAAGATCTACTGAAAGAAGAAGAAACTAGTATGGAGGACAACTGGAAAGGCATCAAGGAAGCATTGACTTCAACGTGTCAAGAGGTTCTGGGTCCAAAGAAATACCATCATAAGGAATGGATCTCTACAGAAACACTGGACAAGATCAAAGAAAGGAAGAACAAGAAGGCAGCAATAAACAACAGCCGAACACGAGCAGAGAAAGTCCAAGCACAAGCTGAATACATAGAAGCAAACAAACAAGTGAAGAGGAGCATTAGAGCCGACAAGAAGAAATATGTGGAATAACTAGCAACGACGGCAGAAAAAGCTGCTAGAGAAGGAAATATGAAACAGCTTTACGATACAACGAAGAAACTAGCAGGAAAATACAGTAAACCAGAGAGACCGGTCAAAGACAAAGAAGGCAAGCCAATCACCGAAATTCAGCAACAGCGGAACAGATGGGTAGAATACTTCGAGGAACTCCTGAATAGGCCGGCTCCAATGAATCCACCGGACATCGAAGCGGCACACACAGATCTTCCCATAGACGTCAACACACCAACGAAGGAAGAAATCAGAATGGCCGTCAGACAAATCAAGAACGGGAAAGCAGCGGGTCCGGACAACATACCAGCTGAAGCACTGAAGTCAGACATCGAAGCAACTACAAACATGCTTTATCTTCTATTCAAAAAGATTTGGGAAGAGGAACAAGTGCCGATGGACTGGAAAGAAGGGCACCTCGTCAAGATTCCAAAGAAAGGAGATCTGAGCAAATGTGAAAACTATAGAGGCATTACACTGCTGTCAATACCAGGGAAGGTGTTCAACAGAGTGTTGCTGAACCGAATGAAAGATGCAGTAGACGCCCAACTCCGAGATCAACAAGCTGGATTCCGTAAGGATCGATCATGCACAGACCAAATTGCAACACTACGGATCATCGTCGAACAATCAGTTGAGTGGAACTCATCACTATACATCAACTTCATTGATTATGAAAAGGCATTTGACAGTGTGGATAGGAGGACGTTATGGAAACTTCTTCGACACTACGGAGTTCCTGAGAAGATTGTCAACATTATCCGGAACTCATACGACGGACTACAGTGCAAAGTCGTGCATGGAGGACAGCTGACAGATGCATTCCAAGTAAGGACCGGAGTCAGACAAGGCTGTTTACTCTCTCCCTTCCTCTTTCTTCTGGTGGTCGACTGGATTATGAAGACCTCGACATCTGAAGGAAAACACGGAATTCGATGGACAGCTCAGAATCAATTAGACGATTTGGACTTCGCAGATGACCTAGCCCTCCTATCACGTACACACGAACAGATGCAGATGAAGACAGCCAGTGTAGCAGCAGTCTCTGCATCAGTAGGCCTCAGCATACACAAAGGGAAAACCAAAGTCCTCAAATTCAAAGCGGAAAACAACAACCCAATCACTCTTGATGGCGAAACTCTGGAAAATGTAGAGTCCTTCACATACCTGGGAAGCATCATCGATGAACAAGGAGGTTCAGATGCAGACGTAAAGGCAAGGATTGGCAAAGCAAGGACAGCATTCCTACAGTTAAAGAACATATGGAACTCAAAACAACTTTCAACCAATATCAAAGTGAGAATCTTCAATACCAACGTCAAGGCAGTTCTACTGTATGGAGCTGAAACTTGGAGAACTACAACAACAACCATCAAGAAGGTACAAGTATTTATAAATAGTTGTCTACGCAAGATACTCAACATCCATTGGCCGGATACCATCAGCAATAGCCTTCTGTGGGAGAGAACAAACCAACTTCCAGCTGAAGAAGAAATTAGGAAAAGACGATGGAAATGGATAGGACATACATTACGCAAATCTTCAAACTGCATCACGAGACAAGCCCTAACTTGGAATCCTGAAGGGAAGCGAACAAGAGGAAGGCCAAAGAACACATTGCGTCGGATAATAGAAGCAGATATGAAAACGATGAATTACAACTGGACGCAGCTAGAAAGGATTGCCCAGGACAGGGTTGGATGGAGAATGCTGGTGAGCGGCCTATGCTCCTTCACGAGGAGTAACAGGCGTAAGTAAGTAAGTAAGTAGAAACATTCTATAAACATAAAAGCAGGCAAATAAGTAACATTCTATCCTTTCACTCAATTTCTATTCTTCAGAATTAATTATAAATAGTATTGGTTAATTACTTACTTACTTACGCCTGTTACTCCTCGTGGACGAGCATAGGCCACCCACAAGCACTCTCCATCTAAACCTGTCTTGAACAATCCTTCCCAGTTCTTTCCAGTTATTATTCATATCTGCTTCTATTTCCCGACATAATGCGTTCTTTGACCTTCCTCTTTTCCGCTTCCCTTTAGAATTCCAAGGTAGAGCTTGCCTCGTGATGCAGTTTGGTGATTTACTCAATGTATGTCCCATCCTATATCCACAAAACCTTTTCTGATATTAAAACGAGAACATGCTTTTTTCAACTGACTAGTTAGATTAAACACACAGTATTAGCATCCCGAACTACAATACGATTAACATTTATAAATGTATACTTGAATTCATTAGTTAATTATTTCTAGACTACCATGAATAATATGGAATTACTGGATGGCTTTTTCGCCATATCGCTCATCCATTATTCTCCATTACTGTTTCGCGTTTTATGACTCCGTTCGCACGTACTTTCTTCTGCCGATTCCGCTTGTACCTTTTCTTAGCACGATTTCAGAATTCATTCGATACCACGAGATCACCAACGAAAAAAATTGGTTACGTTCAACCTTCGCCTTCTGATTTATTTGGGGCGTGTTTCTTTGTAGTGGTGTTCATAGTCAATTCGGACTCGACACCACGCTACACATTTATTAACATGAAATAAAATTGACTACCTTTAGAAAAATTGTTATAAATAAACAACAGATAAACATCGAAATAGTTCCACTTAAGTAATATACAATTTCTAAGAGTAAATCTTACTGAAATATTTTTTTACATATAATTCTCATTTTCCAATGTGCTTGATTAAAATCAATTTTTGCTGAAGTACCACGTGTAGAACCAGATTTTTGACCAGTGATACCAATTATTTTGTTTCCAGTTGATTTTTTTGCTGATTTAATAGTTCTACTATCGGAACCTTGATCAGCTGAAGTATTTCGGGAAGTTGTATTATTTACTGAAAAAGCAAATCAATGAATGATATTGTATTATTGTTGTACTTTCTTATAATGAGGTGACGCTTAAATGGTTAAACCACTTATATCACTATTAATGAGTTGCGATATACTTTCTAAATACTTGGTCAGTCTACAATATGAAACCAGAAACCAATTTCCTCCTGAAAACTGAAGGACCTGGGTTTGAATCTGGCGAGAGGGATCGTCGATCGACATGGTACTACGGAATACAATTGTCAGTAATATCACGATCGACATGCTCAATTCGAATGAATTGGAACATTCGTCCATCCTCACTTCATCTATTCCTTCATCATTCGCATCTGCGGGTTTCGGGAATAGCTTTGGAATATTATATAGCGTTCAACCTACACGACTTATCAATTAGTCTAACCTGTATTTTGTTCAAGTGAATCCAAAAAAACATCGTCTAGTTGAAAACATACAAAAAACGTTATGTTGAACCTTCATAAAATAAAAGCATTGATAAACCAGTTACTAATGATTTCCAGCTTTAATAATAATTGATGATCTTAATTAATAGCGACTCCGCCTGGAATCCCCCCGTGGGCTACTGCCTGTCCTAAGCTCGGATAAACGAGGAGAGTTGGGCATGGGGTTAGCGACCCCATCCTGTAGAAAACTAACTCGCTAAAAAAACGCTAACTCTTGATGAATAGCAGTAATAGACTTGAATTTTCGAACTAGTAGTTCACAAAACTGTGCAATATATTCAGACGTATCGTCTTGAACAAACCACATTTGATGAAAGCATTGTATTATCATTCAAACAATGATCACTTAGGTTAAGTGCCAACCACATGAGCCCATTCACCTTTGTCCTCTTACTCCATTTTTATAAGTAATAATGATTACTTGAAATGATTATAAAATGGACTATTTATGTCGTCATTATTGTTGAAAATCAGTAAAATATGCTATTGAACTTTGATTTATTTACATAACTAAATATAAGTTGAAGTTTATAATTTTTTATAAAGTCGTCTCTTGCCTGATGTTACATAGTTCATCAAATTTTCATTATACTTGTACCCTTTTGATGATGGTTGTGGTAGTTCTCCAAGTTCCAGCTCCATACAATAGAACTGCCTTGAAGTTGGTATTGAAGATTCTCACTTTGATATTGGTTGACAGTTGTTTTGAGTTCCATATATTATTCAACTGTAGGAATGCTGTTCTTACTTTGCTTATCTTCGACTTTCGATGTGCATCTGAACCTCCTTGTTCATCGATAATACAGCTGACCAGGTATGTGAAGGATTCTACATCTTCCAGAGTTTCGCCGCCAAGAGTGATTGGATTGCTATTCTCTGCTTTTAATTTGAAGATCTTGAGTTTCCCTTTGTGTATGCTGCAGCATAATTTACACTCTATTAGGTTTGATGAAAAATTCATTCATGTTTTACAAAGTGTAAACTAACCATTACTAAAATCGTAATGATTATTCATTAATATAAATATAAATGAATTACGAAATATATGATTTTTCTATCAATAAACTGTGAATTAGACAGTTTATTTTCGATGTTCACCCTTAAAACGTGTCACGGAACACAATCAAGCTACATTAGAATAAGAACAATAATATACATATAAACATAATGACTCTGAAAGGCATAGTACACACACACACACCATTTACATATGGACATAGAATGGATTGAATTGATTTTCAATATTATACAGCTATGATCGTGCTGTATTTGTTTCTAGTCCAAATATATGAATAATAATAACTCAACAACAAATTACATAGTTTTAAATCATTGTAGAATGAATGCCAGTTTTTACAGATGTGATCATTTCGATAACCCAGATATCAACTCGGTATCTTCAAAAAAAAAGGGAGGTGTTGGGATATTCAGAGAAATATCCCAAAATTTATTCTGTTAAGCTTAATGGTATCCTTGGACTTAAAATGGACATTTCCTATTGGTCAAATAGTGTACAAATGTTATTTTCTATTTTATTGTTACGTTGTGGTCAGATTGATTGGTATATGAACTCAATATGCTTGAAATATGATGATTCATATCACAGAGGCTAAGACTTACATTCTGGACTCAAATGGCTGAGCTAGATAGGGAATCAGGACCAATCAGGACTCTAGCTCGTTTTTACGTGTTTTACACGCCTCTGGTCCAATCGATAATTCATCACTGCTCTCTTATCTGCAGTCTCAAGTTATAACAATCGGAATGTGAAGAAACAAAAATATAGGGCTACATTGTGTGAAAAGATGTGGTTTATAAACTATTTCATTGGAACATTTTTTTACAGAGACCATAATAACAATATAGATTATTAGTTGGAAACCAGTATTTTCTTACTAAAAGAGTTGGAACGTCATGTTTAGGGATGAAAAACGCAATGAAGGGCGAATCTAGTACTGTTACTCGCTAATTATAGACATTAGTAACTGAAGTAGAGAAAATAAATATAGACAGCACATAATAACAACAAGAATTACTGTGATAGATCTGTTTTCAGGTATGTTTTAAATTGTTTTGTAACCTACTAATCTAATTAGAATAGCCTAAAAGTAAAATATCAACATTGAAGGAAAGTTTAATAAGTATCATCAACAATAATAGTAAACAAACATTCAAAATCCTTATAATTTTACAACTGGAGTGATATAAAGTTATTGGTATAAGCATTTTAAAGCAGTCTCAGATGGAAGGTGAGTGTCGATGTTGTATACAAATGATGACAGTGTAGTTTTACAGATAGACTATCACAAATTAGTTGAGATTCCAATGATTTTACTTGTAAAATAATTAAATCTCCCGTTTAATGCCTATGGAATTATGATTTTAAGTACAATAACTCCCAAGAATCCTAAGAGTAAAGCACAACTGAAAAGGTTCTAACCTAAGTTTATCCTTAATGTAAAAAACTACTACACAAGTTAAAAAAGCAAAATATTTTAGTGGTAGTTGGACATTGATTTCGTACAGTGAAATCTTCCCATATGTCTCACTTCAGTGCTTCAGCTGGTATGTTGCCGGGTCATGCTGCTTTCCCACACTTGATTTGTCTGATGGTAATTCTGATTTCTTCCGTCGTTGGTGGACTGACATCTATAGAAAGACCTGTGCGTGTTGCTTCGATGTCCGGTGGATTCATTGGAGCCGGCCTATTAAAGAGTTCCTTGAAGTACTCTACACATCTATTCCACTCTTCTTGAATTTCAGTGATTGGTCTGCCTTCTTTGTCCTTGACCGGTCTCTCTAGTTTACTATATTTATCTGCCAAATTATTCGTCGTTTCATATAATTGTCTCTTATTTCCTTCTCTTGTAGATTTTCCCACCGTCGTTGCTATTTCTTTCACAGATTTCTGCTTCTCAGCTTTATTGCTCCTCATAATTTGCTTATTTGCTGCTGTGTATTCAGCTTGCGCCTTGAATTTCTCTGCTCTTGTTCGACTGTTGTTAATTCCTGTCTTATTGTTCTTCCTTCCTCGATTCCTGTCCAGGATATCAATGGAGATCCATTCCTCATGGTGATGCTTCTTTCGTCCCAAAACCTCCCGATACGACGAATTGAGTGCTTCCTTGATACGTTTCCAGTTGTCCTCCATAGTAGTTTCTTCTTCTTTCAGTAGATCTTATACGGCTTGGAACCTGTTGTTGAAAGTTATTATGAATTCGTTAAATTTGTTAGTATCTCGAAATAAGTCTGTATTGAACCCGTGTGGTGTTTTTGTCCAGTTCATATTTAGCTTCAGTTTTGAATTGGAAACAACTAGGTGGTGATCTGAAGCTATGTCAGCTCCTCTCCTGGTTCTCACTTCTTCCATTGTCCTTCGCAACATTTTGTTGATGCAAATACGATCTATCTGGTTCTCTGTAGTGTGGTCCGGTGAGATACATGTAGCTTTGTGTATACGTTCGTGTGGAAATATTGTGCCTCCTATGACCAATTTGTTGAATGCACACAGATTTGCAAATCTTTCTCCATTTTCGTTTTTCTCACCCAGTCCATGTCGTCCCATGGTATCTTCATATCCGGTGTTGCCTATTCCGCCTTTGGCGTTTAGATCTCCCGTCAGATTGGTGAGGTCTTTTCCTGGGCACTTTGCTATGGTTTATTTCAGCCTCTCGAAAACTGATCTTTATCGTCGTCTCTACAATCATTGGTGGGTGAATAACACTGTGTAGCATTCATTGTGATTCCCTCCACCTTTGTTTTGAATGATGCTTTGATGATTCTGGATCCGTGAGATTCCCATCTTACAAGTGTATTTCGTGCTACTTTGGACAGCATTAAGTGTGTGGAGCATTTTCCTCTCCGTAGCCGCAGTATAACAGCATCTCTCCTGTATCCACCCTTTATTGTCTAGCTTGGGTACAATGGGTTTCGCTGATTCCGAGTACTGCCAATTTGTATCTCCTCATTTCCGTTGCTATTTGACTGGCTCTCCCGGTCTTCCACACTGTACGAGCATTCCACGTACCTGAATAAATGGTTGCTCTGGTTGTCAGAAGGGCATCAACCTCATGACTTCCGGAGAATTTCGACTTTCATCATGACCCGTCATAATTTTTCCTAGAATTTTCAGGGCAGAGTTTAAATTATTAAACTTATTTATTCTGATTGGTGTTTTTTAACAAGATTGTTTTCTAAAGGATGGGTTTGCCAAACCCATGACCAACCCTCCTCCTTTACCTTGACTTGCGCATGTAGTAGCCCTAGAAGAGCCACAGGCAGAGTTTGACAGCCTCAGAACTCAGCTTAAATTCCTTAGTTTTTCTCTTGAGGAAATTTGTTAATAATTCTATTAGTTGTCCGCAACGATGTATGAATCTATGACAAAAGTCAACTGAACCTAAGAAAAAATTCTAAGTTGTGTTCAAGAACTTAGTGTGGATTACTGCATGTTGATGTCTAACTCTTCTGTAATCGGTATAATCCCGCCTAGGTTTATTGTGTCCGGAGAATTATAAAGTTTGGAAACTAAAAAAATACCTACATTGATGCATTTTAATTCGTTTTACATCTGTCCGTTATAAAACAGCTCTCACGTGTCGTTCACGTGATGAAAAATTGGACTGGTAATTAACGAATTGTCTGTATTCCCTTGTACACAAAAACACATCCCGAAGTAGGTTGTCTGTGTTGCGTTTTTCATCTCGAATGGCATACGTAAAAACTCGGACGGTCCAAAAGATGTAGTCTTGGGGATAACTTCCTCAGCTAATGTACTGTTTGTGCTCGACCTCTTCTGGAATACTGCACGTTTATTCATAGCAGTGCTCTTATAAAGGATAAATTAAGGCTGGAATCACTACAGAGACGATTTACACTTCGTATTCTTGTAGCTGATTGTACCTTAACTTATAATTCTAGATGTAATAAACTTGGGCTAGACCCTTTATGGAGGAGGTGACTCAAACTAAATCTTATCTTTTTCTTCAAACTACTTCATAAACTATCGTTTACATCCGATCACGCGATTCAATATGCAGAAACTTCTCATTATAACATACGTAATTCCTTGGCACTAGTGAAACAAACTCATTCTAAATCATCTCTTTATATGAATTACTTCACCTGTAAATTCTCTAGACTCTGGAATAACCTACCACAACCTATCCGCACGATAAAATCACTCCCATTATTTGTTCGCTGCATCGATGCATACTGTTCTTCTGAAAATGCATTGAATGGTCTAGCGCCTTTAAGTGTATCTCATTCCACAAGTGATATTTTAGGAACCTTAAATGTTTAGCCATCTTTATTAGTGAATCCCTTTAGTAAAACCACCCACTTGCTGTCAATATGTCAACACTGCCCCTAGCAACTTTAACTAATTTGAATAACACAAACAGTATATCACTGTGTCACATGACACACGCATTTAGGTAGACCTGATTGGCATATTTTGGTAATTACTTTTTTGTTGTTCCGTGCTCTCTGTTTTCGTTTTAATTTCTCTAGTTGTAGATAATTATCATTATTTCGATCTGGCACACGAATTGACCTTAATTACACCGTTCATAAATCAACAGGCTGTCGATTTAAGAAATATTAAAAATTCCCGGCTGATGCTTTGGATCGCTGTAATATATGTACTACTTAAACAACTACTGAACTAGTATACTTAAAACTTTCTTTTATCACATGTTTGTTTTCTGCACGTTTCACGTTATTACTTATATCAAATTGATCATGCCTGTAAACTGGCGTGAATTCTGTAATTATTATTTTTCAGAATATAAATTTATTATTATTATTACTGGGATATTGTGATACTTCATGACCAAGTCAGTTTCAATAAATATGTCCATACACTGTAAGCCGTTTGTAAAATCCTGAATATGGGTTATTGGGTACCTATCTGGTTCGGTTTGTCGACCCAGGGATATGTAATTTCCATATAGTCGACGATCACTCTCATTTTTCGAAACAACCATGTTTACATGGAATTCCGTTTGGCTACCAGAGGGACGGATAATAAACAGCTGTAGCATGTAGTCGAACTCAGCTATAATGATTTTAAGCTTATCTGATGGTAGTCTTTTGAATCTAGCAAATACAAGTGCCCTTTGAGTTCTGATTGTATGACTTATCTTTACCTTACTTTTGAAAAGTTGGAGATTGTGTATGGTTTGGAATTTCCCCCAGTATAGTCTAGAATTTCGCAGTTGTTATTGGTGGAGTTTTTATCGAATTTAGAGAAGTGATGTGACATTCTTTGAATAAATTAACTCGAATTTTCTTCAAGTGTCAAACGTCGTATCTTAGTGTCGACTAGAAAATCATCTCTCTTTAAAAAGTCTATTCCCAGTATTACCAGAGCCAAATCTACTGCGGTGAAGGCATTAGGGAATTTCCTCCTATATGAAAAGTCTGCATCGGTGTATTCTGCCCAAACGTCACCATTTTAGTTTTGTTGGCAGCTTAAATTTCATCTCGGGAAATTTTTCGTTCCAGCTCGGTCTTCTGAGGAATGGTACTAAGTGCAGCACAGTTACCTACCAAAAAGTTCAGGTCTGAGATATTGTACCTAACATAAAACAAGCGACTTCTCGAACATCTCTCCTGAATAATTACGGCCTTTTAAGTGCTTATACGTTTCCTATATTTTTGATAGCCTGTTTGGGTCAGGTACATGGCTGACTGCACCATGTTGATTTGGCACCAAGCCTCTAATGCTACCAACAGAAGTGTTCAAATTGTCTGGACGTTTTTGAATCGCTCTGTGACATTGATTTCGGTTTTCGTGATGATTCGCTTCTGTTTCTATAATCTGTTTACATTATAAAGATAGTCTCTTTGAGACTTATCATACTCTCAATGAGTTCTACCATGACTGAGCTCATTGATGATTCATTTTGTTGATGAAATATCATACATGATCCAGTTGCGAGACCCCTCTACATTGCTTTTTCTGCATTGCGTGCTAAACGAAGCAAACAGATGTTTGGGTCTTGGACACTCAAACAGTATTGAACGTAGCATGTATCCATCCTTGTTTTAGGACTGGTTCACCCACAATATTGCCGCCCTCTAGGAATTGGAGGTGACGTAAGAAATTTGGTGACCTATCACCCAATGTTTCTCCCTGTAAAAGACTTTAGGCTCTTCAGACGTCTGATAAAGATAGACGGTTCATTATCTCACGTCTGCAAATGGTGTGCGATTGTGACGTTTAGGGACTCAAAACTAAGTTGCGGACTTCTATAGGAACTAAAGGGGGGAGGACTGAACATATATATTGTTACCCAATCTCTTCATATTTAATATTGTGCCTCGTGCAATAATGCTCTAGTTGAGAAAACCACAACTCAGGGTCACTACGATCAAATTCTGGAAGTCAAGCTTTCTTATTCATAACAGTGACTATTTCTACTGTAGACAAATTATACTTATCTTTCGGGCTTTTAATATGTATTGAGTCTGACATATGGCATATAACGAATGTATTATTGACATAAAAACGGGGGGAAAATAATCCTGGCACTAATACTGTGCGATAATATATAGAAAGTGTTGAATGTTATTTCAGTTATTCTCTTTATCAAGCATTGTTGATTGTATGAATGAATGAATAAACAACCAATTGATAATCTGGCGCTATACTTTATTTATAATGAACTATTAGAACCTGATTGTAACATTCCAAGTTACACATTTATATTGAGAAAGTACTTGTTCAAGCTTTCTATTTAAGTTATTGAATGTTATCGTGAACATTTTAAATGAACACTCACCAATCATGTTTTTCATGACTAAAATAGTGAAGTGATGCAGATCTGTTAGTATTTGGAAACGATTCAACCATTCATATATGAGATAGCATCAATTCAATTTTGATTGGTCAGTAATAGTGAATATATAAGTACAAATTGCGCTTACACAGTCGAACTAGAAAGAGTCATGAAATCTTCCATAACTTGTTTTCTATACTTATTGTTTATTGTAGTTTATTATATTTCTAAATGTCATTCCATAGTTCCTAAGGCTTACAAACATCATAAGACAGGAATTTATCATAATCTTGTTGAAGTGTTGACGTACGATCATTCATACAAAAAATGTTATATTTTAACGGAAGCATTAAAACGTTTTGAAGAACGTCTCACAATAATAAAACAATATCCTAAAGTTCCTATTTGTTTACCAAATTCTACAATCGATACCATCAAATTATCAATCACTAGGGGATGTAACGAGTCAAATGGTGAATTATGGCCTTCTGAATCAATCAATGAGACGTGTATGTTATTTTATTCAACGAAATTATTATATCACAGATTCACTCTTTATTTTCAGTAAGAGAATAATCTTAAAATCCGAAGAAATCTGGGGAATATTACATGGATTAGAAACAATACTTCAGTTAATTTACAGAAGTCCACTAGAGAGAGTAATGTGAAATTAGATAATCATTAATTTATTTTTGTTAGAACATGATTGAAGGTGGTCTAATTTGGGATGAACCATCATTTCCCCATAGAGGATTTTTAATCGATACATCTAGACATTATTTATCATTGAAGGAGATTGAGAAATTCCTTGTAAGTATAAAATATTTTTTTAATATTTATGTTTAATATCTACACACTTATAACTCTCATTAAAGTATAACTAAACTTTTTGAAACACTCATATTAACTAGATTGCATGAAATGATTATTCTAGCTACTATTAGTCAAACGTTATATGTGTCGCTCGATTTCGTGGATTAGTTGAAATTAAACATTAACACCGTTGGTTGCTGGCCGACTCAGTGGTCTAATGGTTAAGTGCTCACGTGCGCAAAACCAGTAGGTCCTGGGTTCGAATCTCGCAGGGGAGGAGGTCGTGGATGTGGACTCCCACTGAAGAGTTCCACAATAGGACAAAATGGCTGTCCAGTGCTTCCAGGTTTTCCATGGTGGTCTACCTTCAACTGACTCATGATTTCAATCAGAAAATAATAATTGGTAAAAAGGATTGCATAATATTGAAATAAAAATGAAATGTAATAAGAGAGGGCATAGAAAGGAAATAATTCGGTTGAGAGAAAAATGTCACTAGTGAAGCAGATGGAGAGGGAAACTAATTTTGAAAATTAAAACCAAACACGAATAGGTTGAACAGGTTTCTTTTGTTTACATAGGTTGGGTTTTTCTAAATGTGTCACAATGGCTCCAGTAATGTTTAGAAAACAGAAGCTTGACGTATTTAGAAAGTTTTTGTTCACCTTTTACTTGATTTAGAACACTGAGCCTGATGTGATCTAATGATCCATATTCATAATTTCTTCAATTATGTGGTGTCTCATTGATCCACTTCTGCTTAATTTCGACTATACTAGATAATGTCCTTCAATCTTCTTGAGAAAAACTTACACCAAGCAACCCGTATTACCTGGCTGTTTAGGTGTAAGTTGGTTGATAAATACACATAGAAGTGGTTAAATGTGAGAGCTTATCATTTAGGTCGTCGTTAAATACTGATCAACTGTAGCATACTAACCATGTGGTTGTTGTAAATAATGCCCTTTATAGGGAAATAGAAATTTATCTTTCCAAGATATCCGAAGCCGTGTTACCTTTGAAGCCATTGTACATGTAAACCAATTTTTTTAATACGAACCACTTCATGAAGGTTTTCTGTAAACAGATCTTAGAGTTCTATCAGTTTCTCTGATAATTACATCATCCATAAAGTAACTGTTCAGTTTATTTTCCATTTTAAGTGTTAGGTTTACTACCAGGTGGCATTTGTTGAGTGTCTGTATAATGTGATTTGAACCACATTTATCATCGCAGATAACAAAAAGATTACTTATATTTTCTTTGTTTAGTTGTCTTTAGTTGTTCGTTTTCCGAAATGACCATTATACAGTCTACTAGTAGTTGACCAAGAGAGAAACCCATAACTATACCATCCTTTTGTCTGTAGATTATATTCTTGATTTAAATTGTTCATTTAAATGGAATCACAGTAATATTTTTTGTAGACAGTACGTTAACGTTACGATATCATTATCTCACTTAGTTTTTTTTTAAAATCATTTTAGTCCTATTTTTTGTTTAATATGCTTAGAGATAAAAGATTTGACGTAGATTTTACGATCCATTAGAGCTATTCCTTCACCACTGTCAGTAAGCATTATTATTTTCTATGGTGATTGAAGATATCAAGAAGAGTAGACTTAAAACGTTTTAACTCATGGTCGGATATTGTTTTGACTTGACACGGCTAATTATCACGTGACTTATTTGCCAATTGGAACACGACGTATATAATCTTAACACTGTGTCAAACCAATGACGTTCGACCGGTACGACTAGCCCAGCGTCTTTACTGGTCCTTTTCCACCTGGCTCTGCCAGCTGAGTCCAAAAGGCCAATAATAGCTTCCAATATGCGAATCATTTATTTCGAACATAATTGGTTTATATACCAGCCAAACAGATCACATCATACAATAAAATAGGATATAACATTTGTACAAGATCAAACCGAGAAGTGGCTGTGAACATCAGGGACTGTAATCAATAAACTGAGTATAATTTAAGAATAATAAATCGTATCATAATAGTTTTTAGATCAAAATAAAGCTTATAATAAGATGAATATAGATATACGTAATCTAGTTACTGAATAGTTATATAATAAGCATATACATATAATATTAATCTTTTAATAGTTCCCAGAAGTTACTTATAATTTAATCTTCACTAGAATATAACAGATACCGGATTAGACCTGTCTGTCTAATGACTATATATTCTAACTGATTATGCGTGAAGTTCACTAATTTTATGATTTAAGTAGATAGCCCCCCCCCACAGATTAGGCCTCCAGTCGCCAAGGTGATGAAATTACTAGGAAATGATTGGTTATATATATCTCTTAGGAGATGTTGAGACTGTTCTGAGGATTTCATGCCTTCAGTGAAATTTAAATGTGCAGTTTGAGAATATTTATCTACATTTTGATGACATTTTCAATAAAATGTTCATACGGATTAGACATCAGAGTGTATAACATGTTTATGACATAATCTACTTTAGTAACAGAATGTATAAATGGATATAATTATAAATCAAATAATATAATTGTAATATCTTAATGAGTAGAAAACCAAATATTCTGACGTTCCGTGACTCAATCTAAGCCACCTCTTTAAAGATTAAATAACCAAATTAAAATTCATTCAAGTTTAATTAGTACAAAAACTTGGATGAATTTTGATTTGGTTATTTATTCTCTGAAGAAGTGACTTACATTAAGTGACTAAACGTTAGAAAATTTGATTTCCTACTCATTGTGATATTACAATTACTTTCTTACTTACTTACGCCTGTTACTCATAATGGAGCATAGGCCACCGATCAGCATTCTCCAACCCACTCTGTCCAGGGCCTTCTTTTCTAGTTCCATCCAATTCTTGTTCATTCTTCTCATGTCTATCTCCATTTCCCGGCGAATTGTGTTATTTGGTCTTCCTCTTCTCCTTTAGCTTTGAGGGTTCCAGGTGAGGGCTTGTCTTGTGACGCAGTTGGGTGCTTTCCTCAATGTGTGTCCTATCTACTTCCAGCTATTCTTCTTAATTTCTTCCTCCGTTGGGATCTGGTTTGTTCTCTCCCACAGTAGGTTGTTGCTAATAGTGTCCGGCCAACGGATCCGAAGTATTTTGCATAAACCAGGTTTCCGCCTCATACAGTAGAACTGTCTTGACATTTGTATTGAAAATCCTGACCTTGGTGTTGGTTGAGAGTCGATATTACAATTATATTATTTTATTTATAGCAATCTACCCATTGCTCAATTTTACCATAAATTATCAAGACATGCCTTGAACGTAGTTATGTTTTATGTGTCACTTTTGAAATTAAGGGTAAGAACGTTATGAAATGTTCTTTATAGTGTCAAATTGTAGACCTCAATAGTCGACAAACTCTGTTCTAGCTATCTGACCCATTTAGCTATTTCAAACAATCACATAGTTTGTGCTAATAAATAAGTTCTTTATAATCGATAATTACGTTTGATCAACAATGAGGAATCACGAAGACATCTTATATATCCTTTAGTAATCAAATTTGACTTCAATCCGTCATAATAAATCCTCAATAAGTTTCATTTACATGGTTAAAATTCATACTTTGGTTACTTTTGTATTTTGAAGGATTCAATGTCAATGGTGAAAATGAATGTACTTCATTGGCATATTGTGGACGATCAATCTTTTCCCTATGTATCTGAAACGTTTCCGAAACTTTCTTCAAAAGTAAGTTTAAGAGAAAGATTTTCGAATAAGTGTTTATCTGAGTATGGGCAGTTTTTTAAGACGGCGGTTGGAGGTAGTCAACAGGAAACCCTGGACCCGGGTTTCGTGCTACTTGACACTCGTCAGCAAGGTGTACCTGTTCTTGCGGGAACTGATGCTCCCTGGCGGATTCGATCTCGTGTCACCCAGCTTCATAGTCAGAGACGTTACGCTAACCACAGGGAGCATCAGTTCCCTCAAGATAACACTTACACCTTGCTGACAAGTGTCAAATAGCACGAAACACGAGTTCGGGGTTTTCTGCTGACTACCTCCAACCACTAACTTATCTCAACATAGTGTACGAAATGTCAAGTCACCTAAACTAGTGATCACATTGCAATTTGGCCGATAGCATTCGATCTGCACTGAGAAGGACTTGACACACATGACATTGATCACCATCCAGTGATCAATCAATTGTGAGCAATGCTTTTTTATTTAAGGATTTTTAACTTTAAACTACAGAGCATTGTTTTTAAAAATACAATTTATTCTTTTTTTTAACTAATCTTATATATTTGAAATTCTTTCATACGTTTAATTTCAGGGAGCATTTCACCCGTATCTTTTAATCTATACACCGAACGATGTGAAATATTTATTAAATTATGCTCGTTTACGAGGAATAAGAATAATGCCGGAATTTGATACACCAGGTAGGAAAAGTTATTAAATAGTTATGAAGTTTCAATGTTTACCTTCTAGAGTGTTTAGTGTCCGTGTTAAGTTTTATCAATAGTTTATTTGAAATTGTGTTGATCACGATAGTAAGCGGAGTTAAGCAAGTTACGTTTGATATCATGAGTATTGTACTATTTGGAATGAATGTCGCCCCCATTGTTTGAAGGATTAGAAGCCTGATAACCTTTGATAAATATCTCTTTACAATTCAGATGACTAGGACTGATTAATTAATGGTGGTTTTATGGTTCGTTGAAACTAGATGGAATAAGAACAAACTGTCGATATTTCTAAACACATCTTTGCTTAATCAAGCTGTGAAGTGTTCAGAGGAATAAGAAAGCGAATTCCTTGAACGAAAAGAAAAAAAACTGTGCTTCAAATAATAGTTTGAAATGATAAATTTAAAAATTGAATTATGTAAATATTTTAATCTCGATTTTGCCATCAAATGAATATGGCATATCGTCGTTACTTTTGTATTGAATTTCTATGATCCATTCTGTGTGACTTATTTCTCTGGTTCCTTGGCATTTACTCTATGACTTCATAAGTTAAATAATAATGATCACCGAGTATTGATTTTAGTTAGCTTACTGAATTTAGCCAACTGAAATCTTTGCTTTACTTAAAATTCATAATTCTTGGCATTCATAAAAGTAAAAAGGTTTTATGCTTATAGAAAAGACTGTTAATATTTTTGAAAAACAAGTACGGATTTTCCATTGAACTACTATGGAACACTATTTCAAGTATGTGATCAGATCAGCGGTAAAGTATTCAAGCTTATGAGTGCCAACAAGCATTTCATTTAGTCTGAATTTACGAGTGTACTATGGTAAATGACTTGAAGTTTCGTATTTCCGAATAGCCGATACTCTTCAGAAGCCTCATTTAGATTGTTTATTTCAGAATAATTCCTTTAGATTGGCAACAAGGCATTCATTTCTTTATTTTAATAATACAATAATGACAGTAATCAATTATGCTGATTTAATATAGTCACTAATTAATAAACACTAATGACTCCTTTATAAGAACAGACTCTAAGATTGGGTTGAAGCCTGTGCAGTTGAGCCATTATCATGAGAGCAGTTGTACTCTTTCATTCGACTACTGATAAGTTCACCTAAATTGCCTGTAGAACAGATGATCTATTTTATTAAATACAGTAATCAATGCGCATTCACCAAAACCTTCGTGATCATCCTAACAAAATGTCCAATTAGGAGACGGTGATATAAAGACGATTATTTCATTGCTGTACTTGTTTATTTTATTTGAACACATAATGTAGTGTTAGTCATTAGCTTTAGCCCAGAATATATCTTATTCCAGTTTTCCGACATTTCATTCTATTCATTCTACTTGAGTCATACGTTGACCTTGTCAATCATTCGCTTGTCAGTCTTGATTGTTTTTATATGATCGTATATGTGTGTGCCCTTCTTATTCCATTAATCACATGTCTGTAGCTTATTTTTTTCTGATTATAAATATTGAGTAACGCTTGACTAAAATAGAGTTGGCTTCCCAGCCATCTTCCTTGAGTGTCATTTTGCTTTGCTCTGTTTCATTCGATTCATATACAAAATATATGTATTCTCAAGTCAATTCTCGTTATTCGAATTATTTAATTTCGTTATTGATTAACGCGATTTAAGTCGACGATTATATACGAGAATAAGCTATCTTGGAGTCAGATCAAAGGGCCACTAAACTGGTGAGCCCTTCAACGGACATCGTCCGGTCAAAATGAGGACAAAATTAAATGACGGGCCACCAAAATTAACATTGATACAGGGGGACACCAAATACATATGCGCTAGACAATTATGTTGTGAAGAGATAGTGTATGAAAGGTATGATGAAAAGAGGAGCTGCAATGAATAGAAACTAGTGTATGAGAGTTTGATAATAATAATAATAATAATAATAATAATAATAGTGGGAGAGGCAGTTTGGTTACGAGCAGAAAGAATTTTTCCAATTAAAGAAGTTATTCTAACTTTTACGAAGAAAGTTACAGTTACGTCTGAAGCTACCGTGTCGCACCATCGCAAGGACCTTAAAGAGGGAGTCGTGAAGGTCCAACAGAAGCGAGTCCTGTACAGCTTATTTTCATACCACGACACTATGTCATACAGTGACCACCTCTCCACTTTTTTCAACCGGTCCCAGAGTTGACAAATAATGCGCGATATAGAATTCACCGGGACGACAGTCATTGGACATATTTTAACCACCGATGTTGGGGTTTCAAGATGGTGACTGTTACGTCCTTGATCTGTCTACCTGTTATGACTGCGTCACCAAGTGTTATATCTGTTCGTTGTTTATCACGTATAATTATAAAGCGAGGAACCTCTGGAATTTTCACGACGCGAAAGTAAGAACACAAAGGCTGATAAAAGTGACGATTTATTAACCCCAAAACACGACCACGACGACGACCCTACTAAAACACGCACATTTATGTATTGATTGCAAACCCATTTCGAATAATAATTTGGATGACATTACATATATGAAACGTACTTAGAGTTATGGCAAATCACATGCTACATGTCATGCTGTGCATAGTTCAGGTCAATTTTTATCACAAGAATATCGTATATTGTACAAAATAAAATGTCATACGAGAAAACAGAAACAAATACTACATTGAGTAACCAAAACATTGAATTAAAACAGAATTAATGTTGAATAAAAATCATAATGATTAAATCAATCTAATTTTGACTTTGCATCCCGTCATATCACTACCCTCTTATATACATGAGAAAACATGTCGCGATCTAGCTTCAAACCTTCATATGATAGGCCAACTAGTTTAACTTTGAGGCTAGAAATGCGTGAATCGAATCGAGATTAACGGCCTTAGAAAAAGAAACGGAAACTATTTTATCACCTGATTGTTAGACAAGAAAGAAAAAAGACAAGTCAACAAGAACACTACTCGATTTGTTCCCGATCCCCGATTCAGATTAATGTAAAAATATAGATGATTACATAGACGACTAACACGACCGAAACTCACAAAGCCAAAATATCCTTTCTAGAAGCTCTACTTATGAAGGGAGTATATGGATCACTAAAATGGAACCCGAATAGGAAAGTTGCTTGTAAGATACAGTACATAAACCCTTTTAGTTTGAAATAAAAAAAGAACGATAACTACAACAGAATAACATGGGTTCAATAATTTGTTGGATTCTCTTCAGTTTCTTTACAGCATAGAAGTATTAGTAATAATCTTTTAAAACCAGTGCACATGTCTTACAATACAATAACGGGGATTGGTAAAAAGGCAGTCAATGTATTTGATGGAGTTTTGTTCTCTGAGCTGGATGGTTTGTTAATGGAGATTTCATCATTCTTCTGAACGACATTATCAGCACAAACTTCAGATAGAAGTGAAGTGTTCGAATTTCTCCATATGCATTTCACAGCTTGTTCTGTACACCTCGATGTTGATAGGTTCTTGTCAACCTTAAATTTGTCATTGTTTACTTCTTTGTTTTGGCATTGTCTCCCATTGGTTTGATTCTTGTTCCTATATTTGTGCATAATTTTCCTGATTGGTTGATAAATTGGATCGATTTCAATATGTTTGTTGATTGCTGATTGACCTGAATGCCAGGCTTCTAAAAATTATCTGGTGCTTTTGGACTTTCCACTGTCTAAGATTTCCACATTTAACCAATCGAATGAGTGTCCGCAGTTGTCCACGTGTATTGATATAACTGAGGAGATATCATGGCATTTGACTGCTAACTGACGCAGTAAATATTGAAGAATTATAAAATGTCCAAATAGTTGTATATTTATGCATTAACCAATGTGAAAGTTCCTGAAAAAAGAATTTTTAAATACATAGATAGATATTTCTGGGAAATGAGAAATAAAGCTAGGCATTACGTAATAACAACTTCGGAAATGGATAGAGAGATTAAATTGAGTTTACTTGTCATTCAATCTGCATATATTAATTTCGGTAACCAACTAATAGTATTCTAGTCAAAGCTCTTTTATGGTTTACTGTACACAAGTTGCTGAAATTCAAATAAATGAATTAAAACTACTGCTCTTTACGTGTCCGATAGTGAAACCAAGATTGAAAGATGATAAACTAATACAACTTACTTATTCTTATGTCCATCCAAACCTGAACTTTGCGTATAAAAGAAATATACTCAGCCTCTTCTCTCACTGTAGCCAACTTCAGGCATTAGAAGTCAATACTCATCCTCAGTATAAAACAACCATATTTGTTTAATTTGGTTGGCATTTTTTTAGCCAGATTTTTTCCACGGGATTGGGTTGCCAGCCTTATACCCAACCCTCTTCCTTTACCCGAACTTGGGACCGGCAGTAACTCCAGAAGCGCTACAGGCAGAGTTGTAAAATAACCTAATTTGACAAATGTACATTTAACCGCTCTCTCTGTAATTTAGATTTATCTTAATTCATTTCTACAACTTTTGAAACTTTCTGCCATTAATATAAATGACTGCAATCGGTCAGTCTCTTTTAGAACACATGCATCCTTAACAGATTATCTTGAAATTACCACCAAGTCACAAGTATTCATAAGGAAGATCCTGTGTTCGATTCATGATGGGTCTATGAATGATGATTATCCAATCATGCTTAGTTTGTGATGAAACCAATTTCATTTTGTTAACAATCCTTAGTTCATATACCATAGTTTCAAAGGATAATTATGCTTTAAATTTAGCTTAAGATCACTCATTTGAATTTGTAATTCCCAAACTCAATATGAACGAATTTCTTTCTTTACGTATCGTTTGTTTTAACATTATGAGAATTTTTAGACAATTAATTTTTATGCTTTAATTATCCCCGAATTATAAAACTTTTAGTGATTAAACTGAAAGATGAAGATTACTGATAATATTCTTTCAACATTTTACTAACCATAGGTCATGCAAATTCTTGGGGGAAAGGGTATCCAGAGATTTTAACCAAATGTTACATTAAGGGTGAACCGGATGGTACTTTGGGTCCAATCAATCCAATCAATAATATCTCTTATAACTTTGTGTCACAATTATACAAAGAATTATTTAGTGTATTTCCTGATAACTGGTTTCATTTAGGTGGGGATGAAGTTGAATATAATTGCTGGTAAGCCTTAAAATATAAATTCGTGATAATTATAATGAACGCATTCATAATTAGAATACGTATTATACTTGCTCCTCAATGTTACATGTTGGAACAACCAACGTTGAATGTGACAAAGTATCGCATAACGGTATTTCAATTAGATTTTCCTTGAAAAATTTACAGCGGATGTGGTTTTTTTAAGTTTACTGAACAACTGTGTTGATAAGCGTATAGAATTTAAATATACGAACACTCTGTTCTATGTTAGTGGATATATTTTTAATGTAATGAAATATTTCTAAATTAGATTTAATTGTTATACTACTAAATTACTATGTGAAAATGAACAGACCACTTTTAAAGTTATCAATAATGTCAACTTTACACCTGATGTTATCTAAACCGAGCTAAATAATCTAATGACTCTTATCTCCAATTTCAGTCTATCAGCTATGTATATTGTGACCATCAATCAATGTCATTGGCTATGTATATTTCGGTAATAAAAGACTTAAATCCACCGGCTTCTCACAAAGACTGTGAAAAGTCTTAATGAATCTAGTCTCTCATATACATATGCTTACTACCATTAAGATAGATTTGTGGAAATTATTTAAACTACTATTCTAATGATAACCATGTCACTACCGTAGAACGGAATTCTGAAAATTCTAGAGAGAAGATTATCGTGTACAAATACTTAATCAAGAAATCATCATGTTGTATCCTGATAGAAATAATGATTGGTAATTTTTGGGATCCATTTATGGACTAATACTATGCGTACATTTTTTATCGTATAGTTGTTATGGAACTAAACTGTTCATATTCATGTCGATCTTATTATAAGTTTTGATTTGACCTATGAACTATTACTACACGGTTTACCATTCATGAACTGTTCCCTGTCTGTTAATCGCTACCTCCCTCATTCACAGACACATCTGGCTAATTCTTGTACAAATGTTGTTCATATTTTATTGGTACGTTGTGGTCTGTTTGTTTGATATATAATCTCAGTATGCTTGAAATACAGTGATTCATATCTCAGAGGATGAGACTTGCGTTCTGGACTTAACTGACTGGGCTAGACAGGAAGCATGTCGAATTAGCATTCTAGACTGCTCATACGGTTTTACATGTCATTGATCTGATCAATAAGTCACTGCTCTCTAATCAGCGGTCACAGTTATAACACATCACTCATGACCAGATGAAAAACGTTTGCTTCAACTTTTTAAACTCCAATCAATTTACAAATTTAGCTTCTGCCTAAACATACCTTTAAATATAAAATAACACATACTTTTATCTGAAGCGCTGTGACCATACAAACTTTAGATTCAATCATTTCATCAAATTGATTGAACATACCATGCATATTTCGAAGAATTGTTAATAAGTAAACTAAAACTCTGTCATAATTCTGACCGAAACATCGATGTTTCTTCTACTAATCGTTTTCAGATATCAGCGAACAAGTAATACTGGTATGTTCAGAATCAACTGACATAACTTTTTTTTCATGATATCTCTTTTTAACTTATAACTTGGAATATTTCTCTATTCTAGATGTCATATGGGAATATTCCCTACCTCTAGAATGATATACAAAGGGAGCATTTATTCTTTTCAATGTTTTAAATTATTGTAATATATTTTGCATTATTTTTATTGATACTAGGCGTTCCAATCCTTCAATTATTGAATTTATGAAAAAAATGAAATTTGATGATGATTATCACCGCCTGGAAGGCTACTACATAAATAATTTAATCCAAATTATCAATGATGTCAAACCACCTGAACGAAATATTACTCCAATTGTGTGGCAAGAAATATTTGAAAATGGATTTAGAGTGAGTACATCATACTTTATGATTTATATAAAAAGTAAATCTAACCTAATGATTATTAGATAACGAGTTACCTTCTGTACAAATCACACTTGAATAAGGTACATGACATTACGTCCTTTAATTCAGATAATATTTCAATCAGCTGAAGATATTCCGCTTTTGCAATGACATTTGATCAAGATTCTTTGTGCTGAATAACAAAGAAGGGCAATAGGTTCCCTAAGGTGGTGCTTGGAGGTAGCCAACAAGAGAGCTTGGGCCTAGGTTTCGTGTTATTTGGCACTCGTCAGGAAAGCGTACTTGTAATCTTAAGGAAGTACATGTTCCCTGACGAATTCGACCTGTATCACCCAGCTTCACAGTCAGTGAGATCTCATCAAGATACTAAGAAAAAGAAGATCTAAGGAAATGTGAGAACTACAGAGGCATCACACTACTGTCAGTACCAGCGAAAGTATTTAACAGAGTGGTGCTGAACCGGATTAAACACCCAGTAGACGCCCAACTTTGAGATCGACAGGATGAATGAAGGAAGGATCAGTCGTGCATAGACCAAATTGCGACACTATGGATCATCGTCGAACAATCAGTTGAGTGAAACTCGTCATTATACATCAACTCCATTGATTATGAAAAGGCGTTTGACAGTGTACAAAAGAAAACATGATGAAAACTTCTCCGGCATTATGGAGTTCCTGAGAATATTAATAAGATTATCCAGAACTCATACGATGAACTACAGTGCAATGTCGTGCATGGAAGACAGCTAACAGATGCATTCCAAGTAAGGACCAGAGTCAGACAAGATTATCTACTTTCCCCCTACCTCTATCAGCTGGCGGGTGACTGGATTATGGAGACCTTGACATCTGAGGGAAAACACGGCATACAACGGACAGCTCAGAGCCAATTAGACGATTTAAACTTCACAGATGACCTAGCACTTCCATCCCATACACACCAACAAATGCAGATTAGGAAAACTAGTGTAACTAAAGCCTCTCCAACAGTAGGCTCCAACATACATAAGAGGAAAGTGACATTCTTAAATACCACGCAGAGAATACCAACCCAACCACACTTGATGAACAAGCTCTGAAAGATGTGAATTCTTTCCCGTATATGGACAGCGTCATCGATGAAAAAGGAGAATCCGATGCACATCGAAAGCTGAGGATTGGCAACCAAAGTTGTTGAAGGTGTTACTAAAATACTTCTACTTATTCACTGATCTTTTGGTTAATGCAAAGCTTTTGCTATAGAAAATAAATGTAGTTTTAAGTTTAAAGGGATGTTTATCGATCAGAGAAAATGAAGGTCTTAATTTCCAACACTTTGATAACTTTTCGTCAGATTTAAATGTGATTTGACATAGTTTTGAAAATTATATGTGCATTTGTATACGTCAGTCAACCCATTCATTTTTTTTCTTTTATTGATTTCAGGGCGATAAATCAACAATAATTCATGTGTGGAAAGACTTATTTTGGGAATCTGTGGTGAAAAATGTTACTAAAGCAGGCTATAGAGTACTATTCTCAGCTGATTGGTACCTGAATTACATTTCTTATGGTGATGACTGGAGGTACCACTATCGTGTTGATCCGAGAGATTTCGGAGGTATTTTCAAAATATTGTCATCTACACACTTTGTTCATTTCTCATGTTTGTTGCACATTGGTCGCTTTTTCTTAGTGATCAAAGTTTTTTTAATGAATGAAAAGATTTACAAGAATTTTCATAGGGAACTGATTCCACTTTTCCACCTCAATTGATTGATAAAATGCTAGAATTATTGATTAAGTTAAAATGCTGGAATCCTCTGAATCGTAATGAAATAGACTTTGCAAGATCGGGCATTTAAGCGAGCAGGTAATTACATCAGTATGTATAAATTATGGCTCATGTAGTAACAAAAGTGGATCCTTGGACTTCAAGTCACAATAAAGTGCATCTAAAATAGCTTTTGTAATAAAATTCTAAATGTGTGCCACATTTCTGTTACTCCATGATCTAAAGATAAAATGCGTGAAGACCTTAGGTTCAATTTCTGGACTGATCATATATCTCCACTCCTGATAAGCCATATACCACTAAGTAACAAATGCTTAGTCCCTCTTAGTTGTTAATTGTTCATCAACATTTGAAAGTTTGTGGCATGATTTAGTGAGAAAATGATAAAGTTATTAGAAAAACATATTTGCTTGAGAATATTAGCATTTTATCAAGGTAAATTATTCATTCAGACCTTATAGAACGATAAGTCGAAGTATAGAATATCGACCATAATTAAACGTGATTTAGAAGTAAAGAATGATGAAATTATTTCACAGGTATTTCGATTTTCAAGCTTTATGTTGCAGTTAAAAATGAACTGTAGAAAACCTTACTGTTTACAAGGTTTGTAACCATATTGTTAATGCTAAACTAAACTTATCCGATTGACCTAGTCCGGGTGATTTAAATTATAACTTTACTACTGTGCAAAACAATTTAACAATAGTCGATGTATGTTAGATCACAGTTGAAAACCTAGAAGCACTGGTCGGCCATCTCGTTCTAGTATGGGACTCGTGAGCAGTGTACAACCACAATCCCTCACTCAAGTTTTGAATCCAGAATCCACAGTCTCGCGCGCGAACACCTAACCCCTGGACTATTGAGAAGACATCCAATGGTATTATTGTCAATTTTAAGTGAGAAGCCGTGCTCAGTGGAGCTAATCCATGTCGGGTATGAGGCAGTTACCCACCGAATAAAATGGAAGATGGTTGTATAATATCACGGATGGATTGACGTTAGACATTAACATCGTTTGATCCTGGTTCAGTGGTCTTGAGACTGAGTATTCGCGAGCCAGACCGCTGTTGCTGGGCGGTTCTATACTACGACCAATTGACTGTCCGTTATTTGGAGGTTTTCATTGGTGGTCTAACACAAATCGATCCTTGATCTCAATCAAAACTCAACACTCTTCACAACCACGTACTGATAACAACAGTAATCATTTACTGAATACACCTAAATCGCCTTCGAGAAATATTTAATATTTGTTAGTCTCAGATCAAAATACAATTGTTTGTATGACTTATGGATTCTCCTTCACACTTATTTTTGTTTTATAGGTAGTAAGGATGATGCGAAATTGGTTATTGGAGGTGAAGCAGCTATGTGGGGTGAATATGTGGATGACACGAATTTGTTTAGTCGATCATGGTTAGTAAATAAGTACATATTGCATAATTAAGCTAATGAATTTGTGTTGATTGTTCAGAGTGGAGTTAGTTCTTACCAGTGAGAAATATCAACTGAAGGAATATTGAACATTGAGAAACACAACACAAGTATCTAGACTCTCTTTATAAACCTTAAGTTGTGTTCATCAACTCTAAGCAAAAGGGGCTCGAATCAAGAATATTCAGATTTTCTATCGAGCACCAATCCATTAGGTCAACGGCTTAGATTAACTTTTTATATATGATTTATTGGACTTTGTTAATTATGTCTTTTAACTAGAATTCCAAGAAATTTATATGGAATTAGTCACTATTAATCACACATTTATGATTTTTTTAATGCTTATTCACTGATATTCAGTTTAATTAAGTGACACTTTATCATTCCGGATGATACAGAATGGTTGTAGCGCCACTTCATGAGCTGATCAAAGTTGAAAAATTGGATTATTAGATGTGACTTTAGTGATCTAAACACATCGTGCTAGCTGCAATGTCTAATTTATACGAAAATGTTAAATCAATCAAGGCAATTTGGGTCAATTATCCCAATGAAATAGAATAAGTCTCTAGGTAAAAGTACAAGTTGATAGTAGGAAGACAGATGAACTGATAATAGTAAGAATAATAAAATACAATAACAAAACTCTTATCAATAATTAATCGTTGGAAATAGAAGGTCAAATAAACATGGATAAATCGACTAGGAATAGTCAACACCAAAACATTAACATCATTACGTAATAAGATGTGGGTAAATAATTAGATAGTGAAGAATACAAAGAGGCGGAGAATTACAAACAAATAATGGATGTGAAAAGTACAACAATCGATCATATCTTTGTTCGCAGAATTGCAAACTTAGAATGGAATCAAGCAAATGATGATGAAGTTAAACACATGGTAGTAGTCAAATATAGATCCGTTGATGAGATTATGAATATTTAGAGACTGTAATGACCTAAATATGTATTATGTAAGTCCAACCGCAGCCTATATCGATACCCAGAAGTGGCCCACAAGTCAAGATATGATATCATTCCATGAAGCAATTGACTGTTAATTTGAGCCATATTGGTAAGCGTAAATTACACAGTTGGATCCATTATGACAGTCCTAATCAGTGAATGATTAACCTTAGGCGGCGTGACTTAAAATGTATGAGAATGGAGATGTATTGACTTTTTGCCAGTTCACAGTTACTTAGTTACAAAATCATTACTTACTTTAGATTTATTTGTAAACACATTCTTTCCCGAATGGTTTTGTACATCTTATTTGTTTCACAATGACTAATACTACTATTTCTACTAGTGTATTCATCTAATTAATTTCATCTCTCTGTGCTGATACGGTGCTTCAATTTATGCCTATGGACATACGTCCCATGTCCTGGCTTTGCTTACAAACCAGTGACTGAGCCTAATGGCTTATTTTTCCAATGTTGATCACAACAGTTCCGTCCTATCAGGCCAACCTAGAATGGTCAATACATGAATTCTAAAAGTTTTTCTCAACTGATATAAAATAGGAACCTCATTCACTTTCTCTATACGAGAGCTAGACAAATCCGAACCAAATATACAATCTATGTCGAACATGATAAATTAATTCAGACACCTATCAGCAACATATATCTATCTAAATTAATTGGGAAAAAATTGAGGCCGAAAAAACAACTTGAAAGTATGCTCATAACACCAGAGAAAACTACATTCAAGTACATTCCGAAATTCCGAAGCCAGACTTTTGAGATCTCTGAGAAAAACATAATCTTTTTTTTATTTTTAAGTTTGATGAAAGAATAGTTTTATTAACAAACCTGAATTAACCGAATTTTATCATTGAAGGTCACTCGTCTCCACTTTGAATTGTCGGCCACTCCTGGTCACGTGACATGCACGGCGTTGTCCATATCACGGTCATTGGTCAGGACCTTGATTGTCGGCGGCCGTTGGTCACGTGTCACGTCCTTGTCCCTCTCAAGGTCATTGACTTCGAACGGACCATGTCGACAAACGATCCCTCACGCCAGATTCAAACCCAGGTCCTTCAGTTTTCAGGATAAATTTGGTTTCCGGTTTCATATTGTAGACTGACCAAGTATTTAGAAAGTATATCTCAACTCATTAATAGTGATATAAGTGGTTTAACCAATTAAGCATCACCTCATTATAAGAAAGTACAACAATAATACAATATCATTCATTGATTTGCTTTTTCAGTAAATAATACAACTTATCGAAATACTTCAGCTGATCAAGGTTCCGATAGTAGAACTATTAAATCAGCAACAAAATCAACTGGAAACAAAACAATTGATATCACTGGTCAAAAATCTGGTTCTACACGTGGTACTTCAGCAAAAATTGATTTTAATCAAGCACATTGGAAAATAAGAATTATATGTAAAAAAAATTTCAGTAAGATTTACTCTTAGAAATTGTATATTACTTAATTGGAACTACTTCGATGTTTATCTGTTGTTTATTTATAACAATTTTTCTAAAGGTAGTCAATTTTATTTCATGTTAATAAATGTGTAGCGTGGTGTCGAGTCCGAATTGACTATGAACACCACTACAAAGAAACACGCCCCAAATAAATCAGAAGGCGAAGGTTGAACGTAACCAATTTTTTTCGTTGGTGATCTCGTGGTATCGAATGAATTCTGAAATCGTGCTAAGAAAAGGTACAAGCGGAATCTACAGAAGAAAGTACGTGGGAACGGAGTCATAAACCGCGAAACAATAATGGAGAACAATGGAAGAGCGATATGGCGAAACAGCCATCCAGTAATTCCATATTTTCCATGGAAGTCTAGAAATAATTGAATAATGAATTCAAGTATACATTTATAAATGTTAATCAAAGCATAGCATAAAACTCTTCAACAGTGCACATCCACGATCCCGCCTCACGAGATTCGAACTCAGGACACACCAGTTTCGCGCGCGAGCACCCAAAAGTCTTAACGTCTAACTTCAACTAATCCAAGAAATTCAGCGACATATTCACCATTGTTTTCGCTGAAATACTATCTCATAACAGACCCGGTTGAACTTCACTGGTCATTGCTTCTCACTAGAACTCCATGAAATATCTCTTGAAACCAGTCACTAGTGAACGTATATTGATTATTATCAGAAGGGGTTTTTATAGATATTATAGTAATCTTAATATTTGAGATCATGAGTTCTCGTTTTATTGGTTGGTATAACTGTCATATTGTACTGGGCTGTTTCTTCCTTTTGTTATTTGTACCTAACGTTGATTGTTCATTGTTGCTTTCAAAATAGCAATTGAAACGTTTTCAGATTGTCTACAAGGATCATGCAATAGATTTTTCATTCACTGTAATGCTGCAGTTGATGGTGAGACTCTGAGAGATGTGGAATCCTTCATATATCTGGGAAGCATCATCGATGAACAAACAGGATTCGATGTAGACGTAAATATGAGGATCGGCAAAGCAAGGTCCGCATTCCTGCTGTTGAAAAACATATAGAATTCAAAATATTATTATCCTTTTCACTTAATTGTGACTTTTATAGCATCAATCTAAACAATAACTGCACAAACATTCATTCTACCGTCATATCTTACTACAATTTTTTGTTACTAATTAGACGATACACACATAGTGGTTTATTCATGTTCTGTGTTTATAAACACGCCTATTACACTGTTTGCGTATTTCACGTCTCCTTTATTTCTATTCTCTTATTTACTCCATTTCCTTCTTCAAAACTCAATTCAATATTCATCTCAATTACAAAGACCCGATTTATTATTATTAATATACTACTATTATTATTCTAAATTTTTTTTCTTAAATATGCCAAGTATAACGCTGACATTATTGAAAATTGTGTATTTTTGCATCATCTGAAGAAACCCGAAATGGTTTCTTCACAACACTTATGTACCCATAAAATGTTTGTGAATAATAATAATAATAATAATAATAATAACTGTCCGTAAGCCAATATAAAAGTCACAATCTTCAATACGAACGTCAACACAGTTCTACTATACGGAGCTGAAACTTCGAGAACTACTACAACCATCAACAAAAACATACAAGTATTTCTAAATAATTGTCTATGCAAGATACTCAACATCCATTGACCGGATGCCATCAGCAACAGTCTATTGTGTGAGAGAACAAACCAGCTTGCAGATGAAGAAGAAATTATGGAAATACATTGGATGTGGATAGGACATACATTGAGGAAATCACCAAACTGCATCACGAGGCAAGCGCTACCTTGGAGTTCTAAAGGGAAGCGGAAAAGAGGAAGGTCAAAGAACACATTATGTCAGGAAATAGAAGCAGATATGAATAATAACTGGAAAGAACTGGGAAGCATTGCCCAAGACAGGTTTAAATGGAGAGTGCTTGTGGGTGGCCTATGCTCGTCCATGAGGAGTAACAGGCGTAAGTAAGTAAGTAATTAACCAATACTATTTATAATTAATTCTAAAGAATAGAAATTGAGTGAAAGGATAGAATCTTACTGATTTGCCTGCTTTTATGTTTAACGAATGTTTCTACTTTCTTATTATTTTATTAGAATGACATTAAATTCATTAATATGGATGATAAAATATTAGAAGTTAAAGCTTTAGAAAGAGCTTGTGAAGAAATGGAACCTGGTTGAGCGATGAGAGCTGAAATATCAAGAGCTCGTTATCTTGAAGAATATGGTTTAATGAATAAATTGGATAACAAGACTAATGTAGATGATTCAGGATCAATGATTACCATTACATCTGATGGTTAGTTGTTTGAATAAATCAACTTTTTTTAAATTGTTAGTTGCATGTATTGTCACCAAGAAACCTTGTTTAACCTAAGTTTCAATTCAACCATTACTTACTAACAAACATATCTGTAGTCTTGATGGAACTTATTTGCTTTGTAGATTTCAAACTGTACATAATTCGAACATACTTACTTACTTATTTACGTCTGTTACTCCTCGTCAAGGAGAATAAGCCGTTCACCAGCATTCTCCATCCAACCCTGTCCTGGACAATCCTTTCCAGTGTCTCCCAGTTGTTATTCATCTTTTTCATATCTGCTTCTATTTCCCAACGTAATTTGTTTTTGGCCTTTCTCTTTTCCGCTTCCCTTCAGGATTCCAAGTTAGAGCTTCCCTCGTGATGTAGTTTCAAATCCATAGACTTTATAAATGTAAGTATTAAAGATTTCTGACTGGTCACTGTCAATATTGTCGAATCTAAATTCCTAGAACATTCAGTTAGCTGTTATCGACAGCTTAATCACGAATAGGGTCATCTATAAATTATAATCTCATCAGTTTTTGTTTTATTAAATATTCTAGATGAAGTTTTCTTCAGTAAACTAAATCATTTGGTTATGAAGATTTCGTCGCCTCTCTGACCTTTATTATCAGTTATGAAATGTCTACATTTCTCCACATATAACTCATAGATTAGATCTTGATGTTGATTAGTTTCTAATTGATTATATCTCTGATTGACGAGACTCTATGGACGACCTTTGAACGAATCTTCAATGTTCTTCACCAATGTATATATTACAAAAAAACCCAGAGAATTAAAGTGGTTCGAAGACTAATCACGGTTTGAAAAAGATTCAGAGGTACTGAAATAATAGTACATACGAAAGAGGGACTCATCCATTATGGCTCTATAATAGTCAACCTCTCGAGCCATGATAGGATCGTCAGAACCTTTTTACCTTCAACCACATAACTTCAATATTGTCAGTGTGTACTCCAGTTGTAGGGTCCACAAAATAACGCTTACAAATAACGACATTATGCACATATCCAAGTTTTTGAAGGTAACCGTATTCATCAGGTACTGAGGATAGCGTCATCACCATGACATTTTTCAAACACTTCTGATTAACTCGTTCATAAATTAGAGGCTCATTCTGTCATTTAGTTTGGATATTTATTGTTCAATAATATGTACTTAAGATTGTGTTATCTTCATTCTTTTCTCCTCATTTTATTCTTTTCTTTTTTTTAATCAATAGTTCGAAACTGACGAAGTACACTATAAATATTACGAAATGTGTATGAATGATAGAAATAATATAATAAAACAATATAAAAATAATAAAGAAACATCATGTAATCAAACAATGATTGAACATAGTGATAATACAGAACCAATTCTAAATAGAAATGAAAATGTAAAAAAATAGCAAAAGAATTAAAACATCAAGAAGTTCCAAAAGTCGATCGAATTCAAATCAACGAAGAAAATGAGGGAAAAAATAAATTAACTGTTTGTTTTACTCTCTTGTTTGTTCTACCTCTCTCCCCCGTCATCGTCGCCATGGAATCCTGGATGCGCACTGCCGCTGAGGTGTCCCATGCTAGGACTTAACGGCTGTCCAGTGTTTCCAGGTTATCCATGGTGATCTAGCTTCAAATGACTCATGATTTCAATCAGTGAAATTTCTAATGGTCTCCACAAAACCTTTTCTCATATATTGTTATATGTTTAGAAAATAATATATATATATATATATATATATATATATATATATATATATATATATATATATATATATATCGTTAGAGTCTATAACAGAGTAAAACCTAATAGTTCGACTGGTTAGTATCGATAATATTCCTCGTCTCCACCACATTCATATCAACATTGTTGGACCGTAACCAATTTCTAATGGTTACACGCATAAATTAACATGTATAGATAGATTTACGCATCCACGAGGTTCGAACCCGTGACCTATCAGTTATATGCAAGGCGCTTAACCAACTAGACCATAGTGGTATGACTTAAATTGACTCATGATTTCAATCAGTGAAATTTCTAAAATCTGCACAAATGTCCTTCTGATATATTGTTATATGTTTAGAAAATAATATGTATATAAGTCTATAGAGTCTATAGACTCTATAGAGTCTAATAGAGTAAAACCTAATAGATTGACTGGTAATATCGATAAGATTTCTGGCCTCGCAAGATCTGAACTCAGGACATATCAATCTCTGGATTGTGGATACGCAGTGTTGAGGAGTCTCATAATAGGAAGAAATGCCTGTCCAATGTTTTCATGTTTTCCATCGAGGTTGAGCTTCAATTAATCCATGAATTGAACTATTGAAACTACTATAATATCCACAAAGACTACGTCTTATATATAAATTTTATTGATATGATCTTATTCCATCACTTAGTGTGAATGTCATAGTTCTACATATGGTCTGTCGTGTAATGCATACTACATCTTTAACACTCATTGATGTCGGATAGGAACTTTTAAGAATATCATTCTTGTCAAAATGTCAGATAATACGTTTTGGACAGGATGAAACTTAGATCTAGGACTATTAGTTGATTATCTTCAAACGTCTTAAATCGGACAAATAAAACTTCAACATCTGATCATTTATATAAGTGTATGTACTGTTGACTAGTGAGCGTGATACTAGTTACTATGAGGTGATAGTATGTTATGAACCTTCCTCTTGAACGTAACGTGTTAACAGTCTAGTCAATATATATTGTAAGGGGCGGTGTCCGAAATCTGAGACTGATAGACGATTTGATACGCGCTACAACCCCCAGACTGACTACTTGAGCGTGAAAGTATGTTGAACTAGCGAATAAAATGCATATGTCAGTCAGTCACTTACAAAGTAGGATCAGGCACATATATGTATCGGTTCAAGTGGCCATACCTCATTAGCACAGCAAGACCAACACAGGATTCATAGAAGTAGTTAATTCAATCGTGGTAATTAATAAGTGAAATATTTATATAGGAATATAGTACAGAAAGAAAGGATTAGTTGGTACAAAGAAAGATATGAAGCGATTTCAATCTCACAGTTTATTGGTAGACAGAGCGTGTATACACCCATACCATTGTGATCGATCGATTCTGAGTCACGTCACTCACAAAATGATTAAATACAGGTTTTATTGAAAGGAGCAGGTCTTTTAGGATATATTATAAACTTGTTTGATTGCTGACTGGTCATGTCATTTCCTCTCAAAACGTTTGACGCATATTAATATTTACGCACCAATATTCCACATTGTAGCAACAGCATGACTTGTCAAATAACACAGTTCAACGGAGGATCTGACGTCATGTCTTATTTTTTAACTAGTCTCCAATCTGGCTGATTCCATGTATTAGTACACTTTAGTTTGATGTGAAGTTGTTGTCGAGTTTCTTTGCTTGAACACACAGACACTGATATATTTGCCTACAATTAGTGAGCACTGACAATCTTTAAAATCTGGTAACATGTAAATAAGCATGTGTGAGTGTGTGTGTGCATGTGTCGATGTTGTCATTATCGTCATCATCTTTGTTGTTTGGCTCTCTTCACCATTTTCTCCTTTTATTTGATCTCCTCACTGTTTTTCCCACCTACGGATATTTTTATATTGTTTGTTTGAAATGGTTGTTTTAAAAATAATCCTCAAATAAGTAGTATTTTTTGTTCCTATCAAAATTATTTTTTCTTTTGATGGATTGTTGTCTTCTCAAATGTCAAGTGAAGCTTTATTGTCGAGTTTATTAGTATGGTTGTCATTTTGCAAGTCAGAGTAGAGGTGAGGATGATATTTCACTTTTGAGAGCCTTTTTAAGGATTCTTTAATAAACTAGTCCATTAGATAAATAGTTTAAATCTATGTTACACAACTAAAGAGTATGACAATATAAGGCAGGCATGAATAAAATTACCAATGTTATATGTGAAAAATGATGATCATTCTCATCTGTTTCTATAGAACTACTTGAAGATGATGTGATTTGTAAATAAGCCAAATCAGTTAATGAAGGTCAGAATGAGTTGTAGTAAGACTTTTATCAATATAATAATATTAGCAGTAGTGATTATACCAACGTTGTGTGAATTCAGTATGTAATAAATGCGGTATAGTCAAGTTAATTACGATGAAGAGGAATCAATCTGAATTGGGAAAGATGAATGGGAAATTTAAGAAAGATATAAACACAAAAATAATTTGGATAAGAGGTTCTGAATACGAATTACTACCGAGCTAATTAAGCTCTCTGTGTGAGTGAGATTAGTTACATCAATGTTTTGTTTGTGCATTCTTTAGAGTTCAGATAATTCTCAGAATACCTAATGATCTAGTTCCAGATGGACAGAAACATAGATTCTCATCTCACAACCACCGTTAGTTCCCTAAAGTTAAGTGATACATCTTTTTGATCATTGTCAACTAACACAATGCAAAAGTTTATAGGCTCCTCTCGATTGCTTTCAATTACTGAACATTGAACCTTATAATATGCAACGACAAGAATGATGGTGACGCTACAATGGAAAAATTAAACAAACATGACTCAGGTAATCAGTCAGTTCACACATGGGATTAATGAACTCATGGTTTACCTGTATTTGTAAAATAACTAAGATATTCCCTTGATTATAAAGAATTATTGAACCTCAAATAAACTTGAATGATAGTGTTATATATTCTAAGTACATCTATAGATATTTAGTGATGGAATAGTTTGACCGTAAAATGCATGGAAATATCATTGTTCGCAGTAACAATGTAAATAACTGCAGTCAAAACGAAATAATTATACTGAGCAACACAGATGAACAATGAATGATGACTGTGGTGGACTTGAATTGCCTGAGCTTCAATAGAGAAGTAAAGCACACGGCACATAGAACATGGAAGAGACCATGATTATAGAGCAACTATTCAATAAGTTACATGAAAAGATACAACATCAACCTTCTGAGCAACTGATCTTCACTCTACAATCTCAATATTTGATCACAGTTTTTAATGTTGAATATCGTTTTATCAAGTGAATTGTAATGTGATCGTCAGAAATCAATTCACTGGAAGAGCAGCTTTATGATAATCAAAATAGTGAATGTTACATATACATTTCCACTCAGAATTCACCACTCGTTGTATTATAGTTCATTCTGGGCTCAACTAAGAATTTGTTCTTTGCTTCAATCCCACCGATATATACATTAATTCATCATATTGGAGAAAGCAGAAACAATTATCGAACTAACTAAACTTACAGTAAAATTGATTACAAAGGATATTTGAACAAACCAGTCAACATTGTAAGAAGGTATTTTGTTGCGGGAAGGTGAGGCCGTGTGTAATTAATAACATTCGTATTCAGATTCAACCAGTGTATACTTTCCATCAAATATTTGTCTCAATGCATCTTGATCATAACCAAAACCATCTTTCACCTAGCCAACAATGATTTTCAACTTATGTGGCAATCAATATGGATTGATATTTTGCCAAACTGCTCCTGGTGCCGTAGATGATGATGATGATGAAACTTGTGACATGTATGCTGCCCTACTCCACTTAATATTCTGAATGATTTTCGCTAAGATCATTTTGAATGTGAAGATGAACACGACATGTTAATAGTGTAGTTGAGTTAATCTGAACATTCGTATGCATTAGACCATGTATTGAACTATGGTGTTTTGATGCACTGTTTGAATCTACTGATATTTGTATAAGTAGTAAAGAAATTAGTCAGTAATGTCCAACAGAAGTGACTGAAGCCGGACTTCATGTTCATCTTCACTTTATAGTTAAATCTTTGCCACTTTGTGGTAGATCAAATCGCCATTTTCGAAAGCATCCAGATCATGAATGCCACTATGATCCTATTAAGAAATCTTCCAGATCGATTCGTGAATCTCTACAATATTGAAGTCAGTAGGCAATTAGAAGGAGATTAATTTCAGTTTAGAATTATTAGAATGAGGAAACATATAGAATAATTTGACTTTTTTAAAAAAATTACTCTCCTGAATCACATTAGATGCATAGAACGAGTACTCTCTGAATGATACAATTTTCCGGGAATCGAATTATCATTCAACATATTGTTAAGTAAGTCAGACAATTAAATGATGAGTGAATAGCAAAATATCACAATATTCAATCTGTGTAGATTTCGATTATTCAAGGCACAAATCAAACTAAATGAATAAGACGATGCCGCTTGAACCGAATGATACTGGTTTCGAGTCACAGAGGTAACATCAATTATGGGATGTAGGTATATCCAGCTGATGATTCACAAATAAGGAGAAAAGCGAATCATGGATTCCATCGCTAGTCACCAGTCATCTTTCCTGATAAATATTGAGGTAAATTGCTTGAAAGCTAGATGAGAACAAACGAACTTATTGTGTTCGAAATTCGAAATCAAACAATACCCAAGTACAAAAGGATCATTAAATTGTACAAACACCACAAACCTGTATGTCGTATGCAGTGAGGAATAAGATTTGCAAAACAATTGCGAATTCTATCTGATTCATCTCATTGAATATTACATAACACCACGTTCTATCATCATTTCTCTATACATCCGATAACATTTTCAAAGTAAAATTGATTGCTCCTTCTTCCATCTCAGTGAAAACAACGTGTTTGTCTATTGAACAAAAACATCTCTGCGTTGACCTCTTTCTTGTTTATGATTATACATTGTTTATCATTGATCACCTCAGTCTATTTCATTATTCAAAAGATAATATGGTATTCTCTATTGTGTATCGTGGGTGTCATATGAATGTTGTTTGTTTATTTGACTGACATCAAAGATGAGTGAAATTCTCATTTTACATATAATTACTACTTTGCTAAAAAGAAGATGAAGTGAAAGCAAATGTTCTGCTTGTTATTTCATAAATGGTCTTACTACGGCTAAGAATAAACACTGTAACCATTCACCAATTAATTTCAAATGATTGGTGTGGTGGTCGTTTTTTCTCATAAAATCATCCGGTTTCACGTACATGATTTATCAATCTATGAAACATCCATTATTAAATTTGATTCTTTAAATCTCGACTAGTTGTCACGTTCTGTGTATCTTTTCATACCAATCACTGTGACGGATACACTCATCACTGCTAATAACCAGAACAACACTTAATTAAAGTAGATACATGGAACGTCCGAACAACATGTGAAACCAAGAGGACCATTCAATCATTATGTAAATGAGGAAGTGCAACTTGACAGTGCTCGATATCAACAAAACCCATTGGACACAACTTAGTCAAATGGTTTGAATTCGATGGAGATGCTCTGATGCCGTGTAAAGAAGCACCCAACGCACTTGTAAGATGCGAACCTCATGAACCTAGAAACATCAAAACATCCTTCAAAACAAAGAAGGAGGGATTCATAATGAATGCTACTAAATGTAATGCACACAGCAATGATAGCAACGACAACGACAAAGATCGAGTTTTCGATGTTGTGCAATCGATCATGGAGAAGTTCTCGTCAAAAGACCTGATCATTCTCATCATTCTCACTAGTCACTACACAATCCTTCTATTCTAGACATCAATTTCTCGACTTATACGATTTATTGTGACTTTATGAGCCGCTTGTTATCAGGTAATCTATTCGCCAATCAAAATACGACTTATTCACACTTATACTGTACTAAATTAATGATATCCGGCCGGTCTAATCAGCCTAGCATCCTAATGTTTCGTTGCTCACCAAGCTCATCCACTTGAGTTCAACAACAGCATCAATTATGCGAATCATGTATTTCAAACATACTGGGTTTATATACCAGCCAAACAGACTGCAACGCAGCATAAAATAGAAAATAACACTCATACCCTGACTAGTGGTATGGCCACCTAAGAAAACCACGGTTTTTAAGTACCCAATTAATATCACAGCCCTCGCACAAATCGAATGATGAAGTGAGAAGCATATCTATTCGATGCTTCATTGTATCAATGTGTTGGAAGTAGTCAACAGGAAAACTTTGACCTAGGTTTCGTGCTACTTGGCACTTGTCAGCAAAGTGTACCTGTAATCTTGAGTAGACTGATGTTCCTTGGTAGATTCAATCCCATACCACCCAGTTTCACAGTTAGAGACGTTAACAATAAGCTATCTGGGCCTCGACTGACCTCCTGTATGACTGAAATGTATTTACAATTGATTGGTCACTGAGTAGTGATCAATGTCATTTATGTCAGGTGGATTTTAGTGCAGATCAAATCTTATCGACCAAGTTGTATAGTGCACTCTATGCCGAATCAGCTAGACTGGTGGCCACATTGCAACATGATCGATAGCATTCGATCTGCACTAATAAGGACTAGACAAGCATGACATTGATCACCACCCAGTGATCAATCAATTGAAATCATTTGTCTTATTGATCACAGAAAATTATAAATAGTCATTTAAAAACTTGTAAGAACTTTGAATTAATAATTTACTGAACTGTTAAAATGAAAATGAACCTTCATGAAGCAAAAGTATTCACCTCTTCTCTTTTAGATCTTGAAACTTTCATTGATTCAAACGGTTATTTCTCCCTACTCTTACCAGTGATTTTATAAGGAAAGTATTGTGTTTGTAATAATATTCACATTGTACTGTAGTTACGACCATGGCATGAAAACTCGATCATTCAATTCCTTGTTAAATTCATATCTGTATCATTTGAAGAAGTAATAATTCAACAATTCCTATTATGACTTTATATCCGGCTAGTTATCATGTGATTTGTCCACCAATCAAAATACAACTTGTACAATCTTCGCACAGTGCCTAAACCAATGACGTTCGGCCGGTATAGGCAGTCTAGCGTCCTTATTGGTCCTATATCCGCCTAGCCCGTCCACTTGAGAACAGAACACAAATACCAGCTTCCACTATGCAAATCGAATCGAATCATTTGTTACAGACATACTGCGTCTATATATCAACCAAACAGACTGCAAAGCAGCATAAAATAGGAAATAACATTCGTACACAGTAACGCCAAAATGTGACTATGAACGAGGGAGGCAGTAGTTAATAAACTGAACATAGCTTAAGAAAAGTAAATCGTACAATAATAATATATAGGTTAAAATAAAGCTGTTAACAACGGGAATATAGATATACACAATATAGTTACTGAATATTTATACCATAAAAATATATAAATGATATTAGACCATTAATAGGTCTCAGAAGTTACTGATGACATAATCTTCGTTCGGATATGACATAGGGGAGTGGCAAAATGTTGATTCCAAATCAATGATTCACATGGGCTCTAATATCCTTGGGAAACAAATGGCATATGAATCAATTGTTGGTAACCAGCTAACATGAAAGTGCATTTCCTAAAGTCACTCCACCGTCTTGTGGATTAGATCTTTAGGTTAAAGGCTCTGGTTATGTCCCCCTAAGAAACCCACCTGCTTCAGTTAGGGAACTAGAACATTCGATTTATATCCAATTATTGAATAGTAATATCATAAGAATGTATAGATTATATTAATCAATTAATTTGTCTCAGACGGTACTCGTGATTTAATCTTCGCTTTGATATAAAAAATCTTACTCACTTTTTTTTTCAAAGAGGTTTCATTGTTTGCTTTAAACTTTAAAACATCAGTAAATAATTTATCAATACATAGGTAACTTGTTCTATAACTTGAAGTGAACTTGAATTAAAATCGTAAATCATGGATGTGAACAATTGACGAATCTCACAAAAAGACGAAACACGCATTATATTAGATTTCACTTTGTTGATCAATTCATTTTCATTCATAAATCATTCATTTTCTTTTGTTTTTAAAAAAACTCTTCATCTCTCTCTTTTTCTTTCCTTCTTTAGATAATCAAATTCAAAATATAAAAAGATCATTCTTCATTAGATCATACCTTATTATCAAATTCATTGAACATTTAAATTTTAAAATTCTCACCAGAATTAATACGTACAATTTATCTAATTTAATTAATGAATTTAAACAAATTTTAACATCATTTTAATGAGATTAAATGTAAACGTATTGAACAAGTTCAATTTATAATGAATTTTTATTCAATCCATTAATGGTTTATTCTAGAATATTCTATAAAACAAATTCAATCATTATTCAATAAAAAAAATTTTAAAATTTAAATATCAATTTAATTATTGATTATTTTTTTTAAAAAAATTTAAATTTTTAAATTTAAAACAAAAAAATCAATCTCAACAAAATTTTATTGATTTATTGAAAACGATTCAAGTAAGTATGACTAATCATTGTGATTACAACATTTATTATCTCATTTATGAATGAGGCAATCAGGCGCGTTTAAAAAATATTTCAAGGTTACGGCGCCAATTTCAATGCTTAATGAGTCATTGGACCGATCGATAACTCACTGTTCTCTAATTAGTGATAACTCCGCCTGGGGTCCCTACGAGGGGCTACTGCCGGTCCCAAGCTCATTTATTTAGGTACATGGAATGTTCGTTCAATGTGGGATACCGGGAGAGCCTTCCAAATTGCTGCAGAAATGAGAAGATACAACCTTGAGGTACATGGCATCAGTGAAACACATTGTACAGAAGTTGGACAACACCGACTAACTACAGGAGAGCTCCAGTTATTCTACGGCCATGAAGAAGAAAAAGCCCCACATACACAAGGAGTTGCATTGATGCTGTCCAAACAAGCGCAAAATGCGCTTATAGGATGGGAATCTCATATACTAAAGATCATCAAAGCCTCGTTCAAAACAAAGAAAGAGGGCATTTCAATGAACATCATCCAATGCTACGCGCCTACCAACGACTACAATGATGATGCTAAAGATCAATTCTACTATAAGCTACAGTCAATCGTCGAGAAGTGCCCAACAAAGGACCTGACCATTCTGATGGGAGATTTCAACGCCAAGGTTGGAACGGACAACACTGGATATGAAGACATCATGGGACGATACGGGCTGGGAGAAAGAAACGAAAATGGTGAAAGGTTCGCAAACTTATGTGCCTTCAATAAACTGGTCATACGCAGCACCTTATTCCCACATAAACGCATACACAAAACCACATGGACTTCACCGGATCACTCTACACAAAACCAAATAGACCATATTTGCATCAACAAAACGTTCAGGAGGACTATAGAGGACGTGAGAACCAAGGGAGGAGCCGATATAGCATCAGATCATCACTTGCTGGTCGCCAAGATGAAATTCAAACTCAAGAAACACTGGACAACAGAGCGGACAATATCACAAAAGTTCAATACGGCCTTTCACCAACACTGAAGAGCAACAAAACAGGTGTATAGAACACTTCAAAGAACTCTTGAAACGACCAGCTCCACTGAACCCACCCAACATCGAAGCAGCATCCACGGACCTCCCAATCAATGTTAGCCCACCAACAATTGAAGAAATCAGCATGGCCATCAGCAAATCAAGAGTGGCAAAGCAGCAGGACCGAACAACATCCCAGCAGAGGCACTAAAAGCGGACGTAGCGGCAACTGCAAGGATACTCCACATTCTCTTTAATAAGATTTGGGATGAGGAACAAGTACCAACAGAGTGGAAAGAGGGACTTCTGATCAAAATACCGAAGAAAGGCGATCTCAGCAAGTATGATAACTACAGGGGCATCACCCTTCTCTCACTCCCAGGAAAAGTCTTCAACAGAGTATTGTTAAACAGGATGAAGGACTGCGTAGACGCCCAACTTCGTGAACAACAGGCAGGATTCCGTAAGGATAAATCGTGTACAGACCAAATCGCAACTCTACGGATCATTGTGGAACAATCAATTGAACGGAATTCATCACTCTACATCAACTTCATCGACTACGAAATGGCATTTGATAGCGTGGACAGAACAACACTATGGAAACTTCTTCGACACTACGGCGTACCTCAGAAGATAGTCAATATCATACAGAACTCATATGATGGATTACACTGCAAAATCTTGCATTTGGGACAGTTGACAAAGTCGTTCGAAGTGAAGACCGGTATTAAACAAGGTTGCTTATTCTCACCCTTTCTCTTTCTCCTGGTGATCGATTGGATCATGAAGACGTCAACGTCTGAAGAGAAGCGAGGGATACAATCGACATCTAAGATGCAGTTGGATGATCTAGACTTCGCAGACGATATGGCCATTCTATCCCAAATGCAACAACAGATGCAGGAGAAGACGAACAGAGTGGCAGCAGCATCAGCAGCAGTGGGTTTCAATATGCACAAAGGGAAAAGCATGATTCTCCGATACAACACAGAATGCACCAATCCAATCACAATTGACGGGGAAGATTTGGAAGATGTACAAACCTTTACGTATTTGGGCAGCATCATTGATGAACAGGGTGGATCTGATGCAGATGTGAAGGCGCGGATTGGCAAAGCAAGATCAGCATATTTACAACTGAGGAACATCTGGAACTCAAAGCAACTGTCAACCAACACCAAGGTCAGGATTTTCAATACAAATGTTAAGACAGTTCTACTGTATGGGGTGGAAACCTGGAGAACTACGAAATCCATCATCCAGAAGATACAGGTGTTTATTAACAGTTGTCTACGCAAAATACTTCAGATCCATTGGCCGGACACTATTAGCAACAACGTACTGTGAGAGAGAACAAACCAGATCCCAGCGGAGGAAGAAATCAGGAAGAAGCGCTGGAAGTAGATAGGACACACATTAAGGAAAGCACCCAACTGCGTCGTCAGACAAGCCCTCACATGGAATCCTCAAGGCCAAAGGAAAAGAGGAAGAACAAAGAACACATTACGCCGAGAAATGGAGATAGACATGAGGAAAACGAACAAGAATTGGATGGAACTAGAAAAGAAGGCCCAGGACAGAGTGGGTTGGAGAATGCTGGTCAGCCGCCTATGCTCCATTGGGAGTAACAGGCTTAAGTAAGTAAGTAAGTAATTAGTGATATTATTACGTTATACATGAACAGTGCACACAGTACACAAGTGATGAATACATTCAAATCATTTATAATTTATTGTTGTTTTATCCAAGGCTATACAGTCAGATAGATGATGAATAGTACTTATTTATACCATGCTAAGTTAGTTGCTGAGTGATGAGAATGGATTAGATATGGAAATGTGTACTAATGACAGTGGATTCAATGGTCAAAAAATATCTTATCATGTGAACTAAATGTTATAAGCTCGATTGTGAGTTGAATGATACTGTCCGAGAATAGAATAGTTATTCAGTATTATATCATTTTTGACAGCTTGCTGGGTAGTATCAACTTGTAACAAATAAATTATCTTTTAAAGTTATACTGTTTTGTCTGTGTGTGTGACAATCAGATAACTAAACAAACAATCAGATGTATACAATGTTTAGGTACCTTTTGAAAGATACGAGTTGACAGTCTTGGAGTCAACATTAACATACCTAATCTAGGAGTCCTGAATAGAAGAAAATCCACTTTCTAGATTCCATTGTCAACTATTATTTAACATTATTTCAATCCTGTGACTAAATAGAACTATATAAGAAGTTCTCTGAAGATGTACATACTTTAAAAGAGATTGATCAGTTTGATGCTTAACATAAATGCCAACGAGAGAATATAAATACTTACAAATATTATGCGTTAGATAGTTTATCTTTATTGTTCTAACGAACAATTAAAGCATGACCAACCAGCTGAAAAACCACAAAACATCTTATATAAATGGTAGATACAAGCGCAAGCACTGAATAAGATATTCTAGTTAAATTAGAAGTTCATTCCTAGTCTTTATGTTAACCTATTTAAACATTTGTATTATCATTTTTAGCTATATTTGGAGCAATCCTACAGTTAACTGTGAAAATATGGTGTGGCAACTCGAACTGATGTACGTACGTACGAAGTTGTGCGTTGTTACTGACTGACTAATTTTATTTATTTGAACACATAAATATTGATGCAAAGGGGCACGGAATACATATACGCCACACAATCACTTGATTTTAGTGTGGGCTGTGATACTACCCCAGTGCTCAGACCGTCGCTTCTCTGAACGTCATCATCAGTTATGAAATGTTTACATTTCTCCACATATAACTCATAGATTAGATCTTGATGTTGATTAGTTTCTAATTGATTATATCTCGGATTGACGAGACTCTATGGACGACCTTTGAATGAATCTTCAATGTTATTCACTAATGTATATATTACAAAAAAACCAGAGAATTAAAGTGGTTCGAAGACTAATCACGGTTTGAAAAAGATTCAGAGGTACTGAAATAATAGTACATACGAAAGAGGGACTCATCCATTATGGCTCTATAATGGTCAACCTGTCGAGCCATGATAGGGTCGTCAGAACCTTTTTAGCTTCGACCACATAACTTCAATATTGTCAGTGTGTAATCCAGTTGTAGGGTCCACAAAATAACGCTTACAAATAACGACATTATGCACATATCCAAGTTTTTGAAGGTAACCGTATTCATCAGGTACTGAGGATAGCGTCATCACCATGAAATCTTTCAAGCGCTTCTGATTAACTCGTCCATAAATTAGAGGCTCATTCTGTCATTTAGTTTGGATATTTATTGTTCAATAATATGTACTTAAGATTGTGTTATTTTCATTCTTTCTCCTCATTTTTTGCTTTTCTTTTTTCAATCAATAGTTCGCAACTGACGAAGCACATTATAATTATTACGAAATGTGTATGAATGACGACATTGTAGGACCGTTACCAATTTCTAATGGTTACACGAATAAATTAACATGTATAGATAGCTTTACGCATCCACGATCCACGACATTTCTAAAATCTGCACAAATCCCCTTCTGATATATATATATATATATATATATATATATATATATATACATTTCTCGCCTCGCAAGATTTGAACCCAGGACATATCAGTCTCTTGATTGTGGATACGCAGTGTTGAGGAGTCCTATAATAGGACGAAATGGCTATCCAATGTTTTCATGTTACAATTGATTGATCACTGGGTGGTGATCAATGTCTTGCTTGTCTAGTCCTTATTAGTGCAGATCGAATGCTATCGATCATGTTGCAATGTGGCCACCAGTCTAAGTGACTCGACACTGCGGGCACTATGTATTGAGATTTAGATGGTGGTTGGAGGTAATCAACAGGGTTTCCTGTTGACTACCTCCAACCACCATCTAAATCTCAATGTTTTCATGTTTTCCATCGAGGTTGAGCTTCAATTAATCCATGAATTGAACTATTGAAACTACTATAATATCCACAAAGACTACGTCTTATATATAAATTTTATTGATATGATCTTATTCCATCACTTAGTGTGAATGTCATAGTTCTACATATGGTCTGTCGTGTAATGCATACTACATCTTTAACACTCATTGATGTCGGATAGGAACTTTTAAGAATATCATTCTTGTCAAAATGTCAGATAATACGTTTTGGACAGGATGAAACTTAGATCTAGGACTATTAGTTGATTATCTTCAAACGTCTTAAATCGGACAAATAAAACTTCAACATCTGATCATTTATATAAGTGTATGTACTGTTGACTAGTGAGCGTGATACTAGTTACTATGAAGTGATAGTATGTTATGAACCTACCTCTTGAACGCAACGTTTTTCCAGTCAAGTCAATATATATTGTAAGGGGCGGTGTCCGAAATCTGAGACTGATAGACGATTTGCTAAGCGCTACAACCTCCCAACTGTCTACTTGAGTGTGAAAGTATGTTGAACTAGCGAATAAAATGCATATGTCAGTCAGTCACTTACAAAGTAGGATCAGGCACATATATGTATCGGTTCAAGTGGCCATACCTCATTAGCACAGCAAGACCAACACAGGATTCATAGAAGTAGTTAATTCAATCGTGGTAATTAATAAGAGAAATATTTATATAGGAATATAGTACAGAAAGAAAGGATTAGTTGGTACAAAGAAAGATATGAAGCGATTTCAATCTCAAAGTTTAAGAGCAGACAGAGTGTGTATACACCCATACCATTGTGATCGATCGATTCTGAGTCACGTCACTCACAAAATGATTAAATAGAGGTTTTATTGAAAGTAGCAGGTCAGTTAGGATATATTTTGAACTTGTTTGATTGCTGACTAGTCATGTCATCTTCGCTCAACACTTTTGACGCATATTAATATATACGCGCCAATATTTCACATTGTAGCAACAGCGTGACTTGTCAACCAACACAGTTCAACGGAGGACCTGATATCACGTCTGATTTTTCAACTAGTCTCCTATCTGGCTGATTTCATGTATTAGTACACTTCAGTTTCATGTGAAGTCGTTGTCGAGTTTCTTTGCTTGAACACACAGACACTGATATATTTGCCTACAATTAGTGAGCACTGACAATCTTTAAAATCTGGTAACATGTAAATAAGCATGTGTGAGTGTGTGTGTGCATGTGTCGATGTTGTCATTATCGTCATCATCTTTGTTGTTTTGTTCTATTCACCATTATCTCATTTTAATTGATCTCCTCACTGTTTTACCCACCTACAGAAATTTTTATATTGTTTGTTTGAAATGGTGATTACAATGATTATTTGAACAAACCAGTCAACATTGTAAGAAGGTATTTTGTTGCGGGAAGGTAAGGCCATGTGTAATCACTAACATTCGTCTTCAGATTCAACCAGTGTATACTTTCCATCAAATATTTGTCTCAATGTATCTTGATCATAATCAAAACCATATTTCACCTAGTCAACAATGATTTTCAACTTATGTGGTAATCAATATGGATTAACATTTTGGAAAAATGCTCCTGGTGCCGTAGATGATGATGATGATGATGAAGAAACTTGTGACGTGTATGCTGCACTACTCCACTTAATATTCTGAATGATTTTCCCCAAGATCATTTTGAATGTGAAGATGAATACGACATGTTAATAGTGTAGTTGAGTTAATCTGAACATTCGTATGCATTAGACCATGTATTGAACTATGGTGTTTTCATTCACTGTTTGAAGCTACTGATATTTGTATAAGTAGTAAAGAAATCAGATCGATTCGTGAATCTCTACAATATTGAAGTCTGCAGGCAATTAGAACCAGATTAATTTCAGTTAAGAATTATTAGAACTAGGAAACATATAGAAGTAAGTCAGACTATTAAATGATGAGTGAATAGCAAAATATCACAATATTCAATCTGTGTAGATTTCGATTATTCAAGACACAAATCAAACTAAATGAATAAGACGATGCCGCTTGAACCGAATGATACTGGTTTCGAGTCACAGAGGTAACATCAATTATGGGATGTAGGTATATCCAGCTGATGATTCACAAATAAGGAGAAAAGCGAATCATGGATTCCATCGCTAGTCATCAGTCATCTTTCCTGATAAAGATTGAGGTAAATTGCTTGAAAGCTAGATGAGAACAAACGAACTTATTGTGTTCGAAATTCGAAATGAAACAGTCCTCAAGTACAGAAGCATCATCAATTTTTACAAACAGCACAAACCTGTAAATCGTATGCAGTGAGGAATAAGATTTGCAAAACAATTGCGAATTCTATCTGATTCATCTCATTGAAAATTACATAACACCACATTCTATCACCATTTCGCTCTACATCCGTTAACATTTTCAAAGTAAAATTGATTACTCCTTCTTCCATCTCAGTGAAGACAACGTGTTTGTCTAATGAACAAAAACATCTCTGCGTTGACCTCTTTCTTGTTTATGATTATACATTGTTTATCATTGATCACCTCAGTTTATTTCATTATTCAAAAGATAATATGGTATTCTCTATTGTGTATCGTGGGTGTCATATGAATGTTGTTTGTTTATTTGACTGACATCAAAGATGAGTGAAATTCTCATTTTACATATAATTACTACTTTGCTAAAATGAAGATGAAGTGAAAGCAAATATTCTGGTTGTCAATTCATAAATGGTCTTACTCCAGCTAAGAATAAACGCTGTAATCATTCACCAATTAATTTCAAGTGATTGGCGTGGTGGTCGTTTTTTCTCATAAAATCATCCAGTTTCACGTCAGTGATTTATCAATCTATGAAACATCCATTATTAAATTTGATTCTTTAAATCTCGACTAGTTTTCACGTTCTGTGTATCATTGGTGAAGGAGACTGTGGAGAATAATCCTGATTAAATAATCGACAGCACGTTCGGAGCATCTTTTTATACCAATCACTGTGACGGATACACTCATCATTAGCGCATATTCTGGATAAACATATTTGATAATTACCTAAGTGTATGCTTTCAATGTACTTCCCCATTACAAGCTCCAACTCCTTCCTCTAGTTAGCGGGGCTGATGCGCATTAGAATATCTAGCTTATTGGTCTTTGGTCACTGAGTCTTTGTTCTCGTTCGCAGATTAGGTGAACTCGTAATAACTTGAGATTTAGCAACAGATGACTGCAGTTAACATGAAACTGCTTTGACTAGACAATTCACATAAATTTTTATTCAAGTCATTCCTGTAGTTTATCTAAGGTTATTGCCGATCATATATCCAAGTTAATGAGGAGGGTTTAATATGAAGTCAGCATTTCCATAATTCAGAATGCAACGTCACTAAAAATATGCCAAACACACAAAATGAATTATAGCATACGAACACTGACCTGGAATTTAAAGGATGTTCTTACACCACAACTCTGATGCTTCTTGGCGAAGCCGAGAATATTCCGACGTCAAAACACTAACTCCCTTCTAATAAACTAAACAACACTTATTTAATGTAGATACATGGAACGTCCGGACAATATGTGAGACCAAGAGCACCATTCAATCATTATGTAAATGAGGAAGTGCAAGTTGACAGTGCTCGATATCAGCAAAACCCATTGGACACAACTTATTCAAATGGTTTGAATTCGATGCGATGCTCTGATGCCGTGTAAAGAAGCACCCAACGCACTTGTAAGATGCGAACCTCATGAACCTAGAAACATCAAAACATCCTTCAAAACAAAGAAGGAGGGAATCATAATGAATGCTACTAAATGTTATGCACACAGCAATGATAGCAACGACAACGACAAAGATCGAGTTTTCGATGTTGTGCAATCGATAATGGAGAAGTTCTCGTCAAAAGACCTGATCATTCTCATTGGAGGCCTGAACGCCAAAGTAGGAATGTATAACACCGGCTTTGAAGATATCATGGAACGACATTGACTGACCGGGAGAAAGAAATGGTAATGCAGAGAGATTTGTCAATCTATGTGCAGTCAACAAATAAATTATAGACATCATGACATCACCACACAAATGCATTGACAAAGCTACACGGGTCTCACCGGATCACACTGCATAGAATCAGACAGATCAAGATCAAAAGAAACAGGGAGAAACCAATCAACAACAGCCGAAAAATAACATAGGAAATCAATGACCGAGCTGAATAAACGGAAGCAAAATAGCAAGTGTAGAGGAGCATTACAGCCAACAAGCAAAAGTACGTGGAGCACCCAGCAACGAGAGCAGATGAAGCCGTAGCTGCAAGAAACGTGAAACAACTATACGAAACGACAAACAAACTGGCAGGAAAATATGGTAAACCAGGGTGAACGGTAAAGCACAAAGTGTTCAAGTCAATCAATGAGATTGAAGATCAGAGGAATAGATGAGTGAAATACTTCAAGCAACTCATGAATAGACCAGCTTTGTTGAGTCCACCGGAGATCGAAGCAGCCCACACTGATTTTCTTATATATGTCACTCTTGCTAATGAAACAAAGACCTCTGAACTGTGTGCATTTTGGGAATATGATATAAGAATTCGGGAATTCTGTCCAATTCATCGCATTGATTACAAAATCACACCACGTTCTATCATCATTTCTCTTACATCCGATTACATTTTCAAAGTAGAATTGATTACTCCTCCTTCAATTTCAGTGTAGACAACGTGTGCGTTTTCTTAACAAACATATTTCTGTTGACCTTTTTTCTTTATAGAAACACTAATGATCATACTTTGTTGTCAATTATCACCTCATTCCATCTCATAATGAGATCATATGGTATTGTCTATACTCTATTCTGTTTAATGGGTGTAATATAAATCTGAGATAGAATGAAATATTTGGCTGTTCATGTGACCGACATAATGATTAGAATTCTGATATTATAGAAGATTACTACTTCTCTTAATGGAAAATCAAGTGAAATAAATCACTGTTGTGGTAGTTATAAAACTCTCGGTCCAATCTTCATGACTTTTCATTCCCTTGGTTACCTGTATTTGTATATTGTTCAACTGTGTATCATAGATCTACATAATTGTACCGTAACATTGCAGCTGGTCAAACACTGGTAGCAAACATATATATATGTATCACAATGTATTTTAGCTAACGCTAAATTTATAGAAACGGACTACCGATTACATCTCCTATCTTAGTTGAACGATCGCCGTTCGCTCGGTCATTTCTTTTCGAATCAGCAAGTGTCTTCACCAAACAGGATTATATGATCTGCATATTGTGAGTCGATAAGTGAAATTCTTGGAAGGAGATCAATACCCGAGAATTGAGTCGACGAGAATGTTATTTCCATCAGTAGACCTATGATGAAGTTAAACAGAAATGCAGAAAGTGGACAGTCTTGACGGACTCCACTTGAGGTTGCGAAATCAGATGACAGTTCACCATAAGCATTTACTTGACTAGTAGCGTTCGAGTAAAGAGCTTTCACAAAGTATATGTACTTCTGATGTGAGCCTTTCAATGGCAGATACTGTCACAGCACCTCTCGATCCACGGAGTCAAATGCTGCTTTTAATTCAAGAAAAACTATTATCAGTACACATTCATATATATACCACTCTAATTCTTAGGAAATTGATCCATTTCACAGACAATGAAATGAAAATGTCTTTCAGGTGATTTCTGATTGCCATCGGTTGACCTTCGCCTTAGACTACTTCTGATTAGCTCTCCATATCAACATATCCCTTATTCATTATAGTTATCTAATTATGAAAATATGTCACTATTTTTTTATGTCATTCTAGGATTACGCTTAAGTGATCTGTTCGTAAGTGAATAATTTCCATAAAATACTTTTAGAATTACTGCATAACCTTCCTAATTGGTTCGATATTCACTTAACATGATGTGTATGGATTTAACATTTGACAATGTCAAATAGTAGGGGACAATCAGTTAGGGGCCGTCATTATCCAACTACTTATAATATGTAGAACTTGACATTATGAAATATCTGTAATCTTGGGGGGATTGACGTTCTGTGAGTACATTGAATTCATATTACCGAATATATGTCAAAGAAGCTGATATTGAGCTACTAAGATTGAAACTAATCTCCAGTAATATTCAGATAATAATGTTACTGATATTCGGTCATAGATGTCTTTGAAGCATTGATCGTATATACTGGGACCACCGAGTAAGTAATCCAGTTATTAGGAAATGAGTACTAGATAAGGATGACAAATCAATTGATGGATTAGTGAAACTTCATTGGTTGATATCACTGGGTCACGTGTTACGTATACGCAAACACCGAGCGCGATGGCGTGCGAAGCGAATGGTACTGGGTTCGAATGCCAGAGTGAACATCAACTCTCTGAAATGAAGGTACATCCAGCTGACGAGTCCCAAATAGGACGAAACGCGCGTCAAACTGGAAGCCACTGCTAGCCACCATCCATCATTGCTTACAATTAGACAGTAAAGTTAAGATGAACTGATACTAAGAATATCATACATACCAATGCTAATTATAATGAGATGAATGATATTTTAAGAAACCACTTACTTAAAAAGAAAAAAAACAAACTTGATCTTTATGTCATAGAAATTAATTAACACAATTGTTTCTAACTACTTTCTGAATTCTTCATGTCCCTTTTATCCTCTTTCCAAATTTATTTCACTGAATTATACTCTTTAAATAACATCTCCAAACCCTAATCTTCCCGATCACTGCTTACATTCTTGCTACCTCTACCACTACGGGATTTTAATCGACAACTGCATCTCTGTGTTAAAAATCATAAAATCTCTTCTATTCAATCATATATCGACCATTATCAGTATGGGGTTGTGAAGATTTTTAGGTTTGCGACATCTATTTCTCGACTTATACGATTAAGTGCACTAACAGAAGAATAGGAGGATGAATGATAATGATTTATTTCTGTTGTAACTTTATGAGCCGCTTGTTATCAGATAATCTATTCGCCAATCAAAATACGACTTATTCGCACTTATACTGTACTAAATTAATGACATCCGACCGGTCTAATCAGCCTAGCGTCCTAATGGTTCGTTGCTCACCAAGCCCATCCACTTGAGTTCAACAACAGCATCCATTATGCGCTACTCGTAATTCAATCTTCACTAGGATATAACAATTTCCATGCATAGAATATAGACCGAACAGAAAATCTCATCTAACTTGTTATTCCTATATTATTATTTTAACACATTGATACAATGAAGCATAGAATAGATATGCTTCATACTTCATCATTCGATTTGTGCGAGGGCTGTGATACTAATTGGGTACCCAAAAAATCGTAGCAGGTGGCCACATCACTAGTCAGGAGATGCAGTCCAATGATAGCCGATGATCAAAAATTGGTCCATATGGTGCTTGTTTCCTTGAGATTCTGGAACTCATGTACACCAGTGGCTGGGAATTAGTGTTTTACATCTTCGCTAGATGGATCCTCCGTGTCCTACAACCCGGTTAAAGTGTTGGATATTCGCTTTTTGTCCTCTCAATTTCATAAACAACAATCCTCATGCAAGAAGGTAGCGATTTGGACTTCCCTGATATTGGTTGTATGCACATGGTCATGTGAAGTCATTTCGAGAAGGAATGCCTAATCTCTTTACTATCAACCATACCAGGGCATTTGAGGTTCTGATTCTCATGGGTTTTGTTTATTGTTTGTACTTTGAAGAAATTGAAATTCATAGTATTCAATAGTGATGATTCAATAATCCAAGAGATGGAAATGTTATCATCAACATACATAAATGATCCATATGTTTGGTGAGATTAGATAATTTTCAATTAATTGTGGAATGTACTTTAGTGACTTCCTCATGTGTATGAAAATGCACTGTGTTGAGGACTCCCACAACAGAGGGATGCAGCTATCCAGTGCTCTTAGGTTTTCAATTTGGTCTAACATCATCAATCGGTTCATGATCTGAATCAATAACAAATATCAGTTAGGATAGGTAGATTATAATAGAAATCTTAATGTTATTATGTTTAAATGAAATGTCATTGTGTTATATCTCGATTAACATAATGAATGGTAATTATTTGGGATCCATTTATGTATCAATACTATACGTATAATGTTATTGTTAAATTCGACCTATGAATGATTATTATACGATTAACCATTCTTGAATTATGGCCAGTCTATCAATCACTACCTTCACCACTCACAGCTACATTAAGCCAATCGTGTACAAATGTTGTTTCCTATTTTTCATGGTACGATATGGTCTGTTTGATTGGTATATAAACTCAGTATGTTTGGAATATAAGGATTCGTATTGCAGAGGATGAGATTGGTGTTCTGGACTAAAATGGCTGAGTTAGACAGGAAGCAGGAACGATCACGACTCTACACACCTCGTACGTGTTTTAGGCGTCACTGGTCCGATCGATAATTCACTGTTCTCTAATTGACGGAATCATTTCATTGTACATGAACAGGGCACACAGGACACAAGTGATAATACATTCAAATCATTTATAATTTACTGCTGTTTTATCCAAGGCTATACAGTCAGATAGGTGATGAATAGTACTTATTTATATCATGTTACCTCTCATGAGGAGGCATAAGTCACTTATCAGCATTCTTCATTGAACTCTAGCATGAACAATCTGTTCCATTTGTTTTCAGTTGCTGTTCATCGTTTTGTTTTCACGTCTGTTTTCAATTCTTGATATAATGTGTGTACTTTGGTCTTTCTCTTTCCCGTTTTCCACATAATAACTAATAATACTTATTGTATATCACAATATCTCCATTAACTTTAATGAACAATTCAGTTCATTAGTTTTCTACATTCGTTTACTTTGTATCTGAACGTAGACTGTCAAGATTTTAATTTATGGACGAGTCAATCGCAGGCGTTTAAGAGATTTCAAGGTTACGGCGCAAATTTCATTGCTGAATGTTAACGTATGATCGGTTAACAGGGAATTTTGTGCACATAACAAATAAAATGGCGAGACAATAATTTGTGGACGAATCAATCAGGTATAAGATAATAGATCTCGGATTTTAACGTGAAAGCCTTTCATCAATTTGGCTAAATAAATTTCTGGCATTATAGTTGATGTCAGTTCGTGATGAAAACCCTAACTAAGACAAATTACGAAAATTATTGAGAACTGGATAGTAAAAACATCAGTGGCACTGGCTGCAACCAGGTACTACAATATATACGGATGTTTGGTGAGCGTACAGACTCGTACATAGACTTGGTTATGTGCATCGTGTCGTTATCCACAAGTAGCATTTCGTGTACTCAACAACCGGAGTGCACATAAACAATATTGAATCTATGTGGTCGAGGCTCCAAATGTCGACTATTCTGTAGCCGTATGGATGATTTCCTCTACTGTATGCATCACGGTTTTAGAACCTCTGCACCTCTTCCTAACCTTGACAAGTTTTTGAACCATTTAGAAGACGTGAATCCACTTTATTTCTTTGGTTTCGCATTATATATTTTTATTCTATACTAAGTGTTTCTTGATTAGCTAATATTTCTCAAGTCCACTTAAGATTCGTTCAAAGGTCGTTCATATATAAGAATCTCGCCTTAATTTGTAATAAGTAGATTTCAAGTATATAGGAAATGATATACATATATACTTATCACAATAACACGAGGAGATATATCTATAATGTTAGTTATACTGTGTTTTAAGCTTACATAACTTATTCTATCTTGTCGATAGACCGATTAATTCAACTGTTCTTCTTGAGTCAGATATCTTGATCTTATTCATGATTCACTTATTAATCTTGATTATCTTTGTGTAAGCGCTGGTGTGTATATTGTCTATTCTACTCGTTACATATCTATAGCTTATTTTTATTTAGCTATAAATATTGATTAACTCTAGGTTAATTAGAGTTGGCTTACATGGAATCTCCATTACACGTCATTTCATATCTCTCCTATTCCGTTTATCACATTGATTTCCTTTCCAGATCAGTGTGTGTACAAAATATAAGTATTTCAGAATTCATTCTTGACTTATTTTGATTCCATTATACACTAACGCCAGTTAAGTCGATGATTCTATACGAGATAAGCCAATAGGTGATAACATGTATTTCAATAACAATCATTCATATGATCTAAATGGAGTCAGATCGTGGGCGATTGAAGATAGTTGAATTATTATCATTATTATCAGAAGGGGTTTTGTTGAGATTGTGGTAATTTCAACAGTTGAGATCATGAATCAATCGGAGCTAGACCACCATGGAAAATCTGTAAGAACTAGACGGCCGTTTGATTATATTGTGGGACACCTAAAGAGTGCATATCCACGACACCACCTCGCGGGATTCGAATTCAGAACACATCAGTTTCGCGCCAGGAGCTTAATCAACAAGACCACTGAGCTGATATCGAACAGTGTTAATGTCAGAAGGAGTTTTGTGTAGATTGTAGTAATTTCAACAGTTGAGATCATAAGTCAATTGAAACTTGATTATCATCATTATTCATTCAAAATTTGGATCAAATTTTAAAAATTAAATATGATGTGTAGGTGAGAATGATAATGATTAGTTGTCTGCTTAGTCAGACATGTAGATAATCTGATAGATGTTAGATGAGTTATATATACCTCTATTCACCTCAGTACAATGAAAGATGATCGCGCAATTTCTCGGTTTGTTTGAGGTTAGACATTAACACTATTGTATGGTGAACATCTGTGTGATCTAGATGTTAGGCGTTTGCGCGCAAGACTGAAGGCCCTAGAATTGAATGGATGCGCACTACTGAGCGCCACAATAGGATGAAACGCCTTCCAATGCTTCCAGGTTTTTAATGGTGGTCTAACATCAATCAATTCATGAATTCAATCAATGAATTATTAATCTTCACTACCTTTATACTGATAATTAAGCTGATATAACATATTTTATATTTTGGATGAACAGGCCATTTATACCTTGTAACTTATTCACTTAAAAACCTTGACTGATTTTATATGAGCGTATGTGTCTGCATTGCTTATCTTATTCATCACATGACTGTAGCTTATTTTTGTGTAACTATAAATATTGATTAACGCTTGGTTAAATGGAGTCGGCTTACACTCCTTCTCCACTGTGTGCCATTTCACTTCATTCTCTTCTATTTGAATCGTTCCTCTGAATATTTGTCCAGACGAACGATTGTATGAAATATGCATGTTCGAAATGCTTTCTCGTTTTGGACTTATTTTAATTCCTTTATTCACTAAATTGTTAATTATCCACGAGGAAAGCCAGGATAACATTTTTAGTGGCCGGAGATCTGACTCCAGTTGGTACGTATGATTGAATGCTGTAGAAACATACATGTTGTCAATTGTCGTGTATAATTATTGACTTCACATATGTTAGTGAATAACAGAATAACTGAATAAGTCAAATACGTGAATGGATTTTGAACATAAATATTTTGTACATTCACTGATCTGGGCTGACAATCAGAACGACGAAGCGAGATGACGAGTAGTGGAGAATGCACATAAGCCAACTCTATTTAACCAAGTGTTAATCAATATTTATAGTCACACAAAAATAAGCTACATACAAACGATGAGTGGGATAAGAGGTGTACACACACATACACTCATATAAAAACAGTCAAAGTTGTTAAGTAAATAATTAACAAGTTGAAAACGTAACTAAAGGAGAGCCATTGAATCGGCCTGTCCAGAGGCTAAAATAAGCTTTGTGGGCTTGGCATAAGACCAGCCAGTACACACTCATACGATTCAACAGGTGTTAGAACCTGGACCACTAAAGTTAGTTGCTAAGTGATGAGAATGGATTAGATATGGAAATGTGTACTGTTGACACTTTCTAGGTTCTATTTTCAACTATTATTTAACATTATTTCAATCCTGTGTCTAAATAGAACTATATAAGAAGTTCTCTGAAGATGTACATACTTTAAAAGAGATTGATCAGTTTGATGCTTAACATAAATGCCAACGAGAGAATATAAATACTTACAAATATTATGCGTTAGATAGTTTATCTTTATTGTTCTAACGAACAATTAAAGCATGACCAACCAGCTGAAAAACCACAAAACATCTTATATAAATGGTAGATACAAGCAAGCACTGAATAAGATATTCTAGTTAAATTTGAAGTTCATTCCTGGTCTTTATGTTAACCTATTTAAACATTTGTATTATCATTTTTAGCTATATTTGGAGCAATCCTACAGTTAACTGTGAAAATATGGTGTGGCAACTCGAACTGATGTACGTACGTACGAAGTTGTGCGTTGTTACTGACTGACTAATTTTATTTATTTGAACACATAAATATTGATGCAAAGGGGCACGGAATACATATACGCCACACAATCACTTGATTTTAGTGTGGGCTGTGATACTACCCCAGTGCTCAGACCGTCGCTTCTCTGAACGTCATCATCAGTTATGAAATGTTTACATTTCTCCACATATAACTCATAGATTAGATCTTGATGTTGATTAGTTTCTAATTGATTATATCTCGGATTGACGAGACTCTATGGACGACCTTTGAATGAATCTTCAATGTTATTCACTAATGTATATATTACAAAAAAACCAGAGAATTAAAGTGGTTCGAAGACTATTCACGGTTTGAAAAAGATTCAGAGGTACTGAAATAATAGTACATACGAAAGAGGGACTCATCCATTATGGCTCTATAATAGTCAACCTCTCGAGCCATGATAGGGTCGTCAGAACCTTTTTAGCTTCAACCACATAACTTCAATATTGTCAGTGTGTACTCCAGTTGTAGGGTCCACAAAATAACGCTTACAAATAACGACATTATGCACATATCCAAGTTTTTGAAGGTAACCGTATTCATCAGGTACTGAGGATAGCGTCATCATCATGAAATCTTTCAAACACTTCTGATTGACTCGTCCATAAATTAGAGGCTCATTCTGTCATTTAGTTTGGATATTTATTGTTCAATAATATGTACTTAAGATTGTGTTATTTTCATTCTTTCTCCTCATTTTTTGCTTTTCTTTTTTTTAATCAATAGTTCGAAACTGACGAAGTACATTATAAATATTACGAAATGTGTATGAATGATAGAAATAATATAATAAAACAATACAAAAATAATAAAGAAACATCATGTAATCCAACAATGATTGAACAAAGTGATAATACAGAACCAATTCTAAATCAAAATGAAAATGTAAAAAAAATAGCAAAAGAATTAAAACATCAAGAAGTTCCAAAAGTCGATCGAATTCAAATCAACGAAAAAATTGAAAGAAAAAAAGAATAATTTTTTCGTTCTAATCTTTCGTTTTTCTACTCGCCATCCTCTCGTCGTCGTCGTCGTCGTTATTTCATTGTTATATCAATGATTGAAATCATGCTTCAATTGAAACTGGACTACCATGCAAGCACTGGATGCCTGTTTCGCCCCAGTAAGGGACACTTCAGTTCCAGTGCGCATGCACGATCCCTCATCCCGCGAGGATCGAACCCGTGACCTATCAGTAATACGCAAGGCGCTTAACCAACTAGACCATAGTGGTATGACTTAAATTGACTCATGATTTCAATCAGTGAAATTTCTAAAATCTGCACAAATCCCCTTCTGATATATTGTGATATGTTTAGAAAATAATATGTATATAATTGCTTAGAGTCTATAATACAGTAAAATCTAATTGTTTGACTGGTTAGTATCGATAAGATTTCTCGCCTCGTAAGATTTGAACCCAGGACATATCAATCTCTGGATTGTGGATACACAGTGTTAAGGAGTCCATTAAGATAACAAAATGGCTATCCAATGCTTTCATGTTATTCATGGAGGTTTAACTTCAATTCATTGATGAATTGAACTATTGAAACTTCTATAATATCCACAAGGAATCCTTCTTTTATATATTTTTGATTGATATGATCTTATTCCATCACTTAGTGTGAATGTCATAGTTCTACATATGGTCTGTCGTTTAATGAATACTACATCTGTAACACTCAGTGGTGTCGGATAGGAACTTTTAAGAATATCATTCTTGTCAAAATGTCAGATAAAATTTGGTAGATAAGCAGGTAATTGAGTAAAGATGCAAATGATGATTGAATAGATGAAGTGAGGATGGACGAATGTAACAATTCATTCGAGTTGAGCATGACGATCGGGATACTATTGACAACTACTACTACTACTACTACTACTACTGCGCGATCATGGGTGCACAGTTCTGGTGAGTCTCATACTAGGACATCTTTTGGTGATTTGTAAATAAGCCAAGTCAGTTAATGAAGTTCAGAATGAGTTGTAGTAAGTATTTTAGCAATATAATAATTTTAGTAGTAATGATAATACCAATTGTGTGAATTCAGTATCTAATAAATGCGGTTTAGTCAAGTTAATTACGATGAAGAGGAATCAATCTGAATTGGAAAGGATGAATGAGAAATTTAAGAAGGATATAAAGATAAAATAATTTGGATAAGAGGTTCTGAATACGAATTACTACCGAGCTAATTAAGCTCTCTGTGTGAGTGAGATTAGTTACATCAATGTTTTGTTTGTGCATTCTTTAGAGTTCAGATAATTCTCGAAACACCTAATGGTCTAGTTCCAGATGGAAAGAGACTTAGATTCTCATCTCACAACCACCGTTAGTTCCCTAAAAAATCTTTTTGTTCATTGTCAACTAACACGATGCACACGATTATAGGCTCTTCTCGATTGCTTTCAATTACTGAACATTGAACCTTATAATATGCAACAAAAAGATTGGTGCTGACGCTACTGTGAAAGCATTAAACAAACATGACTCAGGTAATCAGTCAGTTCACACATGAGATTATTGAACTCATGGTTTACCTTTATTTGTAAAATAACTAAGATAATCCCTTGATTATAAAGAATTATTGAACCTCAAATAAGCTTGAATGATAGTGTTATATATTATAAGTATATCTATAGATATTTAGTGATGGAATAGTTTGACCGTAAAATGCATGGAAATATCATTGTTCGCAGTAACAATGTAAATAACTGCAATCAAAACGAAATAATTATACTGAGCAACACAGATGAACAATAAATGATGATGAATGATGACTGTGATGGACTTGAATTGTCTGAGCTCAAATATAGAAGTCAAGCACACAGCACATAGAACATGGAAGAGAGCATGATTATAGAGCAACTATTCAATAAGTTACTTGAAAAGATACAACATCAACCTTCTGAGCAACTGATCTTCACTCTACAATCTCAATATTTGATCACAGTTTTTAATGTTGAATATCGTCTTATCAAATGAATTGTAATGTGATCGTCAGAAATCAATTCACTGGAAGCACAGCTTTATGATAATCAAAATAGTGAATCTTACACATACATTTCAACTCAGAATTCACCACTCGTTGAAATACAGTTCATTCTGGGTTCAACTAAGAATTTGTTCTTTGCTTCAATCCCACCCATATATACATTAATTCATCATATTGGAGAAAGTAAAAAACAATTATCGAACAAACTAAACTTACAGATTCAACCAGTGTATACTTCTTGTATTCACAAAGCTACACGGGTCACACCGGATCACAATGCATAGAATCAGACAGATCAAGATCAAAAGTAGCAGGGAGAAACCAATCAACAACAGCCGAAAAATAACATAGGAAATCAATGACCGAGCTGAATAAACGGAAGCAAAATAGCAAGTGTAGAGGAGCATTACAGCCAACAAGCAAAAGTACGTGGAGCACCCAGAAACCAGAGCAGATGAAGCCGTAGCTGCAAGAAACATGAAACAACTATACAAAAGGACAAAGAAACTGGCAGGAAAATATAGTAAACCAGGGTGACCGGTAAAGAACAAAGTATTAAATTCAATCAGTGAGATTGAAGATCAGAGGAATAGATGAGTGGAATACTTCAAGCAACTCTTGAATAGACCAGCTTTGTTGAGTCCACCGGAACTGAACTGTGTGCATTTAGTAATATGATATAGGAATTCGGGAATTCTGTCAAATTCATCGCATGGAAAACAACACCACACCACGCTCTATCATCATTTCTCTTACATCCGATTACATTTTCAAAGTAAAATTGTTTAGTCCTTCTTCAATTTCAGTGCAAACAACGTGTGCGTTTTCTTAACAAACATATTTCTGTTGACCTTTTTTCTTTATAGAAACACTAATGATCATACTGTGTTGTCAAATATCACCTCATTCCATCTCATGATGAGATCATATGGTATTGTCTAGACTCTATTCTGTTTAATGGGTGTAATATAAATCTGAGTTAGAATGAAATATTTCGCTTCGTAATAATCTGTTCATGTGACTGACAAAATGATTAGAATTCTGATATTATAGAAGATTACTACTTCTCTTAAAGAAAATCAAGTGAAACCAATCACTGTTGTGGTAGTTATAAAACTCTCGGGTCCAATCTCCATGACTTTTCATTCGCTTGGTTACCTGGATTTGTATATTGTTCAACTGTGTATCATAGATCTACATAATTGTACCGTAACATTGCAGCTGGTCAAACACTGGTAGCAAACATATATATATGTATCACAATGTATTTTAGCTAAAGCTAAATTTATAGAAACGGACTACCGATTACATCTCCTATCTCAGTTGAACGATCGCCGTTCGCTCGGTCATTTCTTTTCGAATCAGCAAGTGTCTTCACCAAACAGGATTATATGATCTGCATATTGTGAGTCGATAAGTGAAATTCTTGGAAGGAGATCAATACCCGAGAATTGAGTCGACGAGAATGTTATTTCCATCAGTAGACCTATGATGAAGTTAAACAGAAATGCAGAAAGTGGACAGTCTTGACGGACTCCACTTGAGGTTGCGAAATCAGATGACAGTTCGCCATAAGCTCTTACTCTGCTAGTAGCGTTCGAGTAAAGAGCTTTCACAAAGTTTATGTACTTCTGATGTGAGCCTTTCAATGACAGATACTGTCACAGCACCTCTCGATCAAAGGAGTCAAATGCTACTTTTGAATCAGAAATGTTATATCTTGAAACCGATTTTTCTCTATATACCTTGTACAACAGAGCACTAGAACACCAAAACCCTTCCAAGCCGCAATTAGAAGACAGAAGACTAATGAAAGGAATATTATTCCAAACAGTGTCAATCATAGTACAAAATTGTCAGGTATATATAGTTTTTAGTGAGAATAAAATCATCATTACAGTCTTAAAATCCGCATACAGGGGGTTATTAACATTATCCAATCGGGAAGCTACACGTTGGAATTCTAGAACATTCTTCCGAAATGTGATTGCATGAGATGTCTTTGGCTCCTTCTGAGCCTCTTACAGCTTCCTCGAGTTCACCGGTGGTCCGTCGTCACACCTCTCTCCTTTAAAATCCGTGGTGTAAGATTTTTTTCTTGGACCCACCTGAAGCTTGGGTGTCGCATTCCTCTTGCGGTCCATTATTCTCGAGGGTTGTACAACTCTCTCTGTGCGTCGTTTGTCTTTTCGATATTTGCGTTGATGTTGGTTCTTCTGAGATAAATCTACGAGCAATTGAAATGGGAGCCGGTTTTCTGTGACCACTCGTCGACGAAAATATTTTAAGAGATCTCCGTGTAATTTAGATGAAGGCCATTTGTTGAGTATGCAATGGCGTACAATCTTCAATACATTATCCTTCTTACTAGCCGCTTTAATGGCTTCGAATGTGACCGGGAGTCCGGAAACTGCATCTGTCAATATTTTGTGAACCTTGGCCTCGATATCTATAGCCGCTACAAGTACCTCTTCTTCTTGTTTTTCATGCAGAACAATCAATCTTGAGAGTGCATCTGCCTGTCCGAAATCCGTTGTTGGTTGATATTTAATCTTGAAATCGTAGCCCAGCAGTGTGGTAGCCCATCGCTGTAGCCGGTTTGCTGTATATACCGGGATACCTTCTTTAGATCCAAAAACTGTCAGTACCGGTTTATGGTCTGTAAGTAAGGTGAATTGTCTGCCAAACAACATCTTATGGAACTTTTTTACAGCAAATATAATCGCGAGGGCTTCTTTCTCTATTTGACTGTAGTTTCTTTCAGTCATAGTCAGCGATCTCGCAGCGTGAGCGATTGCTTTTTCAGACCCGTCAGGGTAGGCATGTGAAATTACTGCTCCAATTCCGTAGTTCGACGCATCTGCAGCGACTATAATTGGAAGATCAGGATCATAGTGTGTAAGGAGAAGGTTCGATGATAGAAGCTGCTTCAGTTTTAGGAACGCTTCCTGGCATTCAGTTGACCAGAACCATTTTGTATCTTTTTTCAGTAAGCAATTAAGAGGAGCACGATGGCGATGCAGATCTGGAAGAAAAACTCCATAATGACTAACCATTCCTAAGAAGGAACGTAAAGTTGATACATCAGTCGGTGGAGGCATGGACTTAATGGCTTCGACATTTTCAGGATCAGGTTTTCTCCCGTTTTTATCGATTATGAATCCCAAATACCGGACTTGCTCCATGAAAAATCACATTTTTCGGCACGCAGTCTGAATCCATAATCTGCTATGCGTCTGAGAACCGTATCCACCTTATTCTTTAAATCAGCATAATCTGTACCCATGGTAAATATATCATCGAGATAAGCCGCGGTACCAGGAATGTCTTGTAACATAGTGTCCATAACTTGTTGGAAGATTGAAGGGGCGGTCTTTACACCAAAAGGAAGTCTGTTATATCGCAACAACCCTTTTTTGAGTGTTTATTGTCAAGTAATGCTTACACTCATCCGCTACCGGAATCTGTAGATAAGCGTCTGATAGGTCTAATTTCGCGAAATACTTACCCCCATTCAGTTTCGCAAATAAATCCTGTGACACCGGCAATGGGTATTGATGGTCTTCAAGTGATTCATTTAATCCAGTCGAATAGTCTGCACATAACCGGATGCTTCCATTAGGCTTTTTAACAATCACTATTGGTGCTGCCCAATCAGAGAAATTTAATGCTTCGATTATTCCACTTCTTTGCAGACGCTTTATTTCTTGTTCAACAATATGTATTGCTGCATAGGGTACCGGGCGTTTTGGTCTGAAGACGGAGGTGACTCCCGTTTTAAGAATCAGTAGTGCTTTTACCATTTTGCATTACCCAACTCTTCCGTAAACACTTGGCTATGTCTTTCCAATACAACACTCTTCAGATCCTTTTACACCGGTTTATTGGTTCTCACTGCACTGCATATGTAGTTAATGGGGTGGTTTGCTAATTGTAGTGTTTCTATCAAGTCTAGACCTAGCAAATCTAGTCCTGGGTTCTCTGTGAGATATAAAGTTGCATTCGTTTTCGCGTTTTCTTTCGAAACTATACAGCAAACTTCTCCGACAATATTTAGTTTTCCTCCAGATGCGCTGTGAGCTAACTGGGTTGTTGGGAGCACCTGTGGTTTACCGATAAGATTCCAAGTTCTTCGACTAATAAGTGTAATGTCAGAAGCGGTGTCGAGTTGCAGGCGGGCACGCTTTTTATTTATATCCAAGTTTACATACTTTCTTTGGCGGCAAATTCGTGCTCGATTATGTGATACCAATATTTTGTTAGTTCGAGCACTAAATCTGTATTTCTTCGAGTAGGGTTTCAAGGAATGTCGTTTATGGGTTCTTTTTATGCAGCAGTTTTCTTTATGTCCCTTTCGATGACATTTGCTACAACAATGTTCCTTATATGGGCAGAACCTTTTATAATGCCAACCCCCACAAGACCAACATGGAGATGAAGGCTGATTGTCTGTGTGCGATACCTTTCTTGAGCAAGAATTGCTCTTTCCGCTTACAGCACGAACGTATGGCAATTGGCCATTATTCTCGACCATCGAAGTGTCATGTTTTAGGTTTACCAATCTCTGACACTCTGTGGTTACTTCTTGTAGTGTCATGTTCGGACATTGTTCAATTTTACTCAAAATTCTGGTTCTAATGTCGGCGTCTTCAGGAGATTGGAGGCTGCACACAAACACGAGACACTTAAACTGATCTTCCGTCATTGCTGATAGTTTGAAGCGCTCACATTCCCGGTTTACTAGACCCGCATGCTTCACCCAGTCATCATCACCTGCTTTTGTCATCCTGAGACATTGATAACGAATATTAAACAAGGATGACTGTTCAGCAAAGATTTGCGACAAAATTTCAATCGTTGCATCAAAAGAAAAATCTCTTGGATTCTTTGGAAGGATAAAATTACTGTAACGTTCATTTTCAACAGTTCCAAGTTTTCGCAAGAGTATTCTGACCTTAGCGGCGTCATCAAGTTTTTTGAGGTCGACCTTGAATAAGTCTTCATATTTCTTGAACCAAGTTTCAAAAGTAATGCCGTCTGAACCATCGAAATTAAATTCATGGATAGAATTAACAATCTGGTCAACATGAGATTTGAAGGGGTCAACTGTAACTTCTTTGTGATCCAGGTTCATTTTCTGAGTTAGCATCTCCATCTTGCGCATCTGGAACTGTTCAAAACGTTTTTCTTGGCGTTCCAGTAAGGCTTCGAATTGTTCAAAGGTAAATGACATATTGGTACAATAACCCGTCGCCAGATGTTATAACTTGAAACTGATTTTTCTCGATATACAGCGTACAACAGAGCACTAGAACACCAAAACCCTTCCAAGTCGCAATAAGAAGACAGAAGACTAATGAAAGGAATATTATTCCAAACAGTGTCAATCATAGTACAAAATTGTCAGGTATATATAGTTTTTAGTGAGAATAAAATCATCATTACAGTCTTAAAATCCGCATACAGGGAGTTATTAACATTATCCAATCGGGAAGCTACACGTTGGAATTCTAGAACATTCTTCCGAAATGTGATTGGATGACATGTCTTCGGCTCCTTCTGAGCCTCTTACAGCTTCCTCGAGTTCACCGGTGGTCCGTCGTCACAAAGAAAAACTAACATCTGTACACATTCATACATATATACCACTCTAATCCTTAGGAAATTGATCCATTTCACAGACAATGAAATGCAAATGTCTTTCCGGTCAATTCTGATTGCCATCGGTTGACCTTCGCCTTAGACTACTTCTGATTAGCACTCCATATCAACATATCCCTTATTCATTATAGTTATCTAATTATGAAAATATGTAACTAGTTATTTATGTCATTCTAGGATCTGTTTGTAAGTGAATACTTTCCATAAAAAACTATTAGAATTACTGCACAACCTTCCTAATTGGTTCGATATTCACTTAATATGATGTGTTTGGACTTATCATTTTTTTATGTCGAATGGTAGGTGCTAGTCGGTAGAGGGCCGTGATTATCCAATTGCTTATAATATGTAGAAATTTACAGTACGAAATATTTGTAATCTTGAGAGGATGGACGTGTTGATATAATATAATACGAGTACCTCAAAAACGCGTTGTGAACTATATAGAGGAACGTAATCTGGTCTAATCGAATAAATTTTCGGTTCATCAGTCCGTTGTTCCAACGGAATATTGGTTGTTGGGTCGCTACAATAAGTCTTTTTGTGTTTCCTGTTTTGTCACACTTCTGGTAGACTTACATACACTGAATGAGTTGCATATCGTAAAACATGCAGTTTTTCTCTCAGGTGATGTGAAATTAAACAAATATGGTGAATGTGACAATGCTTGAATCCATGTATCAATCTGGGCTGGGCCACTATTGAAAACCTGAACTCACCAGAAGGCCGTTTAGTAAAATAATCATGAATGCAAATGTTAAAATTACTGCAATTTCAACGGATATCCACTCTGACAATATTCTAATGCGGTTTAAAGTTTTGTTAGGAAGAGAAATGTCTCTTATATATTTCATCATTCAATGCCAGAATTAACGCTAACACTCGATTGAGAGAAAATCTGAATGACGTTAAATCATCTTCTATAACTTCGTTAATTTTCCGGCTATATAAATTTTGTTTTAATAAGTTGAATGATACTTCATTTGAATGGACGTACAAATTCTTGGAAGTGTTAGATGCAAACTAAGGTTTGGACTAAAGAATAACTGTTTAGGTGGGTTAGATACGCGACGTTGCCCGGTTGAAAACAAAACAATGTGATTGGGTAAAATGACGGTTCTGAAATTCATTATAAACTTAAATATACCCTATCACCTAAACAAATATGACCACTCAGCTATTCAGCCAATAATTGTTCAATCAATCAAATTTAAATTACAATAAATAAGGAAGTTGATAAATGATGCCCAATAAATTACCAATCGCAACATATCAATGTTATTCCATCTTGTCTGGCTAGATCACGCACAGATTCATTCAAAAGATACTATTTGATTGCTTTATAATACAGAGTGTTTCGAATTCTGGAGGTGTGCTTCAATTCACACTTTCAAATGTACATTTCTAGTTAATACAAGCAACACAATAAAATGGAGGAACAAATCAGTAGGAACAAACTACAAGTGTATACATTGATGGATTTCACACACACACACACAACCTCCAAAATGGATCTTACAGGAGGTATTAATTCATTCAAAACATCGATGACAAGTGTTGTGTAAACGAATTATCCTATGTGAAATCAATGTTGGATAAAGAGAAGAGTTAAAAGCAAAAGTAATCAGTTTAGAAACGTTTATTAAAACTGGAGGGATAAAAGCTGTGCTACTTTACAAGACTAGTCATTTCACACTAAGAATGATGATCTGAGTGCTCACTATGTAAGCGGTTATTTCATCAATATGAGATATGTTGTCCAATGTTAGAACTTGCTAAAATATCAGGCAATATATATAGATGGGTACATCAGTCTAAGAATAATGTTGTGCTTTGAACAAACTTCGATTGAGGAAGTAATCGTACAACCTTAAACTCGTTGTACTTATAAAAGAACTGTTGAATTCTCGGTTTGGATATCGCCCGTGGTCTCTAGTAATGCAACAGTTATAAATAAGTATTCATAGACGTTCGATTGTCAAAAGTGTTTGTGAAACGATTTTCTCGTAAAAAAGAATTGAATAGGCTGATGTTAGCGTTCAATGGTGCTTGACTTAATACAGACCGATCAACGAATTGTTAGTGTACTTTACTTGACAGCTTTTTCGAATAACGAAGCAAAGGTGTTGTTGTGAACACAATGTGAACTTCACGAGTAACGTATTACGGAAATATTTTCACAATATTTATAGATAAAATATTCCACAGTCAGTGGTATGGATGAAAGTTCAAACCGAAATATCACAGACAGAATCATCATGAAACGAAATTTTTAATTCTTCACATAGTCTACAAAAATGATTACAATAAACACAATGTGTGACGCTTTGTTAATGAAACAAGATGGATTGCTGGATGTATGATTTTTGATTGAAATCATGGACCGATAAATTTTGAACCTGTATTAAAAACCCGGAATCATTCAGAAGCCTGTTTGTTGTATTACAAGACCCCATAACATTGCCTATTGACAAACATGAAAGCAGAAATCGAATCTAAGACCTTCATTCTTGAGGGAACGTTCAGTCTCTTGCCACTGAGAAGCATTCAATGGTGTTCACGTTTAACTTCAACCAATTCACGATATTGTGCGACCATCTGCCATTGTTTTTGTAGGTTACTGTTTCAAACTGAACACAGGTGAACTCATCTAGAATAAAAGAACTATGAAGTTAGTAAGAGTCAACTGATGGATGACGTGCAAGCAAAGTGTGGAATGTGTGGTTTTAATATTATATGAAGACACTCTGTGATTCCGCAACTAACAATAAACTGGTCATTCACACCTGAGTTCTCACTCACTACAGCCACAGTGCCTAGATATCACCAAAGACTAGTAGTCCACGATACTAATTAACAGGAAGGTGTCTTTGATTTAGGATACGAGTTCACATAATTCCCACCCAACTCGAGTAAACAATGATCATCGATACAGATTACAAAACGATGATGATCTACATGTTGGTTGTGAAGAAGTGACTGACCAGTGATTCCATCAGGTGTGGTGCATCACCTGTCGATCTTGGCACAGCATACCGGAAATCAACGTTTCAGATAACAATATCAAACTGTTGTGAGAGTCCTTATTACATACCTCAATGTATCAACTTAGAGAGTTTGTACCATAAAAAAAATCAGAAATAAAAAGCGAATAATAATGAAGAGCCCCTGCTGGTTAATATGATTGTGTAGGGTTTTTTAGAGATGATGAAATTGTAAGTGAAGCTTATCGCCTCATATCTGGTCTTGAATCATTAACGTCAGCTAGATGTCCAAAACATTCAATACCGAACACATAAAATGAAACATCATTCGGCTTAACGAGGATTTTTTCTCGAGCAGACTACGAAGAAAGTAGTATGTCACTGACCGTGAGATATTTTACGAAAATCATAATAATTGAGATCATTTGGACAAACGTCAAGACTTTTAAGATTATCAATTACACGATGGACTACTTCATGAAATATGGCTGGAGAACAACTTAAATCAAACGGAAGGGAATTATATTTGAATAGACCACGAAAAGTGATAGTTGCTGTCAAATCAGCCATGAAATGTTTGTGGTGGACCAAAAATTAGCGATATAGTTATTACGTCCTAAAGTTAATGTATCAATAACAATTAATAGATTAGTAACACAAAATAAAAGTTCAGGGACGTTACTTAAATCAGCAAGTTGTTGTGTTTTCCGTTGAGTTTTGCTCCCAAAAATCCACAATTATAAATGAGTAATAACTCATTTATGAGATAAATATGACTCCAGTAAGGTTCTTTGACGTAGGATGTAATAGAAATGGCACAGAAGTCTAAAATGTGGATAATATTCGATTTAGAATGCGATTGACTCGATAAGGTGTGAGAATAGAACAATGAGCGTGTGTGTGTAGCAATGTATTTGTTAGCAAGCAACCATATGTCACGCTATGTTAGAATCACAACGGAAAGTGTGTTCAATGTCATTTACTAAAACAACAGTTACAGTCATTTAATGTTAAATATACATACAGTGGAAGGACTGATCGTGTACTTCTGCATTTCGCTGCGTTGACATTGTAAACATTTTCGTGTCCATCATTTTATACCTGAATTGATCTTTGGCCACACCAAACGCTCAGTAATCAATCTGGTTGTTGCTCTGATTACTGTCATTTAATGTTAAATATACATACAGTGGAAGGTTGACAAAATAAATACAAATATCATTGAAAACTATTTACAAGATCAAATTGTCAGGCCTATCTCCACATGTTCAATCAAAGCATCGGAATCCTCGTTGAAAACTATTGAAGGCAGGTTCACTTTGTCACTTTGTAAAGTCAAAGTTCTGTATAAAATAACGAAACTGTATACTGCGTTTGTCAACAATCGAATTATGGAACGAACCAAAAGAGGTATATAATCGCCTTTTTATGGGGAAAAGTACCTTAAACATCATGATTAGATGTGGATTATTATAGTTAAATGCTCCAATCTTATTAGGATTTAATAACGCGGTTTTGAATCATCATTAACGAAATGAGCAGCAGTTTAACATACCATCATAATCTGACAACTTGTGTCACATCTCAAGCATTCAGCATCACGGCGAAGAAATGAGTTTTGGGAATGCAGACTGCCACAGGACAAATATTTATCATGTCTGTGTTCACCTTATTATATATACTACACTGAAGTTGTTTGTAGGAGCCAGTGGGTATCCATACTGAGTAGCTTAGGGGATGACGCGACAATGTTCGAAATAAACGATATGGATTATGAGTAAAGCAGTGACATATCAATACTGTGATGCAGATTCAGCTAGCTAACGGGTCTCAAACGTGACGAAGTGGTACGTGTCATGGATTTCATTGCTGGCCACTAACAAACTCTGCTTTTATTTTTTGTGACCTTATGGCAATGTCGTAGCAACTCACAAATGATCCACACATGACGTGAAAAAATTGAACACTTTTCAGTCCTAAACACTAACGAGAACATTCGAACACGTAATGCAAATAACTGTTTGTCGGCTAGTTTCTTACAAATCCATGAGAATAGGATCGATTATTAGCCAAGTTATGTTTAATAATGTGATCAATCACACACTTCAGTGTGTGTTTCTTTCAAATCTCTCATCTTATTACCAATGCTACGACAGAACTGTTACTAGTTCATCATTCACTTTACATCTTTTTTCAATCATACCTGAGTATCAGCTAGACCATATAAAATTAGTTCAAATCACGAAGCATTGAGGTGCTTTGTTAAATATTGATGCCGCATTCCGACATTTCAATGGTCACATAATCATGTATACACGATAGTGTTAATTGACAAGTGCAATGTTGTAACCTCTTATGAAATTACCCATGTGTGTATTGAATGAAAACAATGACATAAATAAAAAAAGTTATATTTTAATATTCCACCAACAAAGTGACATCAGTCATTACATAAACAATCATCAATGTGACATGCGGTTGCATGAAACAATTTTCAATGTATTGGAATGATTAACAGAATAGAATGTGTGTTTACTAAACTACAAAATGAAAATAAAAAAGTGAACTTGATAAAAACAATTGACACGCTGTTTGTGGGGACTATGGATAAACTCTCTTCCTTCTGTGGAACCATAGCCAAATACCACAACCAATGCAAAAAATAAGGAAAGATATAACTAATGGTACAACGATATACACGTATTGCGGTGATTTTCTTTCCCCAGTGTCTTCAATTGTATCTGTAGTCATGTTCTGAAATGAGCGAAATAGTATAATGATTACAAAAATATCAAATATTTACCAAATGTGATTCAGTGCTTGGATTAGTCTTCTTCAATTCATTTATTAGATCAGTTTCAGTAGTTGCTAGAGCTGTTGGTTCAGTGGAAACATTGAAAATTGGGAAACACTACACATTCTATGAGCTAAAGAATTAACATCTTTCCAGGTATTAGTGTTAAAAACAACTCTTCTATTCATTGTTGAGTGTCCACATGGAAATAAAGCATTGCATTCATATGTGCTTCAATATCGTATAAGTTACTGTGATTTATGCACTTGTGGTACACTAGAATTCACTACTAATTCGTAGCAATATAAATGTTCTTCCGAAAAAATAAGGATTGCAATATGGAATATTGTAATATTAAGAACAATCTTTGAGGTCTACTAATTGCTTACTTTAATCTGGCAACCATTTACTTCGAAGACATGAACATCCTTATCATTGCTAGTAATGCATGCATTGGCTTTCTCACACCAAATACACGTTGTATTTGATGTTGTTGCGTCATGACATGCTGCAGTCGAATTGTGTTTTGGACAATCTTCAGTGAAAAGAAGAAGGTGATTGCATTTCAAGTTGTCAAACAAAAGATAAATGGATTACAAAAACAAATGTAACTCTAACTCAATAAGTATTTCACTCTCTGGGCATTTGTCATCACATTGCTCAATCCGAAATTCAATACACTTTCAATGTCATTCACATTTCCTGAAACACGTTGCCTGTTGAACGATGAAATTTGTCAGGCGAATGTCACGGATGTCAATGACTGTTAATATTCGAAAAGAAATGTACACGCTAGACGGTCAACGAAACTCGTTCCTGCTTCATGATTGAAATGTTTCCTGTATGCCATGTTTTCATATGCAAAATAGAGAATAACATTGTTATTTCTTTCTAACTGACTATTTAGAAGCCGATGCACGAACGTCAGTTGTACTGAGAGAGAAAATTTATTTTACATTATGTTCATTCAATCGAACAACAAAGGAAGTGTGACATTGGTTCTCAATTCATTATTGAGATTTTCCTTGGAGAGATTTCCGTCAACCTACAATGATAGAAAGTTGCAAACTATGTGGCTACATTCTACTTTGTGTGCAATCAGTTAGCATGTTAGACTAGTTGGATCATGAAAATTCGTCGACAATGAATAATATTCTAGTCAACGAATAATGAAGTCAATCTCGACATCAGATTATGGGATGATTCTCAGTGTTGTTGAAATATTATTTCAATAGTTTAATACATGATGAACAAAACAATGTTTGCGGTTATTCACTGTACATATTGAGGAGAAAGGAAACGCTTCCATACTGTGCAAACCCTCAGTGTTTTTGATACTGTACAAATATTTACTGACTATGATAATTTGAACACGTGATTTTTCTACTCCTTCAATCTATCGAATGAGTAGGATAAAGTGAAGATTTTGGAAATTAAGCCATTGTTTCCAAGGCAATTACAGTTTCATGAAATGTTTGTTTAATGTCAATTCCTCGGTGAAATTCGATGTTACATGTACCAAATGAAAATCAAATAACACCTCCCACTGATTGCATAATCAACTAACTGACTGATATCATCTTATACATCGTCTTGCGACATTTTGTTTAAGTGAATTTCATCAAACTGAATACTTCTATTGTAATTCAAAATGTGTCTATAATCATTTTATATATTCAACAGTCAGTCGTTGTTTGGTGTAACGTCAGTTGAGACTGATGGCTTGATATCATTTATTAACTGTCTGAAATCATACATGAAATTTCCAATTTTATGAAATGGAGGTGATGCATTCAAGTGTGAAAATAGTCATCTCTGATAAAATAAGGTTTGACATACCCCCGAGAACTTCATATTCCACTAGTGTTCCATTTGTGATCCATTCAGAAGGAACAACTGCATTAGGCCCTTCAAAACCTACTGTAATTAATTGAACAGAAGAAGACAGTTGAAATTCGGATTTCCATTTTGAATATAACATGTTGTCTGTTCTGATCAAAATAAGAAATTGTTTATTATCTGGTTACAGATCCAATGATGGTCAAATAACAACCTTATGAAATATGCTCTAAATCGCCTAAAATTCTGAAAGTGACCGATGTTCAACCACTAACTGAAAAAATGATATGGTCAAATTCCTGATTTGTATCACTAAAATGTCAGTGCAACATCTACAGAAATAATATGTTTATCTCGTTACAAATGTTTTCAGAAATAGTCAATAGTGAGAGGCTACAAGTTTGACTGTCCATTAGTGGGTGAGTGAATAAATGAGTAGATATATCATCTGTCTAGTATTCTCGTTCATTTATTCCTGTCTGGATCGTTAAGACTATACAGAAGACTTCTTCAAATATATATCCGCAAATTCGTGATGAAGACATTCACACATCTTAGTTCTATTACTCAGTATACCAAGTAAGGCAAGCGTCAGATGACGTGGATCTTGAAATTCACTTTGATGGAGCTTAGCACAAACAATACAATTCCGATTGAATCACAACAACTCAAATCTGCTTTGCTATATGAACGAGGATGACGGTTGTTGAATTGAGGATATGGATATTTTGGTATTAATTCGAAGAACAAAATATTTTCCGGATGAGTTTTGATTATGAATTTTTATTACATGTGACACTTGAATGTTGCTTCAAGATTTTTAAACACCAAATTGACGTTGAATTTTCAATACACAGTAACATTAGGACAGTGAGTTTGCCTAAATTATTCAGATTCTGTTTCACACAATTTTCCTCAGCACTTCGACGACACATCCATCGCTTTATTGTACAAACAAAAACCAACTGAATATTGTAGACTGTAAGAAACAAAAATTCGGTCACCATTATAAATTACAGAAAACTTCCACGTTGACATAGTGATGATCGTGTACAAACAGTAGGTAACATCAAGCTAACAAATGAATAATCATGTAATTCAATGTAAATTAGAAGGTAAACAAAATTTGTTACCGTTTCTTCCACACAAGATATAATAATGAATTCTCGATAAAACAACGTTTCCCTCAAGTCCTCTAGGAATCTGAAAAGAAGTAATGGAAGTCTGAGTCAAGATTTGTTAATGCACAACCACCTATATCAAAATCAACCAAACATTGAAGCAATGTGTCGTCATTCATATTATCTTATTCAAAGACAACTAAATTCACTTACAGTAAGCATACTGATCTCCTCGGCTCCCTAAGAAATATACTCCATCTAATTTACTAAGATATTCTGACTCACCTCAGTTGACAACTTCAATGAAGTAAGGTGAACGATCTATTTATCATGGAATGAGGCTATACATAATAAGATGAATATCTACGTCCGTTGGGAGAAGTGTGATTGTGAATAACCGCAATGTCGCTGAAGGTGAATTTGTTGTTCTTTTGTAAAATTGTGTTTATGTGCTCACTTATATCAAGCGTCATTCATTTCTCAACAGTTGGTGTCCTTTTATTCTTTTTTTTACAGTACTGATATGCATGAATAATCTATTCATGTGCTCAACTTACGTTCTCATAATAGAAATATATCTTCCCATTCGAGTGTATCAGGTGCATTGCCACCAATGTATCACCTGCAAAAAAGAAAACTATCGATATTTAAAATTTCAAGGATTAGTGTCGAGCATGTCATTGCTAGATGTGACATTGTATGTGCCTACACACACAGGAGGATCAGATTTTAGCAGATATTTACTGTGTTATCTCAAATGTTTTCGTGATGAAAATAATCTCGTGAATGTTGTGTAGATGAAATAAGCATGTATCCTTCATCATGAATGTCAGATGCTTAGTTTGTTTAGTTTTCATATTTAAACAATAAATCTTCTAGTTCCTAATTAGATCTGATAGTTGGAGTGGTATTCAAATCGGTGGAATATTTCTTATATTTCAACTGATACAATTGACTCTAGGTGCAAATGAAATGAGCTGCGCTTTGTTTGTTTGTTTATTATTCGTGTTTTAGAATTTATTTAGTTATGTAACACATTGATATATCAGTCGATCAAATGACTTTGTCCACATTATGTGTTAAAGATGAGAAGTGAATATGCTTAAAACATATTGTTTTAACGATCTCTTAATTTGAAAGAATGAAAGCTGAGAATGATCGCATAATGATTGAATATCCAGATGAATGTGATGTATACAGAAATGATTTTCCGATGAACACATACGTACAGACTTGTCATCATGTTCCTTTGAAACCTGTCAATGAAGATGAATCTCTGTATTCGTTTATGTACAAATGAAATGAGAATATGACCTAATGTATCCAAACGTATGTTAATTATTCTTTAAGGTTCAATAAAATATGTATGGACAATCTATGGATTCTATGTGTATTTAGCCTTTGATTTTGTAGAATGGTTACACTGCAATACTTTCGTCAGTTTTTTAAAGACGAATTCAATTACTCAAACGGAATGGAAAACAGTTGAGTAATATCATTCAATGATGATGATGATGTTGTAAAGTGTTCATAGTTCACATGTGATCAAACAATCATGGATGTGGATACATACTTTTATTATCAATGTTTCTATGACAAGACTTTCTGACAGCAAAATATTCCTCTGAAATAATGAAAGTAAAATAAATTTGCGTTCATGTATCTGTAAAATGAACAATGACCTCTTTCATTAAAAAAAGTGTTTGAACACAAGTTATGATGTTCCTTTTCAAGATTGAAGTGAACCAATTCAACTCAATGACAGTCTCAATGATCTGCATCATTATTTCACCGATATGATGAACGTTTAAATCCAATCAACTAAGAGAAATATTATACTTCTGAAATATTGGGCTTGTAAGCGTTTGACTACCTAAAGCACCATTAATATCTATTCGACAATAAACATACATAAACATTTTGTGAAATAATGATATTTCAATTGAACATTATTCCCTTAACTGAACTCATTTTTGCCCGGAAATGTTACCCCGATGACATTAATTTCGGTAAGTGAATAATATGAATACCATCCATCTTGATATTCTAGGTGTTCTAGTTCGAATCAATCATGTTGTACTAGCAGATTATTCGTGATTGTTAGCTGATTTTATGTTTGAGATGGTACATGGGTTCAAACTTCATGATCAACCGATTATGATAAACAAGAATGTGTTTAATATCCAATAGTTCAACGGCAGTGAATAAGAGGGACTAAATTTATAAGAACCAAGTAAGTGACAGAAATATTTGGACGACATCAAATATAAATTATTTATTGTTCATGTGCTTCAATAATTCAAACTGATTTCTGACACAACATCGCTTATTGTTGCATCTGTGATCAGCTAGATTCGTTCAATCTATCAATAAGTGTCGTATTGATGGAATATCAGTTTTATGGTAGTTTGAACAGATTGAAGAGTAGATAATTTCCGCCTAACCAATTACATTGAATGGTTCATTATTGTCACTCAATCAATTTGTGTCAATTTTGAAGTGAATCACTGTTTTATTTAACATTTTCCCTTCACAGTATTGAATTCATGTTGTGAACACAGTTTAGGGCATGAGATCACACAAATGAAATAATCATTGTGTACTGACCAGCTCTCATTAAATAATCAAGTTAAACATCGAATCATTTATGCAAAATAAAAATGTGTAATGTAAAACATAAAACAAACAAAACTTCAATGAATAATAGTAGAACTTACCCCCATTCACAATCTCAGTTTCACACACAAAATTGTCGATATCATTTAAAATTTGTCTTAAATCATCATGTCGTGCCGCATTAATTCCACCTGTGTTTATCAAGTGAAAATGTACAATTTGATTAATAATCTATAGTGAATGAATGAAACACTTTGAAATTCACTGGAGACTGGAATGAATTGCATGAACAGTAATTAGTTTACTACAACGGTACAACTTGAACAAGAAAATACTTAATAGATGTATTGAATGTGAAACAAAAAATGCCTAAAACTGGTCTATTGAAGTAATGAAAGCCATTTTCATGGAATTGAAATGTGAGCAAACAAAACTTTAATTCAAGGAAAATAATTCTCTTACCGTGAGCATCTATATCTATTGAGTAGAAATGAGCACCGTAAAATTTGAAGGGGAATTTCAGTTTTATTTGCTAGAAATATGCAAATATATGGATTATCATCTCCGTTGGAAAATGTCGTTAACTCACCTTCTCACCATCCAATTTCTCAAACTTGGAGAGGGCTGATTAGAACGAATGAACTGGGAATAGTGATAATGATGAGACTGAATATTTGTAATGCAACTTGACTGGTCACTTACATATTTATATATATCACTTTGTAAAATTACTTTTCCTTGACTAAGTAAATCGGCGTTTTCACAAAATTCATTACAGTCGAAAAATTCCCATGTATGAACAATGATTGAATAAATCATTACCAACTGAACAAATGAAAACGTAGATCTAAAATGGTTCAAATGAATAGAACAATGTTATCTCATTAGATCAAATTGAAATGGATATAATACAATCATTTGACTTAAGTATACAGTCAATACTCACATCATTTTCTCGTTTTAGACGTTGATAGAACGTGTTGAGTCTTATATAGAATTTTTTGGAAGTGTTTGTATGTTTCTTTCAGATTGGATGATTCAAATTGACCATTAAGATCATGAAATTTCATAAAATCTTTTCGTAATTATTAACCAATCGTCATAGGAGATGAACTCATGGTTATGCAATAGTCTTACATTTATTGAGATAATATAGTCTGATATTGATCCATAGTTAATTGAAATTCCTGACCCTCACCCCCGACTATTGATGAAAACTATTTTGGATAGGATTAACATTGTTTTAAAGTAAGTAATTAGTGCTCATTTTTTAGTGAACAAACATTGTGTGTTACCTGTAATCAACTATGAATTGGTTGTCAACGATGCATAGCTTTGATTGGATTGGTTAATATCAAAGTAGCGCACACTGATTTCATTAGATGACCAAAATTCACATTTTTATGTTTAAATTTTATTTCAATTAAATGAATTATTTCACTGGTTGAAATGATGGATCAATTGAAGCTAGATCACCATGGATAACCTGGAAATACTGGACGGCCGTTCGTCAGCAGTGCGCATACACGATCTCGCCCCCCACGAGATCCGTACCCAGGACCTATCAGTATCTCGCACGAGCGCCTTGACATTAGATCACTGAGCAGGTCAGCATCTAACGGCGTTCACGTCTAACTTCAACCAATCCACGAAGTTGCGCCACCGTCATCATTGTCTTCAGTGAGTTGATATCTGATAACAGACCTGGTTGAACTCCAATGATAGTGACTTCTCACTAGAACTCCATGAGTGTCACTTGAAGTCAGTCACTAGTGAGCACATGCTTATTATTATCAGAAAGGGTTTCATGCACGCGACACTGATAGGTCCTGGTTTTGAATAACACGAAGTAGAGAGATCGTGGATGTGCACTGATGAGGAGCCCCCTACTAAGTTGAATCGGCCGTCTAGAGCAACCAGGTTTTCCATGGTGGTCTAAATTCAATTAACTTATGGTTACAATCAGTAGAGTGAATAACAGCCTATACTTTCGTAAATCACTAATCATTTCATTAGAAAAAGACAACAATATTTATGTATTGATTACATATGTAAAATAGTCATTTTCGATACTATGAAAGTAAATTGTGCAATTCAAAAACAGGTTGATAATAACTAAAGTAATATTTCCTTGATTATTTCAACCTGTGATTGACTAAAAGTTCGTTACACTATTTCGTAGTAGTACTAGTAGTAGTAGTAGTAGTAGCAGTAGTAGTAGCAGTAGTAGTAGTAGCAGTAGTAGTAGTAGTAGTAGTAGTAGTAGTAGTAGTAGTAGTAGTAGTAGTAGTATTAGTAGTAGTAGTAGTAGTAGTAGTAGTAGTGGTAGCAGTAGTAGTAGTAATAGTAGTAGTAGTAATAGTAGTAGTAGTAGTAGTAGTAGTAGTAGTAGTAGTAGTAATAGTAGTAGTAGTAATAGTACTAGTAGTAATAGTAGTAGTAGTAGTAGTAGTAGTAGTAGTAGTAGTAGTAGTAGTAGTAGTAGTAGTAATAGTAGTAGTAGTAATAATAGTAGTAGAAGTAGTAGTAGTAGTAGTAGTAGTAGTAGTAGTAGTAGTAGTAGTAGTAGTAGTAGTAGTAATAGCAGTAGTAGTAATAATAGTAGTAGAAGTAGTAGTAGTTGTAGAACAATGAGATGATGCAGTTGATCTGACAAATTTGATGTATTTGCGCTATACATTTCGAACATTCTGTTCACACATATACCTGTCAGGGCATTTTTATATGGAACTTTGTAAAGGTCAAACACTACCAGTCACAACATTTGTTGGTATCACATAACGGACGGACGGCAAACAAGCTAGAAAATTTACTCCGCTTTGTAACTTTGCAAGCACACAGAAAAAAGAATGTCAAGACCGCCGGTTATTGACGACTGCAGTCACTGACCACAACCGTCAAGATAGTGGCGTTTTATATGTTACAGACATAAGAACCGGCACAAAGTTTTTAGTCGACAATGGGACAGGAGTTGGTGCTGTGCACTCGAGAAAAACACACCTGACCCAAAACTAAAACTGCGAAAAGGAAACAGGTCTGACATTAAGACGTACGGCGAAAGGAGGGACCAATTAAATTTTGATCCTATATCTAATATTTCATGGGGTTTCAACATAGTAGACGTCCTCGTTCCTGTAATCGGCACTGATTTTCTGCAAATCCACAAAATATTGGTTGACGTCAGAAATAAGAAAACTTATACTTGCCGAACAGAGTAGAGAAATTAAAAGAATTATATCATCTCGAACTTTTGCACGACTTCACTCATAGCATACCTGACGTGTCGATTTTTTCAAAAATTGATCTAGTCCGCGCTTACCATAACATTCCAATTCATCCGGACGATGTTCTTTAAACAGCCAATAATACCCCCTTTGGACTATACGAATTCGTCCGCATGCCTTTCGGACTGAGGAATGCTGCACAAGGTTTCCAGCGTTTTATTAATTAAGTGGTACGGAGCTTACCGTCTGTAAATGCTTACATAGATTACCGACTTATACCAAGCAAAGCGGAAAATGAACATCCAACTCATCTGAAAATGTTTCTTGAGAAGCTACACGAGTATGGGTTGGCAGTCAACTCTGACAAATGTGAGTTCGGAAAAAAATCCCTGACGTTTTTAGGTCACGTACTTGAATGTATGAAAATAACTAACAATTTTATCATTTCGAAGTTACTGTCTCAATTAATATACATTGAACCGTAGATATAGTGGCTTTATGAAGTGAATTATCACGAGAACTTGTCAATTTCCAAACCTACTTCATACAAACACCACAAACCTGTATATCGTATGCAGTGAGGAATAAGATTTGCGAAGACAATTGCGAATTCTATCTGGATCATCCCATTGAATATAACATAACACCACGTTCTATCACCAATTCTCTTTACATCCGATAACATTTTCAAACTTAAATTGATTGCTCCTTCTTCCATCTCAGTGTCAACAACGTGTTTGTCTAATGAACAAAAACATATTTGTGTTGACCTCTTTCTTGTTTATGATTATACTTTGTTTATCATTGATCACCTCAGTCTATCTCATTAATCAAAAGATAATATGGTATTCTCTATTGTGTATCGTGGGTGTCATATGAATGTTGTTTGTTTATTTGACTGACATCAAAGATGAGTGAAATTCTCATTTTACATATAATTACTACTTTGCTAAAAAAGAAGATGAAGTGAAAGCAAATGTTCTGGTTGTCAATTCATAAATGGTCTTGCTTTAGCTATGAATAAACACTTCAATCATCGACTATCTCCGTTGTATTGTTCAACTAACTTCATGTTTTATGATAAGAAAAAGTCGTTTTGTGATTCCTGTTTTCTCACACTCCTGGTGGATTTACATATACTGGATGAGTTGCATAGCGTAAAACATGAAGTGTATCTCTCAGGAGTAAAAAAACGAAGATGGAGAGAGATTTGTAAATCTAGGTGCATTCAACAAATTGATTATAGGCATCATGACATCACACAAAAAATGTATTCACAAGGCTACACGGGTCTCTCCGGATCACACTGCATAGAATCAGACAGATCAAGATAATAAAAAACGGTGAGAAGCCAATCAGCAACAGCCGAACAATAACATAGGAAATCAATGACTGAGCTGAATAAACGGAAGCAAAATAGCAAGTGAAGAGGAGCATTACAGCCAACAAGCAAAAGTACGTGGAGCACCCAGCAACGAGAGCAGATGAAGCCGTAGCTGCAAGAAACATGAAACAACTATACGAAACGACAAAGAAACTGGCAGGAAAATATAGTAAACCAGGGTGAACGGTAAAGAACAAAGTGTTCAAGTCAATCAATGAGATTGAATGTCAGAAGAATAGATGAGTGGAATACTTCAAGCAACTCTTGAATAGACCAGCTTTGTTGAGTCCACCGGAACTGATCTGTGTGCATTTAGGAATATGATATAAGAATTCGGGAATTCTGTCCAATTCATCGCATTGATTACAACATCACACCACGTTCTATCATCATTTCTCTGACATCCGATTACATTTTCAAAGTAAAATTGAGTACTCCTTCTTCAATTTCAGTGTAAATAGCGTGTGCTTTTTCTTAACAAACATATTTCTGTTGACCTCTTTTATTTATAGAAACAGTAATGATCATACTTTGTTGTCAATTATCACCTCATTCCATCTCATAATGAGATCATATGGTATTGTCTAGACGATGAGTGGGATAAGAGGTCTATACACACACATACACTCATATAAAAACAGTCAAAGTTGTAAAGTAAATAATTAACAAGTTGAAAACGTAACTAAAGGAGAGCCGTTGAATCGGCCTGTCCAGAGGCTAAAATAAGCTTTGTGGGCTTGGCATAAGACCAGCCAGTACACACTCATACGATTCAACAGGTGTTAGAACCTGGACCACTAAAGTTAGTTGCTAAGTGATGAGAATGGATTAGATATGGAAATGTGTACTGTTGACACTTTCTAGGTTCCATTGTCAACTATTATTTAACATTATTTCAATCCTGTGACTAAATAGAACTATATAAGAAGTTCTCTGAAGATGTACATACTTTAAAAAAGATTGATCAGTTTGATGCTTAACATAAATGCCAACGAGAGAATATAAATACTTACAAATATTATGCGTTAGATAGTTTATCTTTATTGTTCTAACGAACAATTAAAGCATGACCAACCAGCTGAAAAACCACAAAACATCTTATATAAATGGTAGATACAAGCAAGCACTGAATAAGATATTCTAGTTAAATTTGAAGTTCATTCCTGGTCTTTATGTTAACCTATTTAAACATTTGTATTATCATTTTTAGCTATATTTGGAGCAATCCTACAGTTAACTGTGAAAATATGGTGTGGCAACTCGAACTGATGTACGTACGTACGAAGTTGTGCGTTGTTACTGACTGACTAATTTTATTTATTTGAACACATAAATATTGATGCAAAGGGGCACGGAATACATATACGCCACACAATCACTTGATTTTAGTGTGGGCTGTGATACTACCCCAGTGCTCAGACCGTCGCTTCTCTGAACGTCATCATCAGTTATGAAATGTGTACATTTCTCCACATATAACTCATAGATTAGATCTTGATGTTGATTAGTTTCTAATTGATTATATCTCGGATTGACGAGACTCTATGGACGACCTTTGAATAAATCTTCAATGTTATTCACTAATGTATATATTACAAAAAAACCAGAGAATTAAAGTGGTTCGAAGACTTATCACGGTTTGAAAAAGATTCAGAGGTACTGAAATAATAGTACATACGAAAGAGGGACTCATCCATTATGGCTCTATAATAGTCAACCTCTCGAGCCATGATAGGGTCGTCAGAACCTTTTTAGCTTCAACCACATAACTTCAATATTGTCAGTGTGTAATCCAGTTGTAGGGTCCACAAAAAAACGCTTACAAATAACGACATTATGCACATATCCAAGTTTTTGAAGGTAACCGTATTCATCAGGTACTGAGGATAGCGTCATCATCATGAAATCTTTCAAACACTTCTGATTGACTCGTCCATAAATTAGAGGCTCATTCTGTCATTTAGTTTGGATATTTATTGTTCAATAATATGTACTTAAGATTGTGTTATTTTCATTCTTTCTCCTCATTTTTTGCTTTTCTTTTTTTTAATCAATAGTTCGAAACTGACGAAGTACATTATAAATATTACGAAATGTGTATGAATGATAGAAATAATATAATAAAACAATACAAAAATAATAAAGAAACATCATGTAGTCCAACAATGATTGAACAAAGTGATAATACAGAACCAATTCTAAATCAAAATGAAAATGTAAAAAAAATAGCAAAAGAATTAAAACATCAAGAAGTTCCAAAAGTCGATCGAATTCAAATCAACGAAAAAATTGAAAGAAAAAAAGAATAATTTTTCGTTCTAATCTTTCGTTTTTCTACTCGCCATCCTCTCGTCGTCGTCGTCGTCGTTATTTCATTGTTATATCAATGATTGAAATCATGCTTCAATTGAAACTGGACTACCATGCAAGCACTGGATGCCTGTTTCGCCCCAGTAAGGGACACTTCAGTTCCAGTGCGCATGCACGATCCCTCATCCCGCGAGGATCGAACCCGTGACCTATCAGTAATACGCAAGGCGCTTAACCAACTAGACCATAGTGGTATGACTTAAATTGACTCATGATTTCAATCAGTGAAATTTCTAAAATCTGCACAAATCCCCTTCTGATATATTGTGATATGTTTAGAAAATAATATGTATATAATTGCTTAGAGTCTATAATACAGTAAAATCTAATTGTTTGACTGGTTAGTATCGATAAGATTTCTCGCCTCGTAAGATTTGAACCCAGGACATATCAATCTCTGGATTGTGGATACACAGTGTTAAGGAGTCCAATAAGATAATAAAATGGCTATCCAATGCTTTCATGTTATTCATGGAGGTTTAACTTCAATTCATTGATGAATTGAACTATTGAAACTTCTATAATATCCACAAGGAATCCTTCTTTTATATATTTTTGATTGATATGATCTTATTCCATCACTTAGTGTGAATGTCATAGTTCTACATATGGTCTGTCGTTTAATGAATACTACATCTGTAACACTCAGTGGTGTCGGATAGGAACTTTTAAGAATATCATTCTTGTCAAAATGTCAGATAAAATTTGGTAGATAAGCAGGTAATTGAGTAAAGATGCAAATGATGATTGAATAGATGAAGTGAGGATGGACGAATGTAACAATTCATTCGAGTTGAGCATGACGATCGGGATACTATTGACAACTACTACTACTACTACTACTACTACTACTACTACTACTACTACTACTACTACTACTACTACTACTACTACTACTACTACTATTACTACTACTAATACTACTACTACTACTACTACAACTACTACTACTACTACTACTACTACTACTACTACTACTACTACTACTACTACTACTATCACTACTACTACTACTATTACTACTACTACTATCACTACTACTACTACTACTACTACTACTACTATCACTACTACTACTACTATTACTACTACTACTATCACTACTACTACTACTACTACTACTACTACTACTACTACTACTACTACTACTACATAACCAAGACATTTTGTACCGTGCATCAGTTGATTTACTATTTTAACTTAAACCAATTTATCATGTTGGTACTACTCCACTTATAAATACAGTTCTGCATCTCTGATCCTGCACGTTTTTTTAATTTATGTAATCTACTTTTGTTGACCAACGGTTATCTATTGAAAATTTCTGTTTCAAATAAGTAGTTTCTTTTTTTCCGATCAAAATTATTTTTTCTTTTGATGGATTGTTGTCTTCTGAAATGTCAAGTGAAGCTTTATTGTCGAGTTTATTAGTATGGTTGTCATTTTGCAAGTCAGAGTAGAGGTGAGGATGATATTTCACTTTTGAGAGCCTTTTTAAGGATTCTTTAATAAACTAGTCCATTAGATAAATAGTTTAAATCTATGTTACACAACTAAAGGGTATGACAATATAAGGCAGGCATGAATAAAATTACCAATGTTATATGTGAAAAATGATGATCATTCTCATCTGTTTCTATAGAACTACTTGAATATGATGTGATTTGTAAATAAGCAAATCAGTTAATGAAGGTCAGAATGAGTTGTAGTAAGACTTCTATCAATATAATAATATTAGCAGTAGTGATTATACCAACGTTGTGTGAATTCAGTATGTAATAAATGCGGTATAGTCAAGTTAATTACGATGAAGAGGAATCAATCTGAATTGGGAAAGATGAATGGGAAATTTAAGAAAGATATAAACACAAAAATAATTTGGATAAGAGGTTCTGAATACGAATTACTACCGAGCTAATTAAGCTCTCTGTGTGAGTGAGATTAGTTACATCAATGTTTTGTTTGTGCATTCTTTAGAGTTCAGATAATTCTCGAAACACCTAATGGTCTAGTTCCAGATGGAAAGAGACTTAGATTCTCATCTCACAACCACCGTTAGTTCCCTAAAAAATCTTTTTGTTCATTGTCAACTAACACGATGCACACGATTATAGGCTCTTCTCGATTGCTTTCAATTACTGAACATTGAACCTTATAATATGCAACAAAAAGATTGGTGCTGACGCTACTGTGAAAGCATTAAACAAACATGACTCAGGTAATCAGTCAGTTCACACATGAGATTATTGAACTCATGGTTTACCTTTATTTGTAAAATAACTAAGATAATCCCTTGATTATAAAGAATTATTGAACCTCAAATAAGCTTGAATGATAGTGTTATATATTATAAGTATATCTATAGATATTTAGTGATGGAATAGTTTGACCGTAAAATGCATGGAAATATCATTGTTCGCAGTAACAATGTAAATAACTGCAGTCAAAACGAAATAATTATACTGAGCAACACAGATGAACAATAAATGATGATGAATGATGACTGTGATGGACTTGAATTGTCTGAGCTCAAATATAGAAGTCAAGCACACAGCACATAGAACATGGAAGAGAGCATGATTATAGAGCAACTATTCAATAAGTTACTTGAAAAGATACAACATCAACCTTCTGAGCAACTGATCTTCACTCTACAATCTCAATATTTGATCACAGTTTTTAATGTTGAATATCGTTTTATCAAGTGAATTGTAATGTGATCGTCAGAAATCAATTCACTGGAAGCACAGCTTTATGATAATCAAAATAGTGAATGTTACATATACATTTCAACTCAGAATTCACAACTCGTTGAAATACAGTTCATTCTGGGCTCAACTAAGAATTTGTTCTTTGCTTCAATCCCACCGATATATACATTAATTCATCATATTGGAGAAAGCAGAAACAAGTATCGAACTAACTAAACTTACAGTAAAATGAGTACAATGAATATTTGAACAAACCAGTCAATATTGTAAGAAGGTATTTTGTTGCGGGAAGGTAAGGCCGTGTGTAATTAATAACATTCGTCTTCAGATTCAACCAGTGTATACTTTCCATCAAATATTTGTCTCAATGTATCTTGATCATAACCAAAACCATCTTTCACCTAGCCAACAATGATTTTCAACTTATGTGGCAATCAATATGGATTGATATTTTGCCAAACTGCTCCTGGTGCCGTAGATGATGAAACTTGTGACATGTATGCTGCACTACTCCACTTAATATTCTGAATGATTTTCCACAAGATCTTTTTGAATGCGAAGAGGAAAACGACATTCTAATAGTATAGTTTAGTTAATCTGAACATTCGTATGCATTAGACCATGTATTGTACTATGGTGTTTTGATGCACTGTTTGAAGCTACTGATATTTGTATAAGTAGTAAAGAAATCAATCAGTAATGTCCAACAGAAGTGACTGAAGCCGGACTTCATGTTCGTATTCAGTTTATAATGAAATATTTGCCAAATCAAAATAAATCAATAAGACGATGCCGCTTGAACCGAATGATAATGGGTTCGAGTCACAGAGGGAACATCAATTATGGGATGTAGGTATATCCAACTGATGATTCACAAATAAGATGAAAAGCGAATCATGGATTCCATCGCTAATCACCAGTCATCTTTTTATACCAATCACTGTGACGGATACACTCATCATTAGCGCATATTCTGGATAAGCATATTTGACTATTACCTAAGTGTATGCTTTCAATGTACTTCCCCATTACAAGCTCCAACTCCTTCCTCTAGTTAGCGGGGCTGATGCGCATTAGAATATCTAGCTTATTGGTCTTTGGTCACTGAGTCTTTGTTCTCGTTCGCTGATTAGGTGAACTCGTAATAACTTGAGATTTAGCAACAGATGACTGCAGTTAACATGAAACTGCTTTGACTAGTCAATTCACATAAATTTTTATTCAAGTCATTCCTGTAGCTCATCTAAGGTTATTGCCGATCATATATCCAAGTTAATGAGGAGGGTTTAATATGAAGTCAGCATTTCCATAATTCAGAATGCAACGTCGCTAAAAATATGCCAAACACACAAAATGAATTATAGCATACGAACACTGACCTGGAATTTAAAGGATGTTCTTACACCACAACTCTGATGCTTCTTGGCGAAGCCGAGAATATTCCGACGTCAAAACACTAACTCCCTTCTAATAAACTAAACAACACTTATTTAATGTAGATACATGGAACGTCCGGACAATATGTGATACCAAGTGGACCATTCAATCATTATGTAAATGAGGAAGTGCAACTTGACAGTGCTCGATATCAGCAAAACCCATTGGACACAACTTATTCAAATGGTTTGGATTCGATGGAAATGCTCTGATGCCGTGTAAAGAAGCACCCAACGCACTTGTAAGATGCGAACCTCATGAATCTAGAAACATCAAAACATCCTTCAAAACAAAGAAGGAGGGAATCATAATGAATGCTACTAAATGTTATGCACACAGCAATGATAGCAACGACAACGACAAAGATCGAGTTTTCGATGTTGTGCAATCGATAATGGAGAAGTTCTCGTCAAAAGACCTGATCATTCTCATTGGAGGCCTGAACGCCAAAGTAGGAATGTATAACACCGGCTTTGAAAATATCATGGAACGACATTGACTGACCGGGAGAAAGAAATGGTATTGCAGAGAGATTTGTCAATCTATGTGCATTCAACAAATAAATTATAGACATCATGACATCACCACACAAATGCATTGACAAAGCTACACGGGTCTCACCGGATCACACTGCATAGAATCAGACAGATCAAGATCAAAAGAAACAGGGAGAAACCAATCAACAACAGCCGAAAAATAACATAGGAAATCAATGACCGAGCTGAATAAACGGAAGCAAAATAGCAAGTGTAGAGGAGCATTACAGCCAACAAGCAAAAGTACGTGGAGCACCCAGCAACGAGAGCAGATGAATCCGTAGCTGCAAGAAACATGAAACAACTATACGAAACGACAAAGAAACTGGCAGGAAAATATAGTAAACCAGGGTGAACGGTAAAGAACAAAGTGTTCAAGTCAATCAATGAGATTGAATGTCAGAAGAATAGATGAGTGGAATACTTCAAGCAACTCTTGAATAGACTAGGTTTGTTGAGTCCACCGGAGATCGAAGCAGCCCACACTGATTTTCTTATATATGTCACTCTTGCTAATGAAACAAAGACCTCTGAACTGTGTGCATTTTGGGAATATGATATAAGAATTCGGGAATTCTGTCCAATTCATCGCATTGATTACAACATCACACCACGTTCTGTCATCATTTCTCTTACATCCGATAACATTTTCAAAGTAGAATTGATTACTCCTCCTTCAATTTCACTGTAGACAACGTGTGCTTTTTCTTAACAAACATATTTCTGTTGACCTCTTTTATTTATAGAAACACTAATGATCATACTTTGTTGTCAATTATCACCTCATTCCATCTCATAATGAGATCATATGGTATTGTCTATACTCTATTCTGTTTAGTGGGTGTAATATAAATCTGAGTTAGAATGAAATATTTCGCTTCGTAATAATCTGTTCATGTGACTGACAAAATGATTAGAATTCTGACATTAGAGAAGATTACTACTTCTCTTAAGGGAAAATCAATTGAAATTAATCACTGTTGTGGTATTTATAAAACTCTCGGGTCCAATCTTCATGACTTTTCATTCGCTTGGTTACCTGTATTTGTATATTGTTCAACTGTGTATCATAGATCTACATAATTGTACGGTAACATTGCAGCTGGTCAAACACTGGTAACAAACATATATATATGTATCACAATGTATTTTAGCTATAGCTCAATTCATAGAAACGGACTACTGATTACATCTCCTGTCTCAGTGGAACTGTCATAAGACATGTTTATGAAAAGGAATATATATCGATGTATAGGCGAAAGAGAAAAGTAGACAGAAAGGTAGTACGTTGATTTTAGAAATAAGATTGTACCGTGGAGATCGGCGTTACATTATCATTTACGCTTCATTAATTCTGTCGTTCAAAATTTTCGAGATAAATCTTAAGGCTTCTTATGTCACTGGTCTAAATGACAGTTATTAAATGACTTTCTGAGATACATGAATTTCAGAAATGCGATACCAACTATTGACTACAGTCTAACATTGTACAGTACACTTCTCTATGTCACAATTACGTAAAGTGTATTCAAGAAGAAATACAAATGCAGTCGAATGACAACGAGCGAATACACAGCCAAAATAAGAAACGAATGTAATGAAAAGATTCAGACATATAGATGTATATACATAGAAAACTGAACTAGTCATTGAATCATTAAATCAGCTAAGATTTAGGCTTGTAAAGGGGAACAGTTTATTGACTTTACCATCTGATCAAATAAAAATGTTCATGCAGATATGATCATAGTGATAGAAAGATCTAAACAAATTTTTTATGCTGTTTCTAAGATACTGTATGTTATCCAAAAGAGAGCAATAACAATGATTGGTGCAAAATAATAAATGAATTCGTTCGATTTCGTTAGGTTCTCATCAGTTGCTTACAACATGACATATCTAAAATTCAACATGATTACAGATATTGACATATTTATGCATAAGAAGGTGATGAACGATGAATAAATGTGTATTATGGTGTAGCAAATATCCCGATAGAGTTGAGACGGAAAGTTCCAGAACATTGAAATAGTGATTAGAACTCATGAAAATAGATTAATGGTAATAAAGGAAGTATGAATTAAGATCAATCGCTTATGTAATTTAAACTTCAAAAAGAGTTGGAATAATGACGCAATAAATTAATAAAAAGGGGGAGGGGTATTGTTACCAGGGTAATAAAAGATTTATTACTGTCTATTTTTTTATACATAGATCTGGTTTTAGACGGTTGATTGTTATTGCTTTGGCGAATTTCAGAATGTTTGAGCTGGATTGTTTATTAATTACTTTGAAACACTTCAGTGTATCGACTTCGTATCCTGTGTCATGGGGATGTCTTGCGATGGCAATTTGATGTTAAAATTTTCCGAATATGTTTTTTTGAATCTTACGTAGACTCTACATTCTGTTCTACCAATTTAACTGCTTGGGAAGATACATGTAAATTTTTATAAACAGTTGGTGGTAACATGAAAAGGATACTTGTCGACTTTTGATTGTGTCAAAGAACACGTTGTTATGGACAGGACAATCACTTTTGCTGTAGGATAAATTCTTGTCAATGCAGTTTTTACCATTCATAACTTCCTCTTCTAGTGTATCGGCAGTACCTATTCTTTCTGTTTTGTCAAACAGTGTTTTGATCAGTGCCTTTTTTGTATTTGATTGGACAAAAGCTATTCAAATTGAGGTAACTCCCAATCTACGTGTCTTTCTTATAAACAGCGTTAAACTATATCATCTTTTCTTCATTTTATCGCCATGTCGAGAAAATGAAACTTTTTTTCTCTTCCATTATCCGTAGTGAAATCGATATTTGGATGGGCTTCGTTGAAAAACTTTAGCAGATTTGTTGCATGTTTTTGATTATTGCATACGATGAAGGTATCATCAACATACCTCAATACTGATCTATTCAATACCCGTTCAATCATATTTCTTAACAAATAGAATATTATTCATAAGTAAAGTTCTAATTTAACGTTCCTCAATTCATACTTTAATGGAATTATGTTATATTCATATTAAAATGAGGAGTTTGTCTGAAGACAGTTCAATGCACTGACAGCCTTGACAGACAGCACTTGATGCTGTAAAATCAGATGACAGTTCGCCATAACTTCTGACTAGATTAGTAGTTTTCGAGTGAAAAGCCTTCACAAGGTTTATGTACTTCTGATGTGAGCCTTTCAATGAGAGATACTGTCACAGCACTTCTCGATCCCCGGAGTCAAATGCTGCTTTTAATTCAAGAAAAACTATTATCAGTACACATTCATATATATACCACTCTAATTCTTAGGAAATTGATCCATTTCACAGACAATGAAATGAAAATGTCTTTCAGGTGATTTCTGATTGCCATCGGTTGACCTTCGCCTTAGACTACTTCTGATTAGCTCTCCATATCAACATATCCCTTATTCATTGTAGTTATCTAATTATAAAAATATGTCACTAGTTATTTATGTCATTCTAGGATTACGCTTAAGTGATCTGTTTGTAAGTGAATAATTTTCATAAAAAACTATTAGAATTACTGCACAACCTTCCTAATTGGTTCGAAATTCACTTAATATGATGTGTTTGGACTTATCATTTATTTATGTCAAATGGTAGGTGCTAGTCGGTAGAGGGCCGTGATTATCCAATTGCTTATAATACGTAGAAATTTACAGTACGAAATATTTGTAATCTTGAGAGGATGGACGTGTTGATATAATATAATACGAGTATCTCAAAAACGCGTTGTGAACTATATAGAGGAACGTAATCTGGTCTAATCGAATAAATTTTCGGTTCATCAGTCCGTTGTTCCAACGGAATATTGGTTGTTGGGTCGCTACAATAAGTCTTTTTGTGTTTCCTGTTTTGTCACACTTCTGGTAGACTTACATACACTGAATGAGTTGCATATCGTAAAACATGCAGTTTTTCTCTCAGGTGATGTGAAATTAAACAAATATGGTGAATGTGACAATGCTTGAATCTATGTATCAATCTGGGCTGGGCCACTATTGAAAACCTGAACTCACCAGAAGGCCGTTTAGTAAAATAATCATGAATGCAAATGTTAAAATTACTGCAATTTCAACGGATATCCACTCTGACAATATTCTAATGCGGTTTAAAGTTTTCTTAGGAAGAGAAATGTCTCTTATATATTTCATCATTCAATGCCAGAATTAACGCTAACACTCGATTGAGAGAAAATCTGAATGACGTTAAATCATCTTCTATAACTTCGTTAATTTTCCGGCTATATAAATTTTGTTTTAATAAGTTGAATGATACTTCATTTGAATGGACGTACAAATTCTTGGAAGTGTTAGATGCAAACTAAGGTTTGGACTAAAGAATAACTGTTTAGGTGGGTTAGATACGCGACGTTGCCCGGTTGAAAACAAAACAATGTGATTGGGTAAAATGACGGTTCTGAAATTCATTATAAACTTAAATATACCCTATCACCTAAACAAATATGACCACTCAGCTATTCAGCCAATAATTGTTCAATCAATCAAATTTAAATTACAATAAATAAGGAAGTTGATAAATGATGCCCAATAAATTACCAATCGCAACATATCAATGTTATTCCATCTTGTCTGGCTAGATCACGCACAGATTCATTCAAAAGATACTATTTGATTGCTTTATAATACAGAGTGTTTCGAATTCTGGAGGTGTGCTTCAATTCACACTTTCAAATGTACATTTCTAGTTAATACAAGCAACACAATAAAATGGAGGAACAAATCAGTAGGAACAAACTACAAGTGTATACATTGATGGATTTCACACACACACACACAACCTTCAAAATGGATCTTACAGGAGGTATTAATTCATTCAAAACATCGATGACAAGTGTTGTGTAAACGAATTATCCTATGTGAAATCAATGTTGGATAAAGAGAAGAGTTAAAAGCAAAAGTAATCAGTTTAGAAACGTTTATTAAAACTGGAGGGATAAAAGCTGTGCTACTTTACAAGACTAGTCATTTCACACTAAGAATGATGATCTGAGTGCTCACTATGTAAGCGGTTATTTCATCAATATGAGATATGTTGTCCAATGTTAGAACTTGCTAAAATATCAGGCAATATATATAGATGGGTACATCAGTCTAAGAATAATGTTGTGCTTTGAACAAACTTCGATTGAGGAAGTAATCGTACAACCTTAAACTCGTTGTACTTATAAAAGAACTGTTGAATTCTCGGTTTGGATATCGCCCGTGGTCTCTAGTAATGCAACAGTTATAAATAAGTATTCATAGACGTTCGATTGTCAAAAGTGTTTGTGAAACGATTTTCTCGTAAAAAAGAATTGAATAGGCTGATGTTAGCGTTCAATGGTGCTTGACTTAATACAGACCGATCAACGAATTGTTAGTGTACTTTACTTGACAGCTTTTTCGAATAACGAAGCAAAGGTGTTGTTGTGAACACAATGTGAACTTCACGAGTAACGTATTACGGAAATATTTTCACAATATTTATAGATAAAATATTCCACAGTCAGTGGTATGGATGAAAGTTCAAACCGAAATATCACAGACAGAATCATCATGAAACGAAATTTTTAATTCTTCACATAGTCTACAAAAATGATTACAATAAACACAATGTGTGACGCTTTGTTAATGAAACAAGATGGATTGCTGGATGTATGATTTTTGATTGAAATCATGGACCGATAAATTTTGAACCTGTATTAAAAACCCGGAATCATTCAGAAGCCTGTTTGTTGTATTACAAGACCCCATAACATTGCCTATTGACAAACATGAAAGCAGAAATCGAATCTAAGACCTTCATTCTTGAGGGAACGTTCAGTCTCTTGCCACTGAGAAGCATTCAATGGTGTTCACGTTTAACTTCAACCAATTCACGATATTGTGCGACCATCTGCCATTGTTTTTGTAGGTTACTGTTTCAAACTGAACACAGGTGAACTCATCTAGAATAAAAGAACTATGAAGTTAGTAAGAGTCAACTGATGGATGACGTGCAAGCAAAGTGTGGAATGTGTGGTTTTAATATTATATGAAGACACTCTGTGATTCCGCAACTAACAATAAACTGGTCATTCACACCTGAGTTCTCACTCACTACAGCCACAGTGCCTAGATATCACCAAAGACTAGTAGTCCACGATACTAATTAACAGGAAGGTGTCTTTGATTTAGGATACGAGTTCACATAATTCCCACCCAACTCGAGTAAACAATGATCATCGATACAGATTACAAAACGATGATGATCTACATGTTGGTTGTGAAGAAGTGACTGACCAAATAAATTCAGTGATTCCATCAGCTGTGGTGTATCACCCATCGATCTTGACACAGCATACCGGAAATCAACGTTTCAGATCACAATATCAAACTGTTGTGAGAGTCCATATTACATACCTCAAGTATCAACTTAGAGAGTTTGTACCATAAAAAAATCAGAAATAAAAAGCGAATAATAATGAAGAGCACCTGCTGGTTAATATGATTGTGTAGGGGTGTTTAGAGATGATGAAATTGTAAGTGAAGCTTATCGCCTCATATCTGGTCTTGAATCATTAACGTCAGCTAGATGTCCAAAACATTCAATACCGAACACATAAAATGAAACATCATTCGGCTTAACGAGGATTTTTTCTCGAGCAGACTACGAAGAAAGTAGTATGTCACTGACCGTGAGATATTTTACGAAAATCATAATAATTGAGATCATTTGGACAAACGTCAAGACTTTTAAGATTATCAATTACACGATGGACTACTTCATGAAATATGGCTGGAGAACAACTTAAATCAAACGGAAGGGAATTATATTTGAATAGACCACGAAAAGTGATAGTTGCTGTCAAATCAGCCATGAAATGTTTGTGGTGGACCAAAAATTAGCGATAAAGTTATTACATCCTAAAGTTAATGTATCAATAACAATTAATAGATTAGTAACACAAAATAAAAGTTCAGGGACGTTACTTAAATCAGCAAGTTGTTGTGTGTTCCGTTGAGCTTTGCTCCCAAAAATCCACAATTATAAATGATTAATAACTCGTTTATGAGATAAATATGACTCCAGTAAGGTTCTATGACGTAGGATGTAATAGAAATGGCACAGCAGTCTAAAATGTGGATAATATTCGATTTAGAATGCGATTGACTCGATAAGGTGTGAGAATAGAACAATGAGCGTGTGTGTGTAGCAATGTATTTGTTAGCAAACAGCCATATGTCACGCTGTGTAGTTACACAACGGAAAGTGTGATCAAGGTCATTTACTAAAACAACAGTTACAGTCATTTAATGTTAAATATACATACAGTGGAAGATTGACAAAATAAATACAAATATCATTGAAAACTATTTACAAAATAAGCTTGTCCGGACTATCTCCACATAGCTCCCCCCAGAGTAACCGGAGGTAACAATGGTCATAATAAATAAAAGAAAATTGTAAGGATATGATATATGCATGTATACAAAAATAATATTTACAGTTCTAGCTAACAAAAATGTGGAGATGACTATGACATGTAGCAGAGATGTAGCATAGCATAATAAACACACACACACACAAATTTGATTATGTAGACTGTGAAAAGGAAAAAAAATTGGGTGAAATTAGTAGTGTGTGACATAGGTAGGTGTGTGCTTTGTTTTTTTTGTTTTTTTTTTCAATCGACGACATGGACATAACGCTTGGGTTTGTTCATAGGTCTACCGGAGCGTGTTAAACAAGAAGGCTTAGTATTAAGTTCTTTATCCTTCACTGGTTTTTCAGTCGCTGATGAGAGGGGTTGATTGTCAACAGCGTTGTCTTCCTTGACTTGAGTAGCTTCACAGAAAGCAGGTTTTATTCTCTCTATAGAAATAGTTTGCTTGTTGCCATCTCTGTTGATGATGATATATTTTTGTGTGCGTTTAATTACTTTATATGGACCTTCATATGGTTCTTTCAATGGTTTTTTAACCGCATATACTCGGACGAAGACAAATTTGCACGTTTCAAAGTTTTTCTCAAGTTGGACTCGATTGTTGTGTTCACGAGGGGATATTGCTTTAATATTCTGCATCGTCTGTAATGGGCGACTTACGAAGTGAGTAGCATCCCCTGGCGTTTTAGGTCCATAGTTGACTAGTTGACCAGGTAACGTTAGAGTTGTACCATAGACTAACTCTGCAGCTGTACATTCAATGTCTTCCTTTATGGTTGAACGAATTCCCAGAAGTTTGAGTGGTAATGCGTTACTCCATTTTGTTGTATCATCTTGTGCCATCAGCGAGCTTTTTAATTGGCGGTGAAATCTTTCGACCAAACCATTAGCTGCTGGGTGATAGGCTGTTGTTTTGATGTGGTTCACGTCCAGAATTCTTGTGAATTTCTGAAATAAGATAGACTGAAACTGGGAACCACGGTCGGTAGTGACGATAGAGGGTACTCCGTAATTTGCTATCCAACGGTCAAGGAATACGCCAGCTATTGTTTCTGCGGAAGTGTCAGTAATAGGGCATGCTTTAGTACATCTTGTGAATCTGTCCATTGCAGTGAGGATGTGTGTGAATGAATTAGATGGTGGTAGTGGACCAACTATGTCTAGATGGATATGTTGAAAACGTTTGTCTGGCAGGGGATAATTGCCAACGGGACTGATCGTGTGCTTCTGAATTTTGCTGCGTTGACATTGTAAACAGCTTCGTGTCCATCGTTTTAAATCTGAATTGATCTTTGGCCACACAAAACGCTGAGTAATCAATCTGGTTGTGGCTCTGATTCCTGTCATTTAATGTTAAATATACATACAGTGGAAGGTTGACAAAATAAATACAAATATCATTGAACACTATTTACAAGATCAGGTTGTCAGGCCTATCTCCACATATTCAATCAAAGCATCGGAATCTTCTTTGAAAACTATTGAAGGTAGGTTCACTTTGTGACTTTGTAAAGTCAACGTTTCGTATAATATAACGAAACTGTATACTGCCTTTGTCAACAATCGAATTATGGAACGAACCAAAAGGGGTATATAATCGCCTTTTTATGGGGAAAGTACCTTAAACATCATGATTCGATGTGGATGATTATCATTAAATGCTCCAATCTTTCTTGTTTATGATTATACTTTATTTATCATTGATCACCTCAGTCTATCTCATTAATCAAAAGATAATATGGTATTCTCTATTGTGTATCGTGGGTGTCATATGAATGTTGTTTGTTTATTTGACTGACTTGAAAGATGGGTGAAATTCTCATTTTACATATAATTACTACTTTGCTAAAAAGAAGATGAAGTGAAAGCAAATATTCTGGTTGTCAATTCATAAATGGTCTTACTCCAGCTAAGAATAAACGCTGTAATCATTCACCAATTAATTTCAAGTGATTGGCGTGGTGGTCGTTTTTTCTCATAAAATCATCCAGTTTCACGTCCATGATTTATCAATCTATGAAACATCCATTATTAAATTTGATTCTTTAAAACTCGACTAGTTGTCACGTCCTGTGTATCATTGGTGAAGGAGACTGTGGAGAATAATCCTGATTGAATAATCGACAGCACTTCCGGTGTATCATTTTATACCAATCACTGTGACGGATACACTCATCATTAGCGCATATTCTGGATAAACACATTCGACTATTACCTAAGTGTATGCTTTCGTTGAACATAAATTTAGGTTGGATATCATAGTTTAATGGAAGTTTAATGGAATCCTGTGTGTGGCTGGATTTATTAAAACATATCAGTTGATATTGAAATATTTCTTCATTTTTCTACAGAACTAAAATAGATTTTCCCCATAAACAAGCATTCTTATTACAGATGTTGGGGACGATAGATCTTCAGAACTCATTTGGAAAAGGACGTCATTGTGTAATTTTATTTTCCCAGTTGGGAAATATCTTAAATGCGTCGGTTCATTGTGTCTTTTTGTATGCTATTTGGAAAGTCTACACGAGGACGGTTTTGTGCTTTATATATATATATGTTTTGATTTATGATTATTGTTGTCGCTAGTTTCTACCTGTTTGCAAAATGTACTTACCCATTCCAACCTTCAACTCCTTCCTCTAGTTAGCGGGGCTGATGCGCATTAGAATATCTAGCTTATTGGTCTTTGGTCACTGAGTCTTTGTTCTCGTTCGCTGATTAGGTGAACTCGTAATAACTTGAGATTTAGCAACAGATGACTGCAGTTAACATGAAACTGCTTTGACTAGACAATTCACATAAATTTTTATTCAAGTCATTCCTGTAGCTCATCTAAGGTTATTGCCGATCATATATCCAAGTTAATGAGGAGGGTTTAATATGAAGTCAGCATTTCCATAATTCAGAATGCAACGTCGCTAAAAATATGCCAAACACACAAAATGAATTATAGCATACGAACACTGACCTGGAATTTAAAGGATGTTCTTACACCACAACTCTGATGCTTCTTGGCGAAGCCGAGAATATTCCGACGTCAAAACACTAACTCCCTTCTAATAAACTAAACAACACTTATTTAATGTAGATACATGGAACGTCCGGACAATATGTGATACCAAGTGGACCATTCAATCATTATGTAAATGAGGAAGTGCAACTTGACAGTGCTCGATATCAGCAAAACCCATTGGACACAACTTATTCAAATGGTTTGGATTCGATGGAAATGCTCTGATGCCGTGTAAAGAAGCACCCAACGCACTTGTAAGATGCGAACCTCATGAATCTAGAAACATCAAAACATCCTTCAAAACAAAGAAGGAGGGAATCATAATGAATGCTACTAAATGTTATGCACACAGCAATGATAGCAACGACAACGACAAAGATCGAGTTTTCGATGTTGTGCAATCGATAATGGAGAAGTTCTCGTCAAAAGACCTGATCATTCTCATTGGAGGCCTGAACGCCAAAGTAGGAATGTATAACACCGGCTTTGAAAATATCATGGAACGACATTGACTGACCGGGAGAAAGAAATGGTATTGCAGAGAGATTTGTCAATCTATGTGCATTCAACAAATTGATTATAGGCATCATGACATCACACAAAAAATGTATTCACAAGGCTACACGGGTCTCTCCGGATCACACTGCATAGAATCAGACAGATCAAGATAATAAAAAACGGTGAGAAGCCAATCAGCAACAGCCGAACAATAACATAGGAAATCAATGATCGAGCTGAATAAACGGAAGCAAAATAGCAAGTGAAGAGGAGCATTACAGCCAACAAGCAAAAGTACGTGGAGCACCCAGCAACGAGAGCAGATGAATCCGTAGCTGCAAGAAACATGAAACAACTATACGAAACGACAAAGAAACTGGCAGGAAAATATAGTAAACCAGGGTGAACGGTAAAGAACAAAGTGTTCAAGTCAATCAATGAGATTGAATGTCAGAAGAATAGATGAGTGGAATACTTCAAGCAACTCTTGAATAGACTAGGTTTGTTGAGTCCACCGGAGATCGAAGCAGCCCACACTGATTTTCTTATATATGTCACTCTTGCTAATGAAACAAAGACCTCTAAAGTGTGTTTTCATAATGCGGGAATTCTGTCCAATCCATCGCATTGATTACAACATCACACCATGTTCTATCATCATTTCTCTTATATCCGATAACATTTTCAAAGTAGAATTGATTACTCCTCCTTCAATTTCAGTGTAGACAACGTGTGCGTTTTCTTAACAAACATATTTCTGTTGACCTCTTTTATTTATAGATACACTAATGATCATACTTTGTTGTCAAATATCACCTCATTCCATCTCATAATGAGATCATATGATATTGTCTATACTCTATTCTGTTTAGTGGGTGAAATATAAATCTGAGTTAGAATGAAATATTTCGCTTCGTAATAATCTGTTCATGTGACTGACAAAAGGAAATCAATACCCGAGAATTCAGTCGACGAGAATGTTATATCCATCAATAGACCTATGATGAAGTTAAACATAAATGGAGAAAATGGTCAGCTTTGACGGACTCCACTAGAGGTTGCAAATTCAGATGACAGTTCGCCATAAGCCGTTTCTCGACTAGTAGTGTTCGAGAAAAGAGCTTTCAAAAAGTCTATGTACTTCTGATGAGAGCATTTCAATGACCAGTAGTGGTAGTAGTAGTGATAGTAGTAGTAGTAGTAGTAGTAGTAGTAGTAGTAGTAGTGATAGTAGTAGTAGTAGTGATAGTAGTAGTAGTAGTAGTAATAGTAGTAGTAGTAATAGTAGTAGTAGTGATAGTAGTAGTAGTAGTAGTAGTAGTAGTAGTGATAGTAGTAGTAGTAGTGATAGTAGTAGTAGTAGTGATAGTAGTAGTAGTAGTGATAGTAGTAGTAGTAGTGATAGTAGTAGTAGTAGTAGTGATAGTAGTAGTAGTAGTAGTAGTAGTAGTAGTAGTGATAGTAGTAGTAGTGATAGTAGTAGTAGTAGTAGTAGTAGTAGTAGTGATAGTAGTAGTAGTAGTAATAGTAGTAGTAGTAATAGTAGTAGTAGTAGTAGTAGTAGTAGTAATGGTAGTAGTAGTAATAATAGTAGTAGTAATAGCAGTGGTAGTAATAATAGTAGTAGAAGTAGTAGTAGTTGTAGAACAATGAGATGATGCAGTTGATCTGACAAATTTGATGTATTTGCGCTATACATTTCGAACATTCTGTTCACACATATACCTGTCAGGGCATTTTTATATGGAACTTTGTAAAGGTCAAACACTACCAGTCACAACATTTGTTGGTATCACATAACGGACGGACGGCAAACAAGCTAGAAAATTTACTCCGCTTTGTAACTTTGCAAGCACACAGAAAAAAGAATGTCAAGACCGCCGGTTATTGACGACTGCAGTCACTGACCACAACCGTCAAGATAGTGGCGTTTTATATGTTTCAGACATAAGAACCGGCACAAAGTTTTTAGTCGACAATGGGACAGGAGTTGGTGTTGTGCACTCGAGAAAAACACACCTGACCCAAAACTAAAACTGCGAAAAGGAAACAGGTCTGACATTAAGACGTACGGCGAAAGGAGGGACCAATTAAATTTTGATCCTATATCTAATATTTCATGGGGTTTCAACATAGTAGACGTCCTCGTTCCTGTAATCGGCACTGATTTTCTGCAAATCCACAAAATATTGGTTGACGTCAGAAATAAGAAAACTTGTACTTGCCGAACAGAGTAGAGAAATTAAAAGAATTATATCATCTCGAACTTTTGCACGACTTCACTCATAGCATACCTGACGTGTCGATTTTTTCAAAAATTGATCTAGTCCGCGCTTACCATAACATTCCAATTCATCCGGACGATGTTCTTTAAACAGCCAATAATACCCCCTTTGGACTATACGAATTCGTTCGCATGCCTTTCGGACTGAGGAATGCTGCACAAAGTTTCCAGCGTTTTATTAATTAAGTGGTACGGGGCTTACCGTTTGTATATGCTTACATAGATTACCGACTTATACGAAGCAAAGAGGAAAATGAACATCCAACTCATCTGAAAATGTTTCTTGAGAAGCTACAGGAGTATGGGTTGGCAGTCAACTCTGACAAGTGTGAGTTCGGAAAACAATCCCTGACGTTTTTAGGTCATGTGCATGATAATGAAGGCATTAAACCAGTTCCTGAGGAAACACAAGATATCAGAAATTATCCTTTACCTGATTCATTCAAGAAACTACGACGTTTCCTTGGGATGATCAACATTTACAGACGTTTCATCCCCAAATGTGAAGAGACACAGCAAAACCGCTAACTCATTTCTTTATGGGACGAACTGAATCATTAGCAATGACACCACAAGCAATTCAAGCATTTGACCAGTTGAAAAGCGCTTTAAGCACAGAGGCATTACCCGTACGACGAAAGGTTGATGCACCTTTAGCAGTAATGACCGACGCTTCTAATGTAGCAGTAGGTGCTGTACTTCAGCAACGTGTCAATCAACAATGGCAACGCCTTGCATTTTTCTCAAAGAAGCTAAACGCAACGCAAACAAAATATAGCACATGCGGTAGAGAACTGTTGGCTATCTACTTAGCCATAAAACTCAGCTGTTACAGACTCCTTCTGATGGCCCTTTTAAAATCATCCGAAAGGACACTAAAACGGTTACAGTGGAAAGAGCAGGTAAACATGATACTGTTAGCATCGACAGAGTAAAACCAGCATTTTTGGAGAACACTGAAAAACAGACAACTGTAAAACCGTCTAAACCCGTAGCAGAGTAAGCACCATTCAAACTACCTGCAACAAACGATACTTTAAATCAAAGTTCAGCAGCAGCAGAAACCACAACAAGATCAGGAAGAAGAGTATACTGGTCAGATAGGTAGGTAGCAACCACCATATTTATGTAGTCCAAATCCTGAGATTGCACTCATAACAAAAAAGAAATCCTACTTTATTTGGATTACTATTTTCTTTATTGGCCTCACGGATCAACATTATGCTTACATTTTAACTTTATACACTTCGTTAATGTTAAATATACACTTGTATATACATGATATTAAACGTTTCAACACACAAGCTGTTGTTATTCAAACTTAACTTGTAACACCGATCGGAAGTGGAAAACCTGACAGCAGAACCTTCAGAAGATCGAGTTGAAGAAAATATAAGGGAAAGAAGAGAGTGTAGTTTGGAAGGATTATACAGAATGTGATGGACAAATGATGGAAATTCACAAATGAAGTATTCAATGCAATGGTTGTGATATCTTATCAAGCTGCCAAATGCCCCGATATGGATGACAGTGTATGTATGAATGTATGAAAATAACTAACACTTTTATCATTTCGAAGTTACTGTCTCAATTAATATTCATTGAACCGTAGATATAGTGGCTTTATGAAGTGAATTATCACGAGAACTTGTCAATTTCCAAACCTACTTCATACAAACACCACAAACCTGTATATCGTATGCAGTGAGGAATAAGATTTGCAAAGACAAATTGCGAATTCTCTCTGATTCATCGCACTGAATCTAACATAACACCACGTTCTATCATCATTTCTCTTACATCCGATAACATTTTCAAAGTAAAATTGATTACTCCTTCTTCCATCTCAGTGTCAACAACGTGTTTGTCTAATGAACAAAAACATATTTGTGTTGAGCTCTTTCTTGTTTATGAATATACTTTGTCTATCATTGATCACCTCAGTCTATTTCATTATTCAAAAGATAATATGGTATTCTCTATTGTGTATCGTGGGTGTCATATGAATGTTGTTTGTTTATTTGACTGACATCAAAGATGAGTGAAATTCTCATTTTACATATAATTACTACTTTGCTAAAAAGAAGATGAAATGAAAGCAAATGTTCTGGTTGTCAATTCATAAATGGTCTTGCTTCAGCTATGAATAAACACTTCAATGATCGACTATCTTCGTTGTATTGTTCAACTAACCTCATGTTTTATGATAAGAATAAGTCGTTTTGTGATTCCTGTTTTCTCACACTCCTGGTGGATTTACATATACTGGATGAGTTGCATAGCGTAAAACATGAAGTGTATCTCTCAGGAGTAAAAAAACGAAGATGGAGAGAGAGAAACTGGCAGGAAAATATAGTAAACCAGGGTGAACGGTAAAGAACAAAGTGTTCAAGTCAATCAATGAGATTGAATGTCAGAAGAATAGATGAGTGGAATACTTCAAGCAACTCTTGAATAGACCAGCTTTGTTGAGTCCACCGGAACTGATCTGTGTGCATTTAGGAATATGATATAAGAATTCGGGAATTCTGTCCAATTCATCGCATTGATTACAACATCACACCACGTTCTATCATCATTTCTCTGACATCCGATTACATTTTCGAAATAAAATTGAGTACTCCTTCATCAATTTCAGTGTAAATAGCGTGTGCTTTTTCTTAACAAACATATTTCTGTTGACCTCTTTTATTTATAGAAACAGTAATGATCATACTTTGTTGTCAATTATCACCTCATTCCATCTCATAATGAGATCATATGATATTGTCTATACTCTATTCTGTTTAGTGGGTGTAATATAAATCTGAGTTAGAATGAAATATTTCGCTTCGTAATAATCTGTTCATGTGATTGACAAAATGATTAGGATTCTGATAATATAGAAGATTACTACTTCTCTTAAAGAAAATCAAGTGAAACCAATCACTGTTGTGGTAGTTATAAAACTCTCGGGTCCAATCTTCATGACTTTTCATTCGCTTGGTTACCTGGATTTGTATATTGTTCAACTGTGTATCATAGATCTACATAATTGTACGGTAACATTGCAGCTGGTCAAACACTGGTAACAGACATATATATATGTATCACATTGTATTTTAGCTATAGTTAAATTTATAGAAACGGACTACTGATTACATCTCCTATCTCAGTGGAACGATCGCCGTTCGCTCGTTCATTTCTTTTCGAATCAGCAAGTGTCTTCACCAAACAGGACTATATGATCTGCATATTGTGAGTCGATAAGTGGAATTCTTGGAAGGAGATCAATTCCCGAGAATTGAGTCGACGAGAATGTTATTTCCATCAGTAGACCTATGATGAAGTTAAACAGAAATGGAGAAAGTGGACAGCCTTGACCGTCTCCACTTGAGGTTGCGAAATCAGATGACAGTTCGCCATAAGCTCTTACTCTGCTAGTAGTGTTCGAGTAAAGAGCTTTCACAAAGTTTATGTACTTCTGATGTGAGCCTTTCAATGACAGATACTGTCACAGCACCTCTCGATCCACGGAGTCAAATGCTGCTTTTTAATCAGGAATGTTATATCTTGAAACCGATTTTTCTCTATATACCTTGTACAACAGAGCACTAGAACACCAAAATCCTTCCAAGTCGCAATAAGAAGACAGAAGACTAATGAAAGGAATATTATTCCAAACAGTGTTAATCATAGTACAAAATTGTCAGGTATATATAGTTTTTAGTGAGAACAAAATCATCATTACAGTCTTAAAATCCGCATACAGGGGGTTATTAACATTATCCAATCGGGAAGCTACACGTTGGAATTCTAGAACATTCTTCCGAAATGTGATTGCATGAGATGTCTTCGGCTCCCAAATAGGACGATACGCGCGTCAAACTGGAAGCCACTGCTAGCCACCATCCATCATTGCTTACAATTAAAGAGTAAAGTTAGGATGGACACTGATACGATAGATGTCATACATACCAATGCTAATTATAATGAGATGAATGATATTTTAAGAAACCACTTACTTAAAAAGAAAATAACAAAAAATTGATCTTTATGTCATAGAAATTAATTAACACAATTGTTTCTAACTACTTTCATCGATATAAGTAGTTAAATATGATTAAAATTTGATAGTAACCAATTTCTCACGGCATATTCGTGTGATTTTTTCACAGAAAATGTAGTATAATGAGTCAAATTTCGACATGAATCATCAATCTTTTCTGCATATTCTACAGTATTCTTCTTATTAGTCTGTAAAAGACTCAATTCAGTAGAAGTATTTGGAAACAATCTTTCATCAATCATATTATCATCATCATCTTCATCATTGGGTGAAGAATTGAGTTGATTTTTAACTTGTATCAATAATGATTTAAGACGATCTAAATTCTTTCGAACTTCATCTATTTCATTATCATCAAGACTAGATATTGAATATGGAGATTTTTCTCTTGGAATATAAGAACATCGTGGAGACAATTAACTCATCCTATTGCTTATGTAAATTGAAAAACAGAAAACAAGTATGGATGATAATCATCAAGAGAAAAGTGAACAGATATGAAGTTGCAACTAATATTCAAAACTATTAAACCAATAAATTACAACTTGATAGATTGGCAAAAGACCAATCGTTTGGTGAATATCACGAATGGTCACATCTCAAACTATGAGGATATATGATGTCTATTTTAAACACACAGAGAATATCAGTGTTCTCAGCAACACTGGACGGCCGTCCAGTGCTTCCAGGTTTTCAATGGTCGTCTAACATCAATTGGTTCATGATCTAATTCAACATACACCGATAATTTCTCTTCACAGACTGTCAATTAGAACGATTGGTCTAACTTGAAATGAATTAAGAGACTGTTTGTTTTTGACTAACATTTCTAATAAAATGCCATTCTACGCGGAGTTGACTTTTCCATACACTAGTCACTACACAATCCTTCTATTCTAGACATCTATTTCTCGATTTATACGATTTAGTGCACTAACAGAAGAATAGGAGGATGAATGATAATGATTTATTTCTGTTGTAACTTTATGAGCCGCTTGTTATCAGATAATCTATTCGCCAATCAAAATACCTCTTATTCACACTTATACTGATCTGAATTAATGACATCCGACCGGTCTAATCAGCCTAGCGTCCTAATGGTTCGTTGCTCACCAAGCCCATCCACTTGAGTTCAACAACAGCATCCATTATGCGAATCATGTATTTCAGACATACTGGGTTTATATACCACAAAAACAGACTGCAACGTAGCATAAAATAGAAAATAACACTCATACACAGTAACGCCAAAATGTGTCTGTGAACGTGGGAGACGGTAATTAATAAACTGAACGTAAACAAAGAACAATATAGCATATACTAATAATCTATAGGTTAAAATGAAGCTTATAATAAGAGGAATATAGATGTCTACAGTCTATTTACTGAATATGTATACCCTAAGAATATAGAGATAATATTAATCGACCTTGAGGTGGGAACGTCGAAGTCAAGTAACTGTCGAAACTCGAGGAAACAACGTCGAAGCAAGTGTCGATGACATGCACCTATACACTGCATATTACGGAATAGAGTTGTCAGTAATATCAATACAAGTAATATCTGCCAACTAGCCAACAAACTCGTATACACTGATTATATTGTCTTTCAATCCTCTCACCAACGTACATTCCATACTACTGATTACAGTTGTCAGTAGCATCAAGATCGACATGGTCCGTTCGAAGCAAATGACCTTGAGATGGACAAGGCCGTGCGTGTCACGTGACCATCAATGGCCAACAATTCAGGGACGAGTAGAGTGAAATTGAAATGGGGATTTGGAGTCACGTGACCTGGAGCTCTGGAGATGTCTTGTGTGCCAAGTGTCATTGAGGTGAGAAATTCGAGGTCACGTGACTGTCATAACTAGAGTAACCAAGGTCGAAACAAGTGTCGATGACACGCACCTATACACTCCATACTACGGAATACAGTTGTCAGTAATATCAACATCGACATGCTCAACTCGAATGAATTGGAACATTCCTCCAGCCTATCTTCCTATATTCCTTCATCATTTGCATCTTTACTCAATTACCTGCTTAACTACCAACTAGCCAACAAACTCGTATACACTGATTATATTGTCTTTCAATCCTATCACCAACGTACACTCCATAATACGCAATATTGTTATCAGTAAAATCAACATCGACATGCTCATCTCGAATGAACTGGAACATTTGTCCATCCTTACTTCATCTATTCCTTCATCATTTGCACATTTACTCAATAAACTGCTTATCTAACAACTAGACAACAAACTCGTATACACTGATTATATTGTCTTTCAATCCTCTCACCAATATACACTCCATAATACGTAATACAGTTGTCAGTAATATCAACATCGACATGCTCAACTCGAATGAATTGGAACATTCCTCCAGCCTATCTTCCTATATTCCTTCATCATTTGCATCTTTACTCAATTACCTGCTTAACTACCAACTAGCCAACAAACTCGTATACACTGATTATATTGTCTTTCAATCCTATCACCAACGTACACTCCATAATACGCAATATTGTTATCAGTAAAATCAACATCGACATGCTCATCTCGAATGAACTGGAACATTTGTCCATCCTTACTACATCTATTCCTTCATCATTTGCACATTTACTCAATAAACTGCTTATCTAACAACTAGACAACAAACTCGTATACACTGAATATATTGTCTTTCAATCCTCTCACCAACGTACACTCCATACTAATAAATATATTTGTCAGTTACATTAAGTACGACATGCTCAACTCGAATGAATTGGAACATTCGTCCATCTTTACTTCAACTATTCCTTCATCATTTGCATCTTTACTCAATTACCTGCTTATCTACCAACTAGCCAACAAACTCGTATACACTGATTATATTGTCTTTCAATCCTCTCACCAATGTACACTCCATACTACGTAATACAGTTGTCAGTAATATCAACATCGACATGCTCAACTCGAATGAATTGGAACATTCCTCCAGCCTATCTTCCTATATTCCTTCATCATTTGCATCTTTACTCAATTACCTGCTTAACTACCAACTAGCCAACAAACTCGTATACACTGATTATATTGTCTTTCAATCCTATCAACAACGTACACTCCATAATACGCAATATTGTTATCAGTAAAATCAACATCGACATGCTCATCTCGAATGAACTGGAACATTTGTCCATCCTTACTTCATCTATTCCTTCATCATTTGCACATTTACTCAATAAACTGCTTATCTAACAACTAGACAACAAACTCGTATACACTGAATATATTGTCTTTCAATCCTCTCACCAATATACACTCCATAATACGTAATACAGTTGTCAGTAATATCAACATCGACATGCTCAACTCGAATGAATTGGAACATTCCTCCAGCCTATCTTCCTATATTCCTTCATCATTTGCATCTTTACTCAATTACCTGCTTAACTACCAACTAGCCAACAAACTCGTATACACTGATTATATTGTCTTTCAATCCTATCAACAACGTACACTCCATAATACGCAATATTGTTATCAGTAAAATCAACATCGACATGCTCATCTCGAATGAACTGGAACATTTGTCCATCCTTACTACATCTATTCCTTCATCATTTGCACATTTACTCAATAAACTGCTTATCTAACAACTAGACAACAAACTCGTATACACTGAATATATTGTCTTTCAATCCTCTCACCAACGTACACTCCATACTAATAAATATATTTGTCAGTTACATTAAGTACGACATGCTCAACTCGAATGAATTGGAACATTCGTCCATCTTTACTTCAACTATTCCTTCATCATTTGCATCTTTACTCAATTACCTGCTTATCTACCAACTAGCCAACAAACTCGTATACACTGATTATATTGTCTTTCAATCCTCTCACCAATGTACACTCCATACTACGTAATACAGTTGTCAGTAATATCAACATCGACATGCTCAACTCGAATGAATTGGAACATTCCTCCAGCCTATCTTCCTATATTCCTTCATCATTTGCATCTTTACTCAATTACCTGCTTAACTACCAACTAGCCAACAAACTCGTATACACTGATTATATTGTCTTTCAATCCTATCACCAACGTACACTCCATAATACGCAATATTGTTATCAGTAAAATCAACATCGACATGCTCATCTCGAATGAACTGGAACATTTGTCCATCCTTACTTCATCTATTCCTTCATCATTTGCACATTTACTCAATAAACTGCTTATCTAACAACTAGACAACAAACTCGTATACACTGAATATATTGTCTTTCGATCCTCTCACCAATATACACTCCATACTACGTAATACAGTTGTCAGTAATATCAACATCGACATGCTCAACTCGAATGAATTGGAACATTCCTCCAGCCTATCTTCCTATATTCCTTCATCATTTGCATCTTTACTCAATTACCTGCTTAACTACCAACTAGCCAACAAACTCGTATACACTGATTATATTGTCTTTCAATCCTATCACCAACGTACACTCCATAATACGCAATATTGTTATCAGTAAAATCAACATCGACATGCTCATCTCGAATGAACTGGAACATTTGTCCATCCTTACTACATCTATTCCTTCATCATTTGCACATTTACTCAATAAACTGCTTATCTAACAACTAGACAACAAACTCGTATACACTGAATATATTGTCTTTCAATCCTCTCACCAACGTACACTCCATACTAATAAATATATTTGTCAGTTACATTAAGTACGACATGCTCAACTCGAATGAATTGGAACATTCGTCCATCTTTACTTCAACTATTCCTTCATCATTTGCATCTTTACTCAATTACCTGCTTATCTACCAACTAGCCAACAAACTCGTATACACTGATTATATTGTCTTTCAATCCTCTCACCAATGTACACTCCATACTACGTAATACAGTTGTCAGTAATATCAACATCGACATGCTCAACTCGAATGAATTGGAACATTCCTCCAGCCTATCTTCCTATATTCCTTCATCATTTGCATCTTTACTCAATTACCTGCTTAACTACCAACTAGCCAACAAACTCGTATACACTGATTATATTGTCTTTCAATCCTATCACCAACGTACACTCCATAATACGCAATATTGTTATCAGTAAAATCAACATCGACATGCTCATCTCGAATGAACTGGAACATTTGTCCATCCTTACTTCATCTATTCCTTCATCATTTGCACATTTACTCAATAAACTGCTTATCTAACAACTAGACAACAAACTCGTATACACTGAATATATTGTCTTTCGATCCTCTCACCAATATACACTCCATACTACGTAATACAGTTGTCAGTAATATCAACATCGACATGCTCAACTCGAATGAATTGGAACATTCCTCCAGCCTATCTTCCTATATTCCTTCATCATTTGCATCTTTACTCAATTACCTGCTTAAATACCAACTAGCCAACAAACTCGTATACACTGATTATATTGTCTTTCAATCCTATCAACAACGTACACTCCATAATACGCAATATTGTTATCAGTAAAATCAACATCGACATGCTCATCTCGAATGAACTGGAACATTTGTCCATCCTTGCTTCATCTATTCCTTCATCATTTGCACATTTACTCAATAAACTGCTTATCTAACAACTAGACAACAAACTCGTATACACTGAATATATTGTCTTTCAATCCTCTCACCAACGTACACTCCATACTAATAAATATATTTGTCAGTTACATTAAGTACGACATGCTCAACTGGAATGAATTGGAACATTCGTCCATCTTTACTTCAACTATTCCTTCATCATTTGCATCTTTACTCAATTACCTGCTTATCTACCAACTAGCCAACAAACTCGTATACACTGATTATATTGTCTTTCAATCCTCTCACCAATGTACACTCCATACTACGTAATACAGTTGTCAGTAATATCAACATCGACATGCTCAACTCGAATGAATTGGAACATTCCTCCAGCCTATCTTCCTATATTCCTTCATCATTTGCATCTTTACTCAATTACCTGCTTAACTACCAACTAGCCAACAAACTCGTATACACTGATTATATTGTCTTTCAATCCTATCACCAACGTACACTCCATAATACGCAATATTGTTATCAGTAAAATCAACATCGACATGCTCATCTCGAATGAACTGGAACATTTGTCCATCCTTACTTCATCTATTCCTTCATCATTTGCACATTTACTCAATAAACTGCTTATCTAACAACTAGACAACAAACTCGTATACACTGAATATATTGTCTTTCGATCCTCTCACCAATATACACTCCATACTACGTAATACAGTTGTCAGTAATATCAACATCGACATGCTCAACTCGAATGAATTGGAACATTCCTCCAGCCTATCTTCCTATATTCCTTCATCATTTGCATCTTTACTCAATTACCTGCTTAACTACCAACTAGCCAACAAACTCGTATACACTGATTATATTGTCTTTCAATCCTATCAACAACGTACACTCCATAATACGCAATATTGTTATCAGTAAAATCAACATCGACATGCTCATCTCGAATGAACTGGAACATTTGTCCATCCTTACTTCATCTATTCCTTCATCATTTGCACATTTACTCAATAAACTGCTTATCTAACAACTAGACAACAAACTCGTATACACTGAATATATTGTCTTTCAATCCTCTCACCAACGTACACTCCATACTAATAAATATATTTGTCAGTTACATTAAGTACGACATGCTCAACTCGAATGAATTGGAACATTCGTCCATCTTTACTTCAACTATTCCTTCATCATTTGCATCTTTACTCAATTACCTGCTTATCTACCAACTAGCCAACAAACTCGTATACACTGATTATATTGTCTTTCAATCCTCTCACCAATGTACACTCCATACTACGTAATACAGTTGTCAGTAATATCAACATCGACATGCTCAACTCGAATGAATTGGAACATTCCTCCAGCCTATCTTCCTATATTCCTTCATCATTTGCATCTTTACTCAATTACCTGCTTAACTACCAACTAGCCAACAAACTCGTATACACTGATTATATTGTCTTTCAATCCTATCACCAACGTACACTCCATAATACGCAATATTGTTATCAGTAAAATCAACATCGACATGCTCATCTCGAATGAACTGGAACATTTGTCCATCCTTACTTCATCTATTCCTTCATCATTTGCACATTTACTCAATAAACTGCTTATCTAACAACTAGACAACAAACTCGTATACACTGAATATATTGTCTTTCAATCCTCTCACCAACGTACACTCCATACTAATAAATATATTTGTCAGTTACATTAAGTACGACATGCTCAACTCGAATGAATTGGAACATTCGTCCATCTTTACTTCAACTATTCCTTCATCATTTGCATCTTTACTCAATTACCTGCTTATCTACCAACTAGCCAACAAACTCGTATACACTGATTATATTGTCTTTCAATCCTCTCACCAATGTACACTCCATACTACGTAATACAGTTGTCAGTAATATCAACATCGACATGCTCAACTCGAATGAATTGGAACATTCCTCCAGCCTATCTTCCTATATTCCTTCATCATTTGCATCTTTACTCAATTACCTGCTTAACTACCAACTAGCCAACAAACTCGTATACACTGATTATATTGTCTTTCAATCCTATCACCAACGTACACTCCATAATACGCAATATTGTTATCAGTAAAATCAACATCGACATGCTCATCTCGAATGAACTGGAACATTTGTCCATCCTTACTTCATCTATTCCTTCATCATTTGCACATTTACTCAATAAACTGCTTATCTAACAACTAGACAACAAACTCGTATACACTGAATATATTGTCTTTCAATCCTCTCACCAACGTACACTCCATACTAATAAATATATTTGTCAGTTACATTAAGTACGACATGCTCAACTCGAATGAATTGGAACATTCCTCCAGCCTATCTTCCTATATTCCTTCATCATTTGCATCTTTACTCAATTACCTGCTTAACTACCAACTAGCCAACAAACTCGTATACACTGATTATATTGTCTTTCAATCCTCTCACCAATGTACACTCCATACTACGTAATACAGTTGTCAGTAATATCAACATCGACATGCTCAACTCGAATGAATTGGAACATTCCTCCAGCCTATCTTCCTATATTCCTTCATCATTTGCATCTTTACTCAATTACCTGCTTAACTACCAACTAGCCAACAAACTCGTATACACTGATTATATTGTCTTTCAATCCTATCACCAACGTACACTCCATAATACGCAATATTGTTATCAGTAAAATCAACATCGACATGCTCATCTCGAATGAACTGGAACATTTGTCCATCCTTACTTCATCTATTCCTTCATCATTTGCACATTTACTCAATAAACTGCTTATCTAACAACTAGACAACAAACTCGTATACACTGAATATATTGTCTTTCGATCCTCTCACCAATATACACTCCATACTACGTAATACAGTTGTCAGTAATATCAACATCGACATGCTCAACTCGAATGAATTGGAACATTCCTCCAGCCTATCTTCCTATATTCCTTCATCATTTGCATCTTTACTCAATTACCTGCTTAACTACCAACTAGCCAACAAACTCGTATACACTGATTATATTGTCTTTCAATCCTATCACCAACGTACACTCCATAATACGCAATAAAGTTGTCAGTATTTTCACGATCGACATGCTCAACTCGAATGAATTGGAACATTCCTCCAGCCTATCTTCCTATATTCCTTCATCATTTGCATCTTTACTCAATTACCTGCTTATCTGCCAACTAGCCAACAAACTAGTATACACTGATTATATTGTCTTTCAATCCTCTCACCAACGTACACTCCATACTACTGAATAGAGTTTTCAGAAGTATCACGATCGACATGGTCCGTCCGAAGCAAATGATCTTGAGATAGACAAAACATGCGTGTCACGTGACCATCAGTGGCCAACAATTCAGGGACGAGTAGAGTTCGGATTTTGAGTCACGTGACCTGGAGCTCTGGAGATGTCTTTTGGGTGGCATTGAGGTGAGAATTTCGAGGTCACGTGACTTTCGAAATTCGAGGAACCAACGTCGAAGCAAGTGTCGATGACATGCACCTATACATTCCATATTACGGAATACAGTTGTCAGTAATATCACGATCGACATGCTCAACTCGATTGAATCGGATTATTCGTCCAGCCTATCTTTATCTATTTCTTCATCATTTGCAAGTGACCTCGAGGTGGAAACGTCGAGTTCATGTGACTGTCGAAATTCGAGGAACCAATGTCGAAGCAAGTGTCGATGAGTTGCACCTATACACTGCATACTACGGAATACAGTTTTCAGTAATATCACGATCGACATGCTCAACTCGAATGAATTGTTACATTCGTCCTGCCTATCTTCTCTATTCCTTCATCATTTGCATCTTCACTCAATGTCTCTTTATGTATTGCAGCATGTAATTTAGTGACACGGAAGGTTGTTATATTATTTGTTGTGTCACCTTGTGTTGATGATCTGTTTCCTATTATTGTGAACGTTTATCATCTGAATGGTACTCGAGCCGACGCCCATTCACTTTGGAACACTGATCCAGCGCCTTTTACCACTCAACCACACGAAGAACTGTATACAATTTAGAAATCTATTTCATCAGTTTCTTTATTCCATTCCACCTTCACACAAATACACTAAACCATTCCGGACAACACAACTAACTACGCACAATACAATATAATACACAATCCACACACACACGCATATGCAATTGCACATGCACATGCACATGCATCATCAACATGGAATCAGATCACACGGATCACACACAACACCTGACGAAACCATCTGCTTCTCAGTCACTCGCTCATACAATCTCTCATTCACTCAGTCAGTTGTTTACTCACTGTCTCACTTAATCAATCATCACCACACATCACAGTAGTTCCATACTGTGAGACAATATTGTCTCTGAATGGGACTATTTAAGGCACTGTCACTGGTCAGTGTTGTTCATTGCACCAAGTGTTCAAGCGACACGGAACGCTGTGAGAATATGCACAGTGTCACTTGGTGGTTATGGTGTGACTCGAGTGATTGTGAACAGGTATCATGTGGATGGAGCACAGATCCAACGCCTTACACTACTCAACCACACGAAAAATGATAGGTAATGCACAAAACTAATACATCAGTATCAGCATTCCATTTCAATAGAGGTGTATGCTTCCACTTCTGAAGTGCCTGAGAAATGCTCCTTCAAATTAACTAATATTACTTTATCCACAATTAAAGCACAAGTATAGTCACTATGTTAAAATTTCTATGACATTTCAACAAATACCACTGAAATCTACATTTAAAACCTAGTTTGAAATCTTCACGCTTTGAATGAATGGACTTAATCCTTTAACCTACAAAAAAACCATAAACAATTAAAACAACAATTGTAAAATTGTTGCGACCAACAATCCAGTATACAGTCAACAACTAAACGACTGTTTTGTACGGTACAAAGTTCTCAATTATTTGATCCATTGATAAAACGAGGATAACAACATCGGGATTGTGACCATGTATTGAAGGGACTAATTTCAAATAAATTCTTCGTTTCTTTTGATACCAGTAAACTTCTTAAATAAAAAATTGAAAACATGGTTTATAAAAAACTGTGAAGAAATGAAAAAAAGTGTTTAAGAAAACGGAAGGTGGACCAATTATCAGTAGAGACCTCTATGAACAAAGTAGACTATCTGGATTGCAATGTAACCGGGAAGAAGATTTAACCAGATATTATTGTGTAGTGACCTACTTTTATCAAGAGAACTCGATTGGTTTAATGAAAACAATCATTATTATAACCAATTGTACCAGTGATTGCTTTATTGTGCTTGTTTGTTTAACTGTACTAAAAGCATCCACTGTTCTCTTCTTTCGATTATTACTTCGGGCAAATTCGGTTACGCTCAGTAACCAAGCCTATATCCTGGCACGATCTCGGTTTTCTTTCGATACCACGAGATCATCAGCAAATATATCTCGTCTACGTCCATCAACTGTGTTCTGATATTTGGCTTCCGGGAGATTTTATCGAAATTCTGTACGCAACCTTCTTGTAGTGGTGGTAATAGTCAACAGCGACTCGACCTCACGCTACTATTAATACTTTTTACTAATGTAACTCTTACGGAAACAATCTATCTATTCAAACCGAGTCACCACTCGGCCAAACCCCTGTTTAGCTGTTTTATTAGCAATCTCAGCAACACTTTACTTAGGTCAACAGTTGACAGCTTTTATCAATATTAGAAATACCAAGATAATACTTTCACTTTTTGTGACTAACACATCGATCTGAGCAATATTCGAAACAACAGCAAGAGGATCGGCCTGATCTTTTTCGACCACACAATCGACATCGAACTTGATAAGCTAAGGCAGACACTTATCAGCGAAAGATCTGTACTTAGATTAGCTGAGAAACTGAAGCCGAAACAACAACGTGGAAGAGCGTTCATAGCAACAAAAAGGGTTCTGTTTATGAATATCTGGTTTAAAAGAGATACTGACGCCGTTATTTGAAGATAAGCAATGATCAGGTGACAGCATAAAACAGTATTGTGCTTCTATTTTCTGTTAATTTTGCTGTAGTAAATGCCTGAATCATGCATTGAAATATGAATCTCATGGCGGAGTTTTGTTCTCTGAGCTGAATGGTTTGTTAGTGGATCTTTCATCATTCTTCTGAACGACATCATCAGCACAAACTTCAGATAGAAGTGAAGTGTCCGAATTTCTCCATATGCGTTTCACAACTTGTCCTGTAAACCTCAATGTTGATTGGTTCTTATTGACCCTAAATTTGTCATTGTTTACTTCTTTGTTTTGGTTGTGTCTCTCATTGGTTTGATTCTTGTTCCTATATTTGTGCATAATTTTCCTGATTGGTTGATAAATTGGATTGATTTCAATATGTTTTTTGATTGCTGATTGACCTGAATGCCAGCCTTATAAAAATTCTCTGGTATTTTTGGAATTTCCTCTGTCTAAGATTTCCACATTTTACCAATCGAATGTGTCCGCAGTTGTCCACATGTATCTATGTAAGTGAGGAAATATCATGATATTCTTGTAAGCAAAGTTGAAGGGGGCGTCCGCTTTGTCCGATGTAGTGTTTTTCTCAGTTGGCACAATTTATTTTGTAGATGAACACTGAAAAGAAGCCTTGGACAAGAAAAACGACAAGAATAATGGGACGCTGTCGCAATCCAGTTATCAAACTACAAGTGGATCCCAGAAAGAAATCTTATTCGGGGGAGGTGTTGGGTCGGCTTCCGGAGAACTTCAATGGAGCCCCCAGAGGTTCACAAGGAGCCGAAGAGTCCTAGCCAATCAGACTGTGATGGAACGTTCTAGAATTCCAACGTGGCGTGCTACTATTGGTCGGTAGCATAATGTGTTGTTATCGGATTGGCTGTAAAATGATGTTGATTTAACAGACGCCAAAATCTATAAATACCCATGATTTTCTGTACAAAAAGTAACCTTGGGATAAAGTACTTTCTCTCGTATTTGTGTCTTCTCTCTGGTGTTCAAGTCGCTGTGTAGTTCTAGTCTGCGGGTTTCGGGAATAGCTTAGGAATCGTATATAGCGTTCAACCTACACGACTTATCAATTAGTCTAACCTGTATTTTGTTCAAGTGAATCCAAAAAAAACATCGTCTAGTTGAAAACATACAAAAAACGTTATGTTGAACCTTCATAAAATAAAAGCATTGATAAACCAAATTATTAATGATTTCGCGCTTTAATAATAATTGATGATCTTAATGAATAGCGACTCCGCCTGGAGTCCCTCCGGGGGCTGCTGACTGTCCTAAGCCCGGATAATCGAGAAGAGTTGGGTATGGGGTTAGCAACCCCGTCCTGTAGAAAACTTACTCGCTAAAAAAACGCTAACTCTTGATGAATAGCATTAATAGACTTGAATTTACGAACTAGTAGTTCACAAAACTGTGCAATATATTCAGACATATCGTCTTGAACAAACCACATTTGATGAAAGCATTGTATTATCATTCAAACAATGATCACTTAGCTTAAGTGCCAACCACATGAGCCCATTCACCTTTGTCCATTTACTCTATTTTTATAAGTAATAATGATAATAGTGATTGGATTGCTATTCTCTGCTTTTAATTTGAAGATCTTGAGTTTCCCTTTGTGTATGCTGCAGCATAATTTACACTCTATTAGGTTTGATGAAAAATTCATTCATGTTTTACAAAGTGTAAACTAACCATTACTAAAATCGTAATGATTATTCATTAATATAAATATAAATGAATTACGAAATATATGATTTTTCTATCAATAAACTGTGAATTAGACAGTTTATTTTCGATGTTCACCCTTAAAACGTGTCACGGAACACAATCACGCTACATTAGAATAAGAACAATAATATACATATAAACATAATGACTCTGAAAGGCATAGTACACACACACGCACACACACACCATTTACATATGGACATAGAATGGATTGAATTGATTTTCAATATTATACAGCTATGATCGTGCTGTATTTGTTTCTAGTCCAAAAATATGAATAATAATAACTCAACAACAAATTACATAATTTTAAATCATTGTAGAATGATTGCCAGTTTTTACAGATGTGATCATTTCGATAACCCAGATATCAACTCGGGATCTTCAAAAAAAAGGGAGGTGTTGGGATATTCAGAGAAATATCCCAAAATTTATTCTGTTAAGCTTAATGGTATCCTTGGACTTAAAATGGGCATTTCCTATTAGTCAAATAGTGTACAAATGTTATTTTCTATTTTATTGGTACGTTATGCTCAGATTGATTGGTATATGAACTCAGTATGCTTGAAATATGATGATTCATATCGCAGAGGCTGAGACTTACATTCTGGACTCAAATGGCTGGGCTAGACAATGAATCAGGACCAATCAGGACTCTAGCTCGTTTTTACGTGTTTTACACGCCTCTGGTCCGATCGATAATTCATCACTGCTCTCTTATCCGCAGTCTCAAGTTATAACAATGGGAATGTGAGGAAACTAAAATATAGGGCTAAATTGTGTGAAAAGATGTGGTTTATAAACTATTTTATTGGAACATTTTTTTTACAGAGACCATAATAACAATAAAAATTAGTAGTTGGAAACCAGTATTTTCTTACTAAAAGAGGTGGAACGTCATGTTTAGGAATGAAAAACGCAATGAAGGGCGAATCTAGTACTGTTACTCGCTAATTATAGACATTAGTAACTGAAGTAGAGAAAATAAATATAGACAGCACATAATAACAACAAGAATTACTGTGATAGATCTGTCTTCAGGTATGTTTTAAATTGCTTTGTAACCTACTAATCTAATTAGAATAGCCTAAAGGTAAAATATCAACATGAAGGAAAGTTTAATAAGTATCATCATGACCCGTCATAATTTTTCCTAGGATTTTCAAGGCAGAGTTTAAATGATTTAACTTATTTATTCTGATTGGTGTTTTTTAGCAAGATTGTGTTCTACAAAATGGGTTTGCCAACCCCATGACCAACCCTTCTTCTGTACCATGACTTGCGCATGTAGTAGCCCTAGAAGAGCCACAGGCAGAGTTTGACAGCCTCAGAACTCATCTTAAATTCCTTAGGTTTTCTCTTGAGGAAATTTGTTAATAATTCCATTAGTTGTCAGCAACGATGTATGAATCTATGACAAAAGTCAACTGAACCCAGAAAAAATTCTAAGTTGTGTTCAAGAACTTAGTGTGGATTACTGCATGTTGATGTCTAACTCTTCTGTAATCGGTATAATCCCGCCTAGGTTTATTGTGTCCGGAGAATTATAAAGTTTGGACACTAAAAAATACCTACATTCATGCATTTTCATTCGTTTTACATCTGTCCGTTATAAAACAGCTCTCACGTGTCGTTCACGTGATTAAAAATTGGACTGGTAATTAACAAATTGTCTGTATTCCCTTGTACAAAAAAACACACCCCGAAGTAGGTTGTCTGTGTTGCGTTTTTCATCTCGAATGGCATGCGTAAAAACTCGGACGGTCCAAAAGATGTAGTCTTGGGGATATCTTCCTCAGCTAATGTACTAAGTTTGTGCTCGACCTCTTCTGGAATATTGCATATTTATTCTTAGCAGTGCGCGCATAAAGGATAAATTAAGGATGGACTCAGTACAGAGACGATTTACACTTCGTATTCTTGCAGCTGATTACACCTTAACTTATAATTCTAGATGTGATAAACTATGGAAAGACCATTTATGGAGGAGGAGACTCAAACTAAATCTTATCTTTTTCTTCAAACTACTTCATAAACTATCGTTTACATCCGATCACGCGATTCAATATGCAGAAACCTCTCATTATAACATACGTAATTCCTTGGCACTAGTGAAACAAACTCATTCTAAATCATCTCTTTATATGAATTACTTCACCTGTAAATTCTCTAGACTCTGGAATAACCTACCACAACCTATCCGCACGATAAAATCACTCCCATTATTTGTTCGCTGCATCGATGCATACTGTTCTTCTGAAAATGCATTGAATGGTCTAGTGCCTTTAAGTGTATCTCATTCCACAAGTGATATTTTAGGAACCTTAAATGTTTAGCCATCTTTATTAGTGAATCCCTTTAGTAAAACCACCCACTTGCTGTCAATATGTCAACACTGCCCCTAGCAACTTTAACTAATTTGAATAACACAAACAGTATATCACTGTGTCACATGACACACGCATTTAGGTAGACCTGAATAATATATTTTGCTAATTACTTTTTTGTTGTTCCGTGCTCTCTGTTTTCGTTTTAATTTCTCTAGTTGTAGATAATTATCATTATTTCAATCTGACACACGAATTCACCTTAATTACACCGTTCATAAATCAACAGGCTGTCGATTTAAAAAATATTAAAAATTCCCGGCTGATGCTTTGGATCGCTGTAATATATGTACTACTTAAACAACTACTGAACTAGTATACTTAAAACTTTCTTTTATCACATGTTTGTTTTCTGCACGTTTCACGTTATTACTTATATCAAATTGATCATGCCTGTAAACTGGCGTGAATTCTGTAATTATTATTTTTCAGAATATAAATTTATTATTATTATTATTATTACTGGGATATTGTGATACTTCATGACCAAGTCAGTTTCAATAAATATGTCCATACACTGTAAGCCGTTTGTAAAATCCTGAATATGGGTTATTGGGTACCTATCTGGTTCGGTTTGTTGACCCAGGGATATGTAATTTCCATATAGTCGACGATCACTCTCATTTTTCGTTGCAACCATGTTTACATGGAATTCCGTTTGGCTACCAGAGGGACGGATAATAAACAGCTGTAGCATGTAGTCGAACTCAGCTATAATGATTTTAAGCTTATCTGATGCTAGTCCTTTGAATCTAGCAAATACAAGTGCCCTTTGAGTTCTGATTGTATGACTTATCTTTACCTTACTTTTGAAAAGTTGGAGATTGTGTATGGTTTGGAATTTCCCCCAGTATAGTCTAGAATTTCGCAGTTGTTATTGGTGGAGTTTTTATAGAATTTAGAGAAGTGATGTGACATTCTTTGAATAAATTAACTCGAATTTTCTTCAAGTGTCAAACGTCGTATCTTAGTGTCGACTAGAATATCATCTCTCTTTAAAAAGTCTATTCCCAGTATTACCAGATCCAAATCTACTGCGGTGAAAGCATTGGGGAATTTCCTCCTAAATGAAAAGTCTGCATCGGTGTATTCTGCCCAAACGTCACAATTTTAGTTTTGTTGGCAGCTTCAATTTCATCTCGGGAAATTTTTCGATCCAGCTCGGTCTTCTGAGGAATAGTACTAAGTGCAGCACAGTTACCTACCAAAAAGTTCATGTCTGAGCTTTTGTACCTACCATAAAACAAGCGACTTCTCGGACACCTCTCCTGAATAATTACGGCCTTTTTAGTGCTTATGCGTTTCCTATATTTTTGATAGCCTGTTTGGGTCAGGTACATGGCTGACTGCACCTTGTTGATTTGGCACCAAGCCTCTAATGCTACAAACAGAACTGTTCAAATTGTCTGGACGTTTTTGAATCGCTCTGTGACATTGATCTCGGTTTTCGTGATGATTCGCTTCTGTTTCTATAATCTGTTTGCATTATAAAGATAGTCTCTTTGAGACTTATCATACTCTCAATGAGTTCTACCATGACTGAGCTCATTGATGATTCATTTTGTTGATGAAATATCATACATGATCCAGTTGCGAGACCCCTCTACATTGCTTTTTCTGCATTGCGTGCTAAACGAAGCAAACAGATGTTTGGGTCTAGGACACTCAAACAGTATTGAACGTAGCATGTATCCATCCTTGTTTTAGGACTGCTTCACCCACAATATTGCCGCCCTCTAGGAATTGGAGGTGACGTAAGAAATTTGGTGACCTATCACCCAATGTTTCTCCCTGTAAAAGACTTTAGGCTCTTCAGCCGTCTGATAAAGATAGACGGTTCATTATCTCACGTCTACAAATGGTGTGCGATTGTGACGTTTAGGGACTCAAAACTAAGTTGCGGACTTCTATAGGAACTAAAGGGGGGAGGACTGAACATATATATTGTTACCCAATCTCTTCATATTTAATATTGTGCCTCGTGCAATAATGCTCTAGTTGAGAAAACCACAACTCAGGGTCACTACGATCAAATTCTGGGAGTCAAGCTTTCTTAGTCATAACAGTGACTATTTCTACTGTAGACAAATTATACTTATCTTTCGGGCTTTTAATATGTATTGAGTCTGACATATGGCATATAACGAATGTATTATTGACATATAAACGGGGGACAAATAATCCTGGCACTAATACTGTGCGATAATATATAGAAAGTGTTGAATGTTATTTCAGTTATTCTCTTTATCAAGCATTGTTGAATGTATGAATGAATGAATAAACAACCAATTGATAATCTGGCGCTATACTTTATTTATAATGAACTATTAGAACCTGATTGTAACATTCCGAGTTACACATTTATATTGAGAAAGTACTTGTTCAAGCTTTCTATTTAAGTTATTGAATGTTATCGTGAACATTTTAAATGAACACTCACCAATCATGTTTTTCATGACTAAAATAATGAAGTGATGCAGATCTGTTAGTATTTGCAAACGATTCAACCATTCATATATGAGATAGCATCGATTCAATTTTGATTGGTCAGTAATAGTGAATATATAAGTACAAATTGCGCTTACATAGTCGAACTTGAAAGAGTCATGAAATCTTCCATAACTTGTTTTCTATACTTATTGTTTATTGTAGTTTATTCTATTTCTAAATGTCATTCCATAGTCCCTAAAGCTTATAAACATCATAAGACAGGAATTTATCATAATCTTGTTGAAGTGTTGACGTACAATCATTCATACAAAAACTGTTATATTTTAACGGAAGCATTAAAACGTTTTGAAGAACGTCTCACATTAATAAAACAATATCCTAAAGTTCCTATTTGTTTACCAAATTCTACAATCGATACCATCAAATTATCAATCACTAGGGGATGTAACGAGTCAAATGGTGAATTATGGCCTTCTGAATCAATCAATGAGACGTGTATGTTATTTTATTCAACGAAATTATTATATCACAGATTCACTTTTTATTTTCAGTAAGAGAATAATCTTAAAATCCGAAGAAATCTGGGGAATATTACATGGATTAGAAACAATACTTCAGTTAATTTACAGAAGTCCACTAGAGAGAGTAATGTGAAATTAGATAATCATTAATTTATTTTTGTTAGAACATGATTGAAGGTGGTCTAATTTGGGATGAACCATCATTTCCCCATAGAGGATTTTTAATTGATACATCTAGACATTATTTATCATTGAAGGAGATTGAGAAATTCCTTGTAAGTGTAAAATATTATCTGAAGAAATTTTTTAATATTTATGTTTAATATCTACACACTTATAACTCTCATTAAAGTATAATTAAACTTTTTGAAACACTCATATTAACTAGATTGTATGAAATGATTAATCTAGCTACTATTAGTCAAACGTTATATGTGTCGCTCGATTTCGTGGATTAGTTGAAATTAGACATTAACACCGTTGGTTGCTGGCCGACTCAGTGGTCTAATGGTTAAGTGCTCACGTGCGCAAAACCAGTAGGTCCTGGGTTCGAATCTCGCAGGGGAGGAGGTCGTGGATGTGGACTCCCACTGAGGAGTTCCACAATAGGACAAAATGGCTGTCCAGTGCTTCCAGGTTTTCCATGGTGGTCTAGCTTCAACTGACTCATGATTTCAATCAGAAAATAATAATTGGGAAAACGGATTGCATAATACTGGAATAAAAATGAAATGTAATAAGAGAAGGCATAGAAAGGAAATAATTCGGTTGAGAGAAAAATGTCACTAGTGAAGCAGATGGAGAGGGAAACTAATTTTGAAAATTAAAACCAAACACGAATAGGTTGAACAGGTTTCTTTTGTTCACATAGGTTGGGTTTTCTAAATGTGTCACAATGGCTCAAGTAATGTTTAGAAAACAGAAGCTTGACGTATTTAGAAAGTTTTTGTTCACCTTTTACATGACTTAGAACCCTGAGCCTGCTGTGATCTGATGATCCATATTCATAATTTCTTCAATTATGTGGTGCCTCATTGATCCACTTCTGTTTATTGTCGACTATACTAGATAATGTCCTTCAATCTTCTTGAGAAAAACTTACATCAAGCAACCCGTATTACCTGGCTGTTTAGGCGTAAGTTGATTGATAAATACACATAGAAGTGGTTAAATGTGAGAGCTTATCATTTAGGTCGTCGTTAAATACTGATCATCTGTAGCATACTAACCATGTGGTTGTTGTAAATAATGCCCTATATAGGGAAATAGAAATTTATCTTTCCAAGATATCCGAAGCCGTGTTACCTTTGAAGCAATTGTACATGTAAACCAATTTTTTTAATACGAACCACTCCATGAAGGTTTTCTGTAAACAGATCTTAGAGTTCGATCAGTTTCTCTGATAATTACATCATCCATAAAGTAACTGTTCAGTTTATTTTCCATTTTAAGTGTTAGGTTTACTATCAGGTGGCATTTGTTGAGTGTCTGTATAATGTGATTTGAACCACATTTATCATCGCAGATAACAAAAAGATTACTTATATTTTCTTTGTTTAGTTGTCTTTAGTTGTTCGTTTTCCGAAATGACCATTATACAGTCTACTAGTAGTTGACCAAGACAGAAACCCATAACTATACCATCCTTTTGTCTGTAGATTTAATTCTTGATTTAAATTGTTCATTTAAATGGAATCACAGTAATATTTTCGTGCCTATAGGTAACCCTCGTGTTATTGATAGAAGAAGTCAGACACTAATTGAATGAAATCTTTATTTTGATCTTAGCGCAGTCACAGTGGAGCGTGGGATTATCTGTTCAGACAAACAAAGGCTTTCAGCATTCAATATAAGATAATAAGGAATATAACGCTTATACAAAATAAGGAAGTGAATGAATACTTGAACAATACTGTTTTGGCATATGCTTGGTTGTTTGGGGTCAACTCTTAACCAACCAACCTATGCTGTTACATTAGCTTCCCCCTAGAATCGACTTCCGTAGGAACGTCGGTTCGATTAACCTATCTATCAAAAACACCTTAGTTCTATTTCTCATTCCAAGGGAAACTTATCAACTCACTCAATGTTTGACTTACAATAAGTGGCAACTAACGCTGACAACGGTAGTCCATGGATGTCTCTTCATTTACTAGCTTGTCATCTTATTTAGTAGCATGTGATTTCTTCTACAACTATAGCTGACGGTTTACTGAGTGCTTTCATGAGAAAGAGTGTTAAACTGTGGAATAAGAATATCTGAGGAAGTGCCGCGAGCGGGCTACCCAACACCATGTTGGTGAGGTACGATTTTTCCATGCTCAGACCGGCTATCAGGTGTTTACTCACCTGCCTCTTGAGTCGCCCTCAAGTAAAAAGTAAAGAAGAATCTACTTCAAAGGTAATGGTGAAAACCAATCAAACCTAAAGAACCGCTCCACTGCCTGCATCAAAATAATAAGATACAAAATGGAAATACATAAACATAATTGATAATTGTTCGGTTCCACGTAAGTGATTGGCCTCCAGAACGGATTGGTATTCTGGAAGAAAATAGACATAGTGTAGCCATCTTGTGTACGAAAAGGTATGAAAATAAATAAAATCCTTTTTTATAATGTATAAATGTAAAAGTGTAAACTTGCTAGAAGTTGGACTCATTGTCAAACCCGTTCAAATGTGTGACCTTGGGAATGTGACAACCGCCTTTTCTAACCAGGTACGTAACCAAGGGTGCATAATTTTACTCCATAAAACGGAAGAGAATATACGGTTAAAGAGGAGAGAAAATTGTGTAGAGTATGAGGATCAAGTACAGTTGTGTCAAATACTCTTTTCTGGTTTGATTTAAATATGTATGATATACTGAGGCAATATTTCGTCAATTAATCAAAGTAACGAACTTGTCTGCACCTTAGAAGTGTGTAAGTCCTATTACTCATTAGTATTATGAATGAATAATTGGTAAAAGGAAAGATTGCAGTCACCCCTCGTGGTCTGATGTGGCCTAATGGCTAGGTACGCGGTCTAGCATTCAGAAGGGCTGAGGTTCGAGTGCGTGTGGGTCATGCGTTTTTGTTCATCGAAACCCCCTTCAATACGATGTTTGTTGGCCATAAGTTGCTCAGATATGAGAGAAAAATAACAGGAGGACTGGTTGATATATCAGAATGCCATATTGGAACAGTACACGTTCTTTGTTTGGATTACTAATAATACTATAGAGAAAAAAAAATCTACAAGTTTTGTGATTTCCATTTTACGTTATACTTAAACCGAGAGAAAAAGTATATATATATATAAAAGTTACTGACATAACATGTCTTTTTTATAACGCTAGTGTTGAGTTCCAGGGTTTTGTCAGGACCACTAATAATAATTGGTTTAACGTTAACATAGCTATGATAGTCATATCGTTAGTTCAATGTTATGATTACTTAAGAGTTCCTTTATAAGTTGTGTTTAAAATTAGGTATGCGGAATCAATGCGGCTAACATAGTAACCTTACAGTAACGCACTGTACTATATTTCCACGGTTATTGATTCTTAAATGTCAGAATTTTAAAAAAAAATCTGAATATTGCCAATAAAGATGGGTTATATGATCACACTAAAAAGCATGCTGCAAGAAAACTGGTTAAGTCATTACATAAGTTTCCTAAACATGAAAAAAAATGATGAGAACTTTAATAAGTACTTGGCCATGGTTTAATCCAAAATGTTTTGTCTAGAAAACCACTTATTAATAGTAGTATTAATCGTATCAAGCTACTAAACATATCTTCGACCGAAAACTTTTAGAAGTAGTTCATATGGTATATATGTATAGCCAGTCTGCGTGAAAAATGTATATAGATATATAGTAAGTACAGCCAACATAGTTAATTAACCAGAAAAGAAATTATAAAACTCGCCTGGGTTGCTTTTTGATATCGTTGTATTTGCCAGTGTTAGTTGTATGAGTTTGATTAAAATCCTCAGCCATCGTTTCGGAATACCTAGCTTATGTGTCCAGTATTAAAAAAAAATATTTAACATAATACTTATATATTAAAGGTAAAAGGTCTGGGGAGTTGTAGGTGAGGCGGAATGAGGAAAAATAATTATTTCTAAGTAGATGCAGGGTCTGATTAGCTACGTGGTTAGATTTTATCCTGCAGCCGAAACTGTCAACATCCTTGACTGACTAATTGGATGTGCCCAGCGGACCGTTTTAGTCATTTGTAAAGATTTATCATCTTTACATTTCGATTCCGTAATGGATTTGTCAGTTATACGATCTAACAATACGTATGGTGGTTCATGATCTAGATAAGCCGGCTTTAGCCTATCAATACTTATTGTGTCGATGTTTCCATGTTTTTCTATCACGAAATATTTAGATTTTCTTGAGACGACTTTGAAAGGACCTTCAAATGGAGGACTGAGTGGTGATTTTATTTTATCACATCTTATCCAGACGTGCGTGCAATTGCTTAGGTCTTTAGGTACATATACGGCGCGCGATTGTTCGCGAGTATTAATTGGTTTAAGTTTGGACATATGGTCCCGTAGTTGATCTACGTAATTTTCTAAATTAAGTTTTTGACTGTTAGTATTAGGGTTAATAAATTCACCTGGTAGTCTCAGAGTTGTTCCGAAAACCAGTTCCGCAGCTGAACATTGTGCGTCAGTTTTGACAGATGTTCGTATTCCCAACATAACTAAAGGTAGGAATTCTGTCCACTGATTGGGGTTTGAGTGAGATATAAGGGCGGTTTTTAGCTGACGGTGAAAACGTTCTACCATCCCATTAGCCTGAGGATGATATGCAGTGCAGCGTATTCTATTAGAGCCTAGAAGTTTAGCCAAGTTATTAAATAGTTCGGATTCGAATTGCGCTCCTCTATCCGTCGTTATTGTTATGGGTGTACCAAAAATGGTTACCCAGTTCTGCATGAAAGCTTTGGCTACTGTTTCCGCTGTGATGTCCGCTATCGGGATGGCTATAGGGAATCTGGTAAATCGATCTATGCATGTAAAAAGATAATTAAAACCATTTGAACGGGGTAAAGGACCTACCAAGTCGATATGCACATGTGCAAAACGTGCATCTGGTTGCGAGAAAACACCTATGGGTGAATTTGTGTGACGATTAATCTTTGATTGTTGGCATGCTGAACACTCTCTAACCCATTTGTGTACATCCTTCTGTAAATTCGGCCATATATATCTGGCATTGATTAGTTTAGTTGAAGCTTTTGCTCCAGGATGAGACAAAGAATGAAAGTTATTATATATCAACTTTCGCATATTTTTGGGAACGAAAGGTCGCGGCATTGCCTTGGTCGTGTCACAGTAAATTAGAATACCATCGATAGGTGATGGGAACTGTTTTAAATTAAGACTTGAATTGTTTGTTTTGAGTAGGTTTTGTAATTCTAGGTCCTGCTCTTGTTCGTGTCTCAACGTCTCGAAGTTTACTGTAGACTGCTGTACCACGTTCATTTCTAGTCTGGATAAAGCATCTGCCGCCTGATTGTCCTGACCTTTGACATGTCGGATATCGCTTGTGAACTGTGATATATAGTCAAGGTGTCGGACTTCTCGAGGTGAGTACTTATCGGCTCTCGCTTTTAATGCATTCGTCAGTGGTTTGTGATCCGTAAAGACTATAAATTCCCTACCTTCTAACATGTGTCGGAAGTGTTTAATAGTCAGGTAGATTGCAAGAAGTTCTCGCCCGAAGGTAGAATACCTTGTCTCAGCTGGAGCGAGTCTTTTCGAGAAGAAAGCAATTGGTTTCCAGGCGTTTTTAACCAGTTGGTTAAGGGTACCGCCTACTGCTTTATCTGAAGCATCCACCATCAAAGCAAGTGGGGAAAGAGAATTCGGATATATCAACGTAGTTGCTTGAGCCAGTTTATCTTTAAGCTGTTTAATAGCTTCGACGGCGTCAGAAGACAGTTTGAATTCTTTTGGTTTTCCTTTAAGTAAATCTGTTAAAGGTTGCATTAATTGCGCACAACCTGGTATGAATCTGCGATAAAAGTTAATTAGACCTAGAAAACTTCTCATTTGTGTTAGAGAGCTAGGTATCGGGTATTGTTTGATGGTATCCACTTCTTTTTTTATAGGTTTAATCCCTTCTGGGCTTATTGTGTGACCAAGAAATTCTAAAGTTTGAACACCGAAAACACACTTACTTTGATGTATGTTTATTCCATGTTCATTCAATCTTGTCAACACTGCTCGTACATGCTCTTCGTGTGATTGCAAATCGGGGCTGGCAATTAACAAGTCGTCTATATACCCCTGCGCAAATGGCATATCTCGAAGTAGGTTATCTATGAATCTTTGAAATGTCTGTGCCGCATTTCTCAGGCCGAATGCCATGCGTACAAACTCGAATAAGCCAAAGGGTGTTGTAATAGCTGTCTTAGGGATATCTTCATCAGCCACCGGGATATTGTGATATGCCCTGACTAAGTCAATTTTAGTGAATATGTTCATACCCTGTAAACCGTTTGTGAAATCTTGGATATGCGGTATTGGGTACCTATCTGGTACGGTTTGACGGTTGAGGGCTCTGTAATCCCCGCACGGTCGCCAGTCACCTTCATTCTTCTTTGGGACCATATGCAAAGGGGATGCCCATTGACTATCAGACGGACGGATAATACCCAGTTGTAGCATATAATCAAACTCGGCTCTAGCGATTTTGAGCTTATCTGGTGCTAGTCTCCTGGGTTTCGCAAACACCGGTGCACCTTCGGTTTTGATAGTGTGACTTACTTTTAGTTTGTCTTTGGAAGGCTGTGGGTTTGGTTTGGTTAAGTTTGGAAATTCCGCGAGTATATCTTGGAATTTCGCTGTTGTTACTGGAGGGGTTTGAATCAAGTTAAGAGAGCTGATGTGACTTTCTTTGCCTTTTGTGTAAAACGAAGTTTCTTTTAGTGTTAATCGCCGTTTCTTGGTGTCAACAAGAAATTCGTATCTCTCTAGAAAGTCCATCCCCAGTATTGCCAGATCTAAGTCGGCTACCGTGAAAACCCAAGGGAATTGCCTTCTGAACCCCAAATCTAGGGTTAACGTTTTCTGCCCAAATGTCGCGATTGTAGTTTTATTTGCAGCTTGAAGTGTAATCGGGGATGTTTCTCGACTAATCTCAGTTTTATTTCGAGGGATGATGCTAAGAGCAGCGCCAGTGTCCACCAAGAAATTCAAGCCCGAGTTTCTGTCTCTGACATAAAACAAGCGACTGTTTAGGCGCCCCTCCTCAGTTGTCGCGACCTGGGGAGGGGTTACTCGTTTCCCGCTGTCTTGGAATTATGCTTAGGCCAGGCGCATGGTTGCCTGCACTTGGTTGAGTTGACACCAAACTTCCAGTGGTACCAACAAAACTGCCCAGATTGTCTGGACATTTGTGACCTATTTTGTGACTTGGATCGTGATCGTTGTGGTGACCTGTTCCTGTTTGTATGACCCATTTGCATTCTGGTGACAGCCTCAGTGAGACTCTTAACACTCGCAATGAGTCCTTCTATGACGGGGTCTTTTGCTGATTCTACTTTCTGTGTGTGATTTATTGTGCCTGATCCAGTTGGAGGACCTCTTTCCATTATTCTATCAGCTATACGCGCTAAATGAGATAATGAGGTTTCAGGATCTTGTGCATCCAAACAATGATGGACGTAGCATGGGAGAGCTTGTATCCATCCTTGTTTTAGGACTGCTTCACCCACTGTGTTATCACCCACTAAGACTTGGAGGTGACGTAGAAACTGTGACGGCGACCGATCACCTAGTGTTTCACCTTGAAAAAGTCTTTGGATTCTTTGACTATCTGATAATGATAAACGGTTCATTATCTCTCGTCTTAAGACGGTGTACGGTTGTGGTGATGGTGGATCTAAAATCAAGTCACGGACTTCTTTGGCGACTGAAGGAGGAAGGATAGAACACAAATCTCTATAGCGAATCCCTTCAGATTTGATATTGTGTCTCGTGAAATAATGCTCGAGTTGAGCAAACCACAACTCAGGATCACTACGATCAAATTCTGGAAGTCGAGATTTCGTAGTCATAACAGTGTCTATCTCCACTGGTGACAAATCCTCCAGATTATGGGTTTCTTTTAAGTCTGACATGAGGTATGTGACAAATATAGCAACAAAATTAGCACGAAAAAAAAATGGTTTCTATGACACGAATAACTTAAGATAATAAAAAAAATAAACTATTTATATACCCAACTTAGTTTACGGATTATCAGGTCTACTTTTACGATTGAGTAAAAAAAAATTATATTAATAACAAAAATGAGGTTAATTTGTGTTCAAAAAGGGCTCACCAGTTTCGTGCCTATAGGTAACCCTCGTGTTATTGATAGAAGAAGTCAGACACTAATTGAATGAAATCTTTATTTTGATCTTAGCGCAGTCACAGTGGAGCGTGGGATTATCTGTTCAGACAAACAAAGGCTTTCAGCATTCAATATAAGATAATAAGGAATATAACGCTTATACAAAATAAGGAAGTGAATGAATACTTGAACAATACTGTTTTGGCATATGCTTGGTTGTTTGGGGTCAACTCTTAACCAACCAACCTATGCTGTTACAATATTTTTTGTAAACAGTACGTAACCGTTACGATATCATTATCTCACTTAGTTTTTATTTAAAATCATTTTAGTCCTATTTTTTGTTTAATATGCTTAGAGATAAAAGATTTGACGTAGATTTTACGATCCATTAGAGCTATTCCTTCACCACTGTCAGTAAGCATTATTATTTTCTATGGTGATTGAAGATATCAAGAAGAGTAGACTTAAAACGTTTTAACTCATGGTCGGATATTGTTTTGACTTGACACGGCTAATTATCACGTGACTTATTTGCCAATTGGAACACGACGTATATAATCTTAACACTGTGTCAAACCAATGACGTTCGACCGGTACGACTAGCCCAGCGTCTTTACTGGTCCTTTTCCACCTAGCTCTGCCAGCTGAGTCCAAAAGGCCAATAATAGCTTCCAATATGCGAATCATTTATTTCGAACATAATTGGTTTATATACCAGCCAAACAGATCACATCATACAATAAAATAGGATATAACATTTGTACAAGATCAAACCGAGAAGTGGCTGTGAACATCAGGGACTGTAATCAATAAACTGAGTATAATTTAAGAATAATAAATCGTATCATAATAGTTTTTAGATAAAAATAAAGCTTATAATAAGATGAATATAGATATACGTAATCTAGTTACTGAATAGTTATATAATAAGCATATACATATAATATTAGTCTTTTAATAGTTCTCAGAAGTTACTTATAATTTATTCTTCACTAGAATATAACAGATACCGGATTAGACCTGTCTGTCTAATGACTATTTATTCTAATTGATTATGCGTGAAGTTCACTAATTTTATGATTCAAGTAGATAGCCCCCCCCCACAGATTAGGCCTCCAGTCGCCAAGGTGATGAAATTACTAGGAAATGATTGGTTATATATATCTCTTAGGAGATGTTGAGACTGTTCTGAGGATTTCATGCCTTCAGTGAAATTTAAATGTGCAGTTTGAGAATATTTATCTACATTTTCATGACATTTTCAATAAAATGTTCATACGGATTAGACATCAGAGTGTATAACATGTTTATGACATAATCTACTTTAGTAACAGAATGTATCAATGGATATAATTATAAATCAAATAATATAATTGTAATATCTTAATGAGTAGAAAACCAAATATTCTGACGTTCCGTGACTCAATCTAAGCCACCTCTTTAAAGATTAAATAACCAAATTAAAATTCATTCAACTTTAAATAGTACAAAAACTTGGATGAATTTTGATTTGGGTATTTATTCTCTGAAGAAGTGACTTACATTAAGTGATTAAACGTTAGAAAATTTGATTTCAAACTCATTGTGATATTACAATTACTTCCTTACTTACTTATGCCTGTTACTCCTAATGGAGCATAGGCCTCTGACCAGCATTCTCCAACCCACTCTGTCCAAGGCCTTCTTTTCTAGTTCCATCCAATTCTTGTTCATTCTTCTCATGTCTGTCTCCATTTCCCGGCGAATTGTGTTATTTGGTCTTCCTCTTCTCATTTAGCTTTGAGGGTTCCAGGTGAGGGCTTGTCTTGTGACGCAGTTGGGTGCTTTCCTCAATGTGTGTCCTATCCACTTCCAGCTATTCTTCTTCATTTTTTTCTCCGTTGGGATCTGGTTTGTTCTCTCCCACAGTAGGTTGTTGCTAATAGTGTCCGGCCAACGGATCCGAAGTATTTTGCATAGACCAGATTTTCGCCTCATACAGTAGAACTGTCTTGACATTTGTATTGAAAATCCTGACCTTGGTGTTGGTTGAGAGTCGATATTACAATTATATTATTTTATCTATAGCAATCTACCCATTGCTCAATTTTACCATAAATTATCAAGACATGCCTTGAACGTAGTTATGTTTTATGTGTCACTTTTGAAATTAAGGGTAAGAACGTTATGTAATGTTCTTTATAGTGTCAAATTGTAGAACTCAATAGTCAAAAAACTCTGTTCTAGCTATCTGACCCATTTAGCTATTTCAAACAATCACATAGTTTGTGCTAATAAATAAGTTCTTTATAATCGATAATTACGTTTGATCAACAATAAGGAATCACGAAGACATCTTATATATCCTTTAGTAATCAAATTTGACTTCAATACGTCATAATAAATCCTCAATAAGTTTCATTTACATGGTTAAAATTCATACTTTGGTTACTTTTGTATTTTGAAGGATTCAATGTCAATGGTGAAAATGAATGTACTTCATTGGCATATTGTGGACGATCAATCTTTTCCCTATGTATCTGAAACGTTTCCGAAACTTTCTTCAAAGGTAAGTTTAAGAGAAAGATTTTCGAATAAGTGTTTATCTGAGTATGGGCAGTTTTTTAAGACGGTGATTGGAGGTAATCAACAGGAAACCCTGGACCCGGGTTTCGTGCTACTTGGCACTCGTTAGCTAGGTGTACCTGTTCTTTCGGGAACTGATACTCCCTAGCGGATTCGAACTCGTGTCACCCAGCTTCATAGTCAGAGAAGTTACCCTAACCACAGGGAGCATCAGTTCCCTCAAGATAAGGATTTTTAACTTTAAACTACAGAGCATTGTTTTTAAAAATACAATTTATTCTTTTTTTTAACTAATCTTATATATTTGAAATTCTTTCATACGTTTAATTTCAGGGAGCATTTCACCCGTATCTTTTAATCTATACACCGAACGATGTGAAATATTTATTAAATTATGCTCGTTTACGAGGAATAAGAATAATGCCAGAATTTGATACACCAGGTAGGAAAAGTTATTAAATAGTTATGAAATTTCAATGATCACCTTCTAGACTGTTTAGTGTCCGTGTTAAGTTTTATCAATAGTTTATTTGAAATTGTGTTGATCACGACAGTAGGCGGAGTTAAGCAAGTTATGTTTGATATCAAGAGTATTGTGCTATTTGGTATGAATGTCGCCCCCATTGTTTGAAGGATTAGAAGCCTGATAACCTTTGATAAATATCTCTTAACAATTCAGATAACTAGGACTGATTAATTAATGGTGATTTTATGGTTCGTTGAAACTAGATGGAATAAGAACAAACTGTCGATATTTCTAAACGCATCTTTGCTTAATCAAGCTGTGAAGTGTTCAGAGGAATAAGAAAGCGAATTCCTCGAACGCAAGGAAAAAAACTGTGCTTCAAATAATAGTTTGAAATGATAAATTTAAAAATTGAATTATGTAAATATTTTAATCTCGATTTTGCCATCAAATGAGTATGACATATCGTCGTTACTTTTGTATTGAATTTCTATGATCCATTCTGTGTGACTTATTTCTCTGGTTCCTTGGCATTTACTCTATGACTTCATAAGTTAAATAATAATAATCATCGAGTATTGATTTTAGTTAGCTTATTGAATTTAGCCAACTGAAATCTTTGCTTTACTTAAAATTCATAATTCTTGGCATTCATAAAAGTAAAAAGGTTTTATGCTTATAGAAAAGACTGTTAATATTTTTGAAAAACAAGTACGGATTTTCCATTGAACTACTATGGAACACTATTTCAAGTATGTGATCAGATCAGCGGTAAAGTATTCAAGCTTATGAGTGCCAACAAGCATTTCATTTAGTCTGAATTTACGAGTGTACTATGGTAAATGACTTGAAGTTTCGTATTTCCGAATAGCCGATACTCTTCAGAAGCCTCATTTAGATTGTTTATTTCAGAACAGTTCCTTTAGATTGGCAACAAGGCATCCATTTCTTTATTTTAATAATACAATAATGACAGTAATCAATTATGCTGATTTAATATAGTCACTAATTAATAAACACTAATGACTCCTTTATAAGAACAAACTCTAAGATTGGGTTGAAGCCTGTGCAGTTGAGCCATTATCATGAGAGCAGTTGTACTCTTTCATTCGACTACTGATAAGTTCACCTAAATTGCCTGTAGAACAGATGATCTATTTTATTAAATACAGTAATCAATGCGCATTCACCAAAACCTTCGTCATCATCCTAACAAAATGTCCAATTAGGAGACGGTGATATAAAGACGATTATTTCATTGCTGTACTTGTTTATTTTATTTGAACACATAATGTAGTGTTAGTCATTTGCTTTAGCCCAGAATATATCTTATTCCAGTTTTCGGACATTTCATTCTATTCATTCTACTTGAGTCATACGTTGACCTTGTCAATTATTCGCTTGTCAGTCTTGATTGTTTTTATATGATCGTATATGTGTGTGCCCTTCTCATTTCATTAATCACATGTCTGTAGCTTATTTTTGTCTGATTATAAATATTGAGTAACGCTTGACTAAAATGGAGTTGGCTTCCCAGCCATCTTCCTTGAGTGTCATTTTGCTTTGCTCTGTTTCATTCGATTCATATACAAAATATATGTATTCTCAAGTCAATTCTCGTTATTCGAATTATTTAATTTCGTTATTGATTAACGCGATTTAAGTCGACGATTATATACGAGAATAAGCTATCTTGGAGTCAGATCAAAGGGCCACTAAACTGGTGAGCCCTTCAACGAACATCGTCCGGTCAAAATGAGGACAAAATTAAATGACGGGCCACCAAAATTAACATTGATACAGTGGGACACCAAATACATATGCGCTAGACAATTATGTTGTGAAGAGATAGTGAATGAAGGGTATGATGAAAAGAGGAGCAGCAATGAATAGAAACTAGTCTATGAGAGTTTGATAATAATAATAATAATAATAATAATAATAATAATAATAATAATAATAATAATAGTGGGAGAGGCAGTTTGGTTACGAGCAGAAAGAATTTTTCCAATTAAAGAAGTTATTCTAACTTTTACGAAGAAAGTTACAGTTACGTCTGAAGCTACCGTGTCGCACCATCGCAAGGACCTTAAAGAGGGAGTCGTGAAGGTCCAACAGAAGCGAGTCCTGTACAGCTTATTTTCATACCACGACACTATGTCATACAGTGACCACCTCTCCACTTTTTTCAACCGGTCCCAGAGTTGACAAATAATGCGCGATATAGAATTCACCGGGACGACAGTCATTGGACATATTTTAACCACCGATGTTGGGGTTTCAAGATGGTGACTGTTACGTCCTTGATCTGTCTACCTGTCATGACTGCGTCACCAATTGTTATATCTGTTCGTTGTTTATCACGTATAATTATAAAGCGAGGAACCTCTGGAATTTTCACGACGCGAAAGTAAGAACACAAAGGCTGATAAAAGTGACGATTTATTAACCCCAAAACACGACCACGACGACGACCCTACTAAAACACGCACATTTATGTATTGATTGCAAACCCATTTCGAATAATAATTTGGATGACATTACATATATGAAACGTACTTAGAGTTATGGCAAATCACATGCTACATGTTATGCTGTGCATAGTTCAGGTCAATTTTTATCACAAGAATATCGTATATTGTACAAAATAAAATGTCATACGAGAAAACAGAAACAAATACTACATTGAGTAACCAAAACATTGAATTAAAACAGAATTAATGTTGAATAAAAATCATAATGATTAAATCAATCTAATTTTGACTTTGCATCCCGTCATATCACTACCCTCTAATATACACGAAAGACCTTGTCGCGATCTAGCCTCAAACCTTCATATGATAGGCCAACTAGTTTAACTTTGAGGCTAGAAATGCGTGAATCGAATCGAGATTAACGGCCTTAGAAAAAGAAACGGAAACTATTTTATCACCTGATTGTTAGACAAGAAAGAAAAAAGACAAGTCAACAAGAACACTACTCGATTTGTTCCCGATCCCCGGTTCAGATTAATGTAAAAATATAGATGATTACATAGACGACTAACACGACCGAAACTCACAAACAATTAGAAAAGTAAAATTATATCCAAATTGGGCATTTGGGTGGAAAAAGAGAATACAAAATGTTACGTTTAAATTCCATTTGCTTTAGAACAGAAAACAGTATGTCAGTGAATTATACATCAAACGAAGGCCTATAATAAGGACAAAAATGAATGTTAGTGTTTCACAAACTCTGAATTAAAGTAAACATCGTCACCGAAAATATCTTCCGTTGCCCAACATGACTTTTTTGTTTCGCTGTTCAAATTACTGACATCAAGTGATTTATCGTCACTCTGCCTGAACACACGATGCCGAACCTCTGCATTACTGACATGGTGTTTCAACTGAATGTGAACAATTCTCCGGAGGTAAACAATACCAAACACAGAGAGTCATCTAACATCCCCAACTTGGAGAGATCAGGTTTCACTAGCACAAAGCGAAACTGCTCTCATCGGTGAGTTGCGGATCCGACCTTTTACAGACAAACTAACATCATGAAGGCGCCAAAGATGAGCCAGATCTGCATAAGCCGGTCTGTCTTTCATTATACGTGCAACAGTATTATTACTCACGCCACCACCAACATTTATGCAGCTACCCAGATGCAAAAACTTCTCAACTAGTGTCTAGTCCACCATCTAAATCTCAATATTTAGTGCCCACAGTGTCGAATCACGTAGACTGGTAGCCACATTGCAATATGATCGATAGCATTCGATCTGAACTAATAAGGACTAGACACGCATGACATTGATCACCAACCAATGATCAATCAATTATGAAGCAGCTGATTGTTATACAGTAAACATAGTGTCCACAATTTCCCGTGAAATAATTGTGAAACTTCAATCAACTATAAATACTCTTCAATCTAGAGATATTATGGCAATAGTTTAAAACTTTCATCACTAAGAATCATCATCATCATTTTAATTGATTATAATTTATATTAGTACCGATGATAAATCGATTTTATTATCGTATATAATTGTTCTTCATTTCAACCGATCTTAACCTGTAAACAATAAACTAAATTTTATTCACAAATCATAGATTTGGATAAAATAAATTTCAAAAATGTTACGTTACTATGTAATCACATTGATTGATTGTTTTGTTTTGATTGTTTCCAAGTTGGTTAAGTTATTGATGTAAATCAATAAATTGCAACTCAATAGATTATTATAACATACTTGTATTGAATGTATGGTGAGGATTGACCTCATCACCACTTATTTATATTTTGACAAACCAAACAATCATTATGTGCTGTATTTACAAGGGATTCATTTTCATTCCAACTATAAACAAAGATGAATAGTTAAGCTATGTGATTGTATGCACTTTACAGTAACGTATATAGGTAACCTATGTATACAACCAAACTAGGGAAACGGTAATACATATTTCTATCTTAGTATATGTGCTAAAAGTGTTATTACTAAAATGGAACATAAGTTTGAATTTCGCGTGGAACGATGTATGCTGTAACAACAGGTGTGTCACTGGGTCTAAAACAAAACATCAAGATTATTAACTAGGGCAGTTCTGATTTTACTGTTAGCATGTGATTGATTCACTTTTCCAAAATAAAAATAAAAAACAGTGGTTAGTAAGAGTCTCCAGACGTTTGATAAATTTTATCCGGTTATTAAGTACATATATGAGAAAGGTATTGAAGCCAAAATATCCTTTCTAGAAGCTCTACTTATGAAGGGAGTATATGGATCACTAAAATGGAACCCGAATAGGAAAGTTGCTTGTAAGATACAGTACATAAACCCTTTTAGTTTGAAATAAAAAAAGAACGATAACTACAACAGAATAACATGGGTTCAATAATTTGTTGGATTCTCTTGAGTTTCTTTACAGCATAGAAGTATTAGTAATAATCTTTTAAAACCAGTGCACATGCCTTACAATACAATTACGGGGATTGGTAAAAAGGCAGTCAATGTATTTGATGGAGTTTTGTTCTCTGAGCTGGATGGTTTGTTAATGGAGATTTCATCATTCTTCTGGACGACATTATCAGCACAAACTTCAGATAGAAGTGAAGTGTTCGAATTTCTCCATATGCATTTCACAGCTTGTTCTGTACACCTCGATGTTGATAGGTTCTTGTCGACCTTAAATTTATCAATGTTTACTTCTTTGTTTTGGCATTGTCTCCCATTGGTTTGATTCTTGTTCCTATATTTGTTCATAATTTTCCTGATTGGTTGATAAATTGGATCGATTTCAATATGTTTGTTGATTGCTGATTGACCTGAATGCCAGGCTTCTAAAAATTATCTGGTGCTTTTGGACTTTCCACTGTCTAAGATTTCCACATTTTACCAATCGAATGAGTGTCCGCAGTTGTCCACGTGTATTGATATAACTGAGGAGATATCATGGCATTTGACTGCTAACTGACGCAGTAAATATTGAAGAATTATAAAATGTCCAAATAGTTGTATATTTATGCATTAACCAATGTGAAAGTTCCTGAAAAAAGAATTTTTAAATACATAGATAGATATTTCTGGGAAATGAGAAATAAAGCTAGGCATTACGTAATAACAACTTCGGAAATGGATAGAGAGATTAAATTGAGTTTACTTGTCATTCAATCTGCATATATTAATTTCCGTAACCAACTAATAGTATTCTAGTCAAAGCTCTTTTATGGTTTACTGTACACAAGTTGCTGAAATTCAAATAAATGAATTAAAACTACTGCTCTTTACGTGTCCGATAGTGAAACCAAGATTGAAAGATGATAAACTAATACAACTTACTTATTCTTATGTTCATCCAAACCTGAACTTTGCGTATAAAAGAAAAATACTCAGCCTCTTCTCTCACTGTAGCCAACTTCAGGCATTAGAAGTCAATACTCATCCTCAGTATAAAACAACCTTATTTGTTTAATTTGGTTGGCGTGTTTTTAAGTCAGATTTTTCCTACGGGATTGGGTTGCCAACTTTATACCCAACCCTTTTCCTTTACCCGAACTTGGGACCGGCAGTAACTCCAGAAGAGCTACAGGCGGAGTTGTAAAATAACTTAATTTGACAAATGTACATTTAACCTCTCTCTAATTTAGATTTATCTTAATTCATTTCTACAACTTTTGAAACTTTCTGCCATTAATATAAATAACTGCAATCGATCAGTCTCTTTTAGAACACGTGCATCCTTAATAGATTATCTTGAAATTACCACCAATTCACAAGTATTCATAAGGAAGATCCTGTGTTCGATTCATGATGGGTCTATGAATGATGATTATCCAATTATGCTTAGTTTGTGATGAAACTTATTAAGGTTACCAATTTCATTTTGCTAACAATCCTTAGTTCATATACCATAGTTTCAAAGGATAATTATGCTTTATATTTAGCTTAAGATCACTCATTTGAATTTGTAATTCCCAAACTCAATATGAACGAATTTCTTTCTTTACTTATCGTTTGTTTTAACATTATGAGCATATTTAGACAATTAATTTTTATGCTTTAATTATCCCCGAATTATAAAACTTTTGGTGATTAAACTTTAAGATGAAGATTACTGATAATATTCTTTCAACATTTTACTAACCATAGGTCATGCAAATTCTTGGGGGAAAGGGTATCCAGAGATTTTAACCAAATGTTACATTAAGGGTGAACCGGATGGTACTTTGGGTCCAATCAATCCAATCAATAATATCTCTTATAACTTTGTGTCACAATTATACAAAGAATTGTTTAGTGTATTCCCTGATAACTGGTTTCATTTAGGTGGGGATGAAGTTGAATATAATTGCTGGTAAGTCTTAAAATATAAATTCGTGATAATTATAATGAACGCATTCATAATTAGAATACGTATTATACTTGCTCCTCAATGTTATATGTTGGAACAACCAACGTTGAATGTGACAAATTATCACATAACGGTAGTTCAATTAGATATTCCCTGATAAATTGACAGCGGATGTGGTTTTTTTAAGTTTACTGAACAACTGTGTTGATAAGCGTATAGAATTTAAATATACGAACACTCTGTTCTATGTTAGTGGATATATTTTTAATGTAATAAAATATTTGTAAATTAGATTTAATTGTTATACTACTAAATTACTATGTGAAAATGAACAGACCACTTTTAAAGTTATCAATAATGTCAACTTTACACCTGATGTTATCTAAACCGAGGTGAATAATCTAATGACTCTTATCTCCAATTTCAGTCTATCAGCTATGTATATTGTGACCATCAATCAATGTCATTGGCTATGTATATTTCGGTAATAAAAGACTTAAATCCACCGGCTTCTCACAAAGACTGTGAAAAGTCTTAATGAATCTAGTCTCTCATATACATATGCTTACTACCATTAAGATAGATTTGTGGAAATTATTTAAACTACTATTCTAATGATAATCATGTCACTACCGTAGAACGGAATTCTGAAAATTCTAGAGAGAAGATTATCGTGTACAAATACTTAATCAAGAAATCATCATGTTGTATCTCGATAGAAATAATGATTGGTAATTTTTGGGATCCATTTATGGACTAATACTATGCGTACATTTTTTATCGTATAATTGTTATGGAACTAAACTGTTCATATTCATGTCGATCTTATTATAAGCTTTGATTTGACCTATGAACTATTACTACACGGTTTACCATTCATGAACTGTTCCCTGTCTGTTAATCGCTACCTCCCACATTCACAGACACATTTGGCTAATTCTTGTACAAATGTTGTTCATATTTTATTGGTACGTTGTGGTCTGTTTGTTTGATATATAAACTCAGTATGCTTGAAATACAGTGATTCATATCTCAGAGGCTGAGACTTGCGTTCTGGACTTAACTGACTGGGCTAGACAGGAAGCATGGCGAATCAGAACTCTAGACTGCTCATGCAGTTTTACATGTCATTGATCTGATCAATAAGTCACTGCTCTCTAATCAGCGGTCACAGTTATAACACATCACTCATGACCAGATGAAAAACGTTTGCTTCAACTTTTTAAACTCCAATCAATTTACAAATTTAGCTTCTGCCTAAACATACCTTTAAATATAAAAAAACACATACTTTTATCTGAAGCGCTGTGACCATACAAACTTTAGATTCAATCATTTCATCAAATTGATTGAACATGCCATGCATATTTCGAAGAATTGTTAATAAGTAAACTTAAACTCTGTCATAATTCTGACCGAAACATCGATGTTTCTTAATAACCGTATTCAGATATCAGCGAACAAGTAATACTAGTATGTTCAGAACCAACTGACATAACCTTTTTTTTCATGATATCTCTTTTTAACTTATGACTTGGAATATTTCTCTATTCTAGATGTCATAAGGGAATATTCCCTACCTCTAGACTGATATACAAAGGGAGCATTTATTCTCTTCAATGTTTTAAATTATTGTAATATATTTTGCATTATTTTTATTGATACTAGGCGTTCCAATCCTTCAATTATTGAATTTATGAAAAAAATGAAATTTCATGATGATTATCACCGCCTGGAAGGATACTACATAAATAATTTAATTCAAATTATCAATGATGTCAAACCACCTGAACGAAATATTACTCCAATTGTGTGGCAAGAAATATTTGAAAATGGATTTAGAGTGAGTTCATCATACTTTATGATTTATATAAAAAGTAAATCTAAACTAATGATTATTAGATAATGAGTTACCTTCTGTACAAATCACACTTGAATAAGGTACATGACATTAAGTCCTTTAATTCAGATAATATTTCCATTAGCTGAAGATATTCCGCTTTTGCAATGACATTTGATCAAGATTCTTTGTGCTGAATAACAAAGAAGGACAATAGATTCCCTTAGGTGGTGCTTGGAGGTAGCCAACAAGAGAGCTTGGGCCTAGGTTTCGTGTTATTTGGCACTCGTCAGGAAAGCGTACTTGTAATCTTAAGGAAGTACATGTTCCCTGACGAATTCGACCTGTATCACCCAGCTTCACAGTCAGTGACATCTCATCAAGATACTAAGAAAAAGAAGATCTAAGGAAATGTGAGAACTACAGAGGCATCACACTACTGTCAGTACCAGAGAAAGTCTTTAACAGAGTGGTTCTGAAACGGATTAAACACCCAGTAGACGCCCAACTTTGAGATCGACAGGATGAATTAAGGAAGGATCAGTCGTGCATAGACCAAATTGCGACACTATGGATCATCGTCGAACAATCAGTTGAGTGAAACTCGTCATTATACATCAACTTCATTGATTATGAAAAGGCGTTTGACAGTGTACAAAAGAAAACATGATGAAAACTTCTCCGGCATTATGGAGTTCCTGAGAAAATTAATAACATTATCCAGAACTCATACGATGAACTACAGTGCAATGTCGTACATGGAAGACAGCTAACAGATGCATTCCAAGTAAGGACCAGAGTCAGACAAGATTATCTACTTTCCTCCTACCCCTATCAGCTGGCGGGTGACTGGATTATGGAGACCTTGACATCTGAGGGAAAACACGGCATACAACGGACAGCTCAGAGCCAATTAGACGATTTAAACTTCACAGATGACCTAGCACTTCCATCCCATACACATCAACAAATGCAGATTAGGAAAACTAGTGTAACTAAAGCCTCTCCAACAGTAGGCTCCAACATACATAAGAGGAAAGTGACATTCTTAAATACCACACAGAGAATACCAACCCAACCACACTTGATGAACAAGCTCTGAAAGATGTGAATTCTTTCCCGTATATGGACAGCGTCATCGATGAACAAGGAGAATCCGATGCACATCGAAAAGTGAGGATTGGCAAAGTAAGAAAAGCAGTTCAACCTAAGTTGTTGAAGGTGTTACTAAAATACTTCTATTTATTCACTGATCTTTTGGTTAATGCAAAGCTTTTGCTATAGGCAATAAATGTAGGTTTAAGTTTAAAGGGATGTTTATCGATCAGAAAAATGAAGGTCTTAATTTCCAACACTTCGATAAGTTTTCGTCAGATTTAAATGTGATTTGACATAGTTTTGAGAATTATATGTGCATTTGTATACGTCAGTCAACCCATTCTTTTTTTTCTTTTATTGATTTAAGGGCGATAAATCAGCAGTAATTCATGTGTGGAAAGACTTATATTGGGAATCTGTGGTGAAAAATGTTACTAAAGCAGGCTATAGAGTACTATTCTCAGCTGCTTGGTACCTGAATTACATTTCTTATGGTGATGACTGGAGGTACCACTATCGTGTTGATCCGAGAGATTTCGGAGTTATTTTCAAAATATTGTCATCTACACACTTTGTTCATTTCTCATGTTTGTTGCACATTGGTCGCTTTTTCTTAGTGATCAAAGTTTTTTTAATGAATGAAAAGATTTACAAGAATTTTCATAGGGAACTGATTCCACTTTTCCACCTCAATTGATTGATAAAATGCTAGAATTATTGATTAAGTTAAAATGCTGGAATCCTTTGAATCGTAATGAAATAGACTTTGCAAGATCGGGCATTTAAGCGAGCAGGTAATTACATCAGTATGTATAAATTATGGCTCATGTAGTAACAAAAGTGGATCCATGGACTTCAAGTCACAATAAAGTGCATCTAAAATAGCTTTTGTAATAAAATTCTAAATGTGTGCCATATTTCTGTTACTCCATGATATAAAGATAAAATGCCTGAAGACCCTAGAATCAATTTCTGGACTGATCATATATCTCCACTCCTGATGAGCCATATACCACTAAGTAACAAATGCTTAGTCCCTCTGAGTTGTTAATTGTTCACCAACATTTGAAAGTTTGTGGCATGATTTAGTGAGAAAATGATAAAGTTATTAGAAAAACATATTTGCTTGTGAATATTAGCATTTTATCAAGGTAAATTATTCATTCAGACCTTATAGAACGATAAGTCGAAGTATAGAATATCGACCATAATTAAACGTGATTTAGAAGTAAAGAATGATGAAATTATTTCACAGGTATTTCGATTTTCAAGCTTTATGTTGCAGTTAAAAATGAACTGTAGATAACCTTACTGTTTACAAGGTTTGTAACCATATTGTTTATGCTAAACTAAACCTATCCGATTGACCTAGTCCGGGTGATTTAAATTATAACTTTACTACTGTGCAAAACAATATAACAATAGTCGATCTATGTAAGATCACAGTTGAAAACCTAGAAGCACTGGTCGGCCATCTCGTTCTAGTATGGGACTCGTCAGCAGTGTACAACCACAATCCCTCACTCAAATTTCGAATCCAGAATCTACAGTCTCGCGCGCGAACACATAACCCCTGGACTATTGAGAAGGCATCCAATGGTGTTATTGTCAATTTTAAGTGAGAAGCCGTGCCCAGTGGAGCTAATCCATGTCGGGTATGAGGCAGTTACCCACCGAATAAAATGGAAGATGGTTGTACAGTATCACGGATTGATTGACGTTAGACATTAACATCGTTTGATCCTGGTTCAGTGGTCTTGAGACTGAGTATTCGCGCGCCAGACGGCTGTTGCTGGGCGGTTCTATACTACGACCAATTGACTGTCCGTTATTTGGAGGTTTTCATTGGTGGTCTAACACAAATCGATCCTTGATCTCAATCAAAACTGAACACTCTTCACAACCACGTACTGATAATAATAGTAATCATTTACTGAATACACCTAAATCGCCTTCGAGAAATATTTAATATTTGTTAGTTTCAGATCAAAATACAATTGTTTATATGACTTATGGATTATCCTTCACACTTATTTTTGTTTTATAGGTAGTAAGGATGATGCGAAATTGGTTATTGGAGGTGAAGCAGCTATGTGGGGTGAATATGTGGATGACACGAATTTGTTTAGTCGATCATGGTTAGTAAATAAGTACATATTGCATAATTAAGCTAATGAATTTGTGTTGATTGTTCAGAGTGGAGTTAGTTCTTACCAGTGAGAAATATCAACTGAAGGAATATTGAACATTGAGAAACACAACACAAGTATCTAGACTCTCTTTATAAACCTTAAGTTGTGTTCATCAACTCTAAGCAAAAGGGGCTCGAATCAAGAATATTCAGATTTTCTATCGAGCACCAATCCATTAGGTCAACGGCTTAGATTAACTTTTTATATATGATTTATTGGACTTTGTTAATTATGTCTTTTAACTAGAATTCCAAGAAATTTATATGGAATTAGTCACTATTAATCACACATTTATGATTTTTTTAATGCTTATTCACTGATATTCAGTTTAATTAAGTGACACTTTATCATTCCGGATGATACAGAATGGTTGTAGCGCCACTTCATGAGCTGATCAAAGTTGAAAAATTGGATTATTAGATGTGACTTTAGTGATCTAAACACATCGTGCTAGCTGCAATGTCTAAAGTTTTATTGATTTAATTAATTTTGTGTTAGTGATTGAACACTGATGGTTAGTCGGAGACTAAAAACTAAATGACTATTCTATTCCATCTAGTTTCCGATGATTATCCAAATAATGTCAGTTTATGATAAAAGACAGCCAATTTTATAATGTTAAAGATTCCCATTGTGAAAATTAGAACAACACATATAAGCGAACAATATTGTTTTCAATTAGATCGTCATCAGCCTTCACTCTAATATACATGAATATTTATACGAAAATGTTAAATCAATCAAGGCAATATGAGTCAATAATCCCAATGAAATAGAATAAGTCTCTAGGTAAAAGTACAAGTTGATAGTAGGAAGACAGATGAACTGATAATAGTAAGAATAATAAAATACAATAACAAAACTCTTATCAATAATTAATCGTTGGAAATAGAAGGTCAAATAAACATGGATAAATCGACTAGGAATAGTCAACACCAAAACATTAACATCATTACGTAATAAGATGTGGGTAAATAATTAGATAGTGAAGAATACAAAGAGGCGGAGAATTACAAACAAATAATGGATGTGAAAAGTACAACAATCGATCATATCTTTGTTCGCAGCATTGCAAACTTACAGTGGAATCAAGCAAATGATGATGAAGTTAAACACATGGTAGTAGTCAAATATAGATCCGTTGATGAGATTATGAATATTTAGAGACTGTAGTGACCTAAATATGTATTATGTAAGTCCAACTGCAGCCTATATCGATACCCAGAAGTGGCCCCAAGTCAAGATATGATATCATTCCATGAAGCAATTGACTGTTAATTTGAGCCATATTGGTAAGCGTAAATTACACAGTTGGATCCATTATGACAGTCCTAATCAGTGAATGATTAACCTTAGGCGGCGTGACTTAAAATGGATGAGAATGGAGATGTATTGACTTTTTGCCAGTTCACAGTTACTTAGTTACAAAATGATTACTTACTTTAGATTTATTTGTAAACACATTATTTCCCGAATGGTTTTGTACATCTTATTTGTTTCACAATGACTAATACTACTATTTCTACTAGTGTATTCATCTTATTAATTTCATCTCTCTGTGCTGATACGGTGCTTCAATTTATGCCTATGGACATACGTCCCATGTCCTGGCTTTGCTTACAAATCGGTGACTGAGCCTAATGGCTTATTTTTCCAATGTTGATCACAACAGTTCCGTCCTATCAGGCCAACCTAGAATGGTCAATACATGAATTCTAAAAGTTTTTCTCAACTGATATAAAATAGGAACCTCATTCACTTTCTTTATACGAGAGCTAGACAAATCCGAACCAAATATACAATCTATGTCGAACATGATAAATTAATTCAGACACCTATCAGCAACGGATATCTACCTAAATTAATTGGGAAAAATTCGAGGCCGAAAAAACAACTTGAAAGTATGCTCATAACAACAGAGAAAACTACCTTCACGTACATTCCGAAATTCCGAAGCCAGACTTTTGAGATCTCTGAGAAAAACATAATCTTTTTTTTATTTTTAAGTTTGATGAAAGAATAGTTTTATTAACAAACCTGAATTAACCGAATTTTATCATTAAAGGTCACTTGTCTCCACTTTGAATTGTCGGCCACTCCTGGTCACGTGACATGCACGGCCTTGTCCATATCACGGTCATTGGTCAGGACCTTGATTGTCGGCGGCCGTTGGTCACGTGTCACGTCCTTGTCCCTCTCAAGGTCATTGGCTTCAAACGGACCATGTCGACAAACGATCACTCTCGCCAGATTCAAACCCAGGTCCTTCAGTTTTCAGGATAAATTTGGTTTCTGGTTTCCTATTGTAGACTGACCAAGTATTTAGAAAGTATATCGCAACTCATTAATATTGATATAAGTGGTTTAACCAATTAAGCATCACCTCATTATAAGAAAGTACAACATTAATACAATATCATTCATTGATTTGCTTTTTCAGTAAATAATACAACTTCTCGAAATACTTCAGCTGATCAAGGTTCCGATAGTAGAACTATTAAATCAGCAACAAAATCAACTGGAAACAAAACAATTGGTATCACTGGTCAAAAATCTGGTTCTACACGTGGTACTTCAGCAAAAATTGATTTTAATCAAGCACATTGGAAAATGAGAATTATATGTAAAAAAATATTCAGTATGATTTACTCTTAGAAATTGTATATTACTTAAGTGGAACTATTTCGATGTTTATCTGTTGTTTATTTATAACAATTTTTCTAAAGGTAGTCAATTTTATTTCATGTTAATAAATGTGTAGCGTGGTGTCGAGTCCCAATTGACTATGAACACCACTACAAAGAAACACGCGCCAAATAAATCAGAAGGCGTAGGTTGAACGTAACCAAATTTATTCGTTGGTGATCTCGTGGTATCGAATGAATTCTGAGATCGTGCTAAGAAAAGGTACAAGCGGAATCGGCAGAAGAAAGTACGTGCGAACGGAGTCACAAACCGCGAAACAATAATGTAGAACAATGGAAGAGCGATATGGCGAAACAGCCATCCAGTAATTCCATATTTTCCATGGTAGTCTAGAAATAATTGACTAATGAATTCAAGTATACATTTATAAATGTTAATCAAAGCATAGCATAAGACTCTTCAACAGTGGACATCCACGATCCTGCCTCGCGAGATTCGAACTCAGGACACATCAGTTTCGCGCGCGAGCATCCAACAGTCTTAACGTCTAACTTCAACTAATCCAAGAAATTCAGCGACATATTCACCATTGTTTTCACTGAATTACTATCACAAAACAGACCCGGTTGAACTTCACTTTTCATTGCTTCTCACTAGAACTCCATGAAATATCTCTTGAAACCAGTCACTAGTGAGCGTATGTTGATTATTATCAGAAGGGGTTTTTATAGATATTATAGTAATCTTAATATTTGAGACCATGAATTCTCGTTTTATTGTTTGGTATAATAGTCATATTGAACTGGGCTGTTTCTTTCTTTTGTTATTTGTACCTAACGTTGATTGTTCATTGTTGCTTTCAAAATAGCAATTGAAACGTTTTCAGATTGTCTACAAGGATCATGCAATAGATTTTTCATTCAGAGTAATGCTGCAGTTGATGGTGAGACTCTGAGAGATGTGGAATCCTTCATATATCTGGGAAGCATCATCGATGAATAAACAGGATTCGATGTAGACGTAAATATGAGGATCGGCAAAGCAAGGTCCGCATTCCTGCTGTTGAAAAACATATAGAACTCAAAATATTATTATCCTTTTCACTTAATTGTGACTTTTATAGCATCAATCTAAACAATAACTGCACAAAAATTCATTCTATCGTCATATCTTACTACAATGATAAATTATTTTTTGTTACTAATTAGACGATACACACATAGTGGTTTATTCATGTTCTGTGTTTATAAACACGCCTATTACACTGTTTGCGTATTTCACGTCTCCTTTATTTCTATTCCCTTATTTTCTCCATTTCCTTCTTCAAAACTCAATTCAATATTCATCTCAATCACACAGGCCCGATTTATTATTATTAATATTCTACTATTATTATTCTAAATTTTTTTTTTAAATATGCCAAGTACAACGCTGACATTATTGAAAATTGTGTATTATTGCATCATCTGAAGAAACCCGAAATGGTTTCTTCACAACACTTATGTACCTATAAAATGTTTGTGAATAATAATAATAATAATAATAATAATAATAACTGTCTGTAAGCCAATATAAAAGTCACAATCTTCAATACGAACGTCAACATAGTTCTACCATACGGAGCTCAAACTTCGAGAACTACTACAACCATCAACAAAAACATACAAGTATTTCTAAATAGTTGTCTATGCAAGATTCTCAACATCCATTGACCGGATGCCATCAGCAACAGTCTATTGTGTGAGAGAACAAACCAGCTTGCAGATGAAGAAGAAATTATGGAAATACATTGGATGTGGATAGGACATACATTGAGGAAATCACCAAACTGCATCACGAGGCAAGCGCTACCTTGGAATTCTAAAGGGAAGCGGAAAAGAGGAAGGTCAAAGAACGCATTATGTCGGGAAATAGAAGCAGATATGAATAATAACTGGAAAGAACTGGGAAGGATTGTCCAAGACAGGTTTAGATGGAGAGTGCTTGTGGGTGGCCTATGCTCCTCCACGAGGAGTAACAGGCGTAAGTAAGTAAGTAATTAACCAATACTATTTATAATTAATTCTAAAGAATAGAAATTGAGTGAAAGGATAGAATGTTACTGATTTGCCTGCTTTTATGTTTATCGAATGTTTCTACTTTCTTATTATTTTATTAGAATGACATTAAATTCATTAATATGGATAATAAAATATTAGAAGTTAAAGCTTTAAAAAGAGCTTGTGAAGAAATGGAACCTGGTAGAGCGATGAGAGCTGAAATATCAAGAGCACGTTATCTTGAAGAATATGGTCTAATGAATAAATTGGATAACAAGACTAATGTAGATGATTCAGGATCAATGATTACCATTACATCTGATGGTTAGTTGTGTGAATAAATCAACTTTTTTTAAATTGTTAGTTGCATGTATTGTCACCAAGAAACCTTGTTTAACCTAAGTTTCAATTCAACCATTACTTACTAACAAACATATCTGTAGTCTTGATGGAACTTATTTACTTTGTAGATTTCAAACTGTGCATAATTCGAACATACTTACTTACTTATTTACGTCTGTTACTCCTCGTCAAGGAGAATAAGCCGTTCACCAGTATTCTCCATCCAACCCTATCTTGGACAATCATTTACAGCTTCTCCCAGTTGTTATTCATCTTTTTCATATCTGCTTCTATTTCCCAACGTAATTTGTTTTTTGGCCTTTCTCTTTTCCACTTCACCCCAGGATTCCAAGTTAGGGCTTGCCTCGTGATGTAGTTTGAAATCATAAACTTTATAAATGTAAGTATTAAAGAGTTCTGACTGGTCACTGTCAATATTGTCGAATCTTAATTCCTAGAACATTCAGTTAGCTGTTATCGACAGCTTAATCACGAATAGGGTCATCTATAAATTATAATCTCATCAGTTTTTGTTTTATTAAATATTCTAGATGAAGTTTTCTTCAGTAAACTAAATCATTTGGTTATGAAGATTTCGTCGCCTCTCTGACCTTTATTATCAGTTATGAAATGTCTACATTTCTCCACATATACTGAAATAATAGTACATACGAAAGAGGGACTCATCCATTATGGCTCTATAATAGTCGACCTCTCGTGCCATGATAGGGTCGTAAGAGCCTTTTCAGCTTCGACCACATAACTTCAATATTGTCAGTGTGTACTCTAGTTGTAGGGTCCACAAAATAACGCTTACAAATAACGACATTAAGCACTTATCCGTGTTTGTGAAGGTAACTGTATTCATCAGGTACTGAGGATAGCGTCATCACCATGAAATCTTTCAAACACTTCTGATTGACTCGTCCATAAATTAAAGTCTCATTCTGTCATTTAGTTTGGATATTTATTGTTCAATAATATGTACTTAAGATTGTGTTATCTTCATTCTTTTCTCCTCATTTTTTTCTTTTCTTTTTTTTAATCAATAGTTCGCAACTGACGAAGTACACTATAAATATTACGAAGTGTGTATGAATGATAGAAATAATATAATAAAACAATATAAAAATAATAAAGAAACATCATGTAATCAAACAATGATTGAACATAGTGATAATACAGAACCAATTCTAAATCAAAATGAAAATGTAAAAAAATAACAAAAGAATTAAAACATCCAGAAGTTCAAAAAGTCGATCGAATTCAAATCAACGAAAAAATTGAGAGAAAAAATAAATTAACTGTTTGTTTTACTCTCTTGTTTTTTCTACTCCCCCTCCTCTCGTCGTCGTCGTCGTCGTTAATAAATTGTTATATCAATGATTGAAATCATTAGTCATTTGAAGCTATATCACCATGGATAACCTGGAAACACTGGACGGCCGTTAGTCAGCAGTGCACATTCACGAACCAGCCCCCCACGAGATCTGTACCCAGGACCTATCAGTATCTCGCACGAGCGCCTTACCATTAGATCACTGAGCACGCCAGCATCTAAAGGCGTTCACGTCTAAGTTCAACCAATCCACGAAGTTGCGCCACCGTCATCATTGTCTTCAGTGAGTTGATATCTGATATCAGGCCTGGTTGAACTCCAATGGTAGTGGCTTCTCACTAGAACTCCATGAGTGTCACTTGAAGTCAGTCATCAGTGAACAAATGATTATTAACAGAAAGGGTTGCATGCACGCGACACTGATAGGTCCTGGTTTCGAATAACACGGGGGGGAGAGATCGTGGATATGCACTGCTGAGGAGCATCTAACTAAGATGAATCGGCCGTCTAGCTCTCCCAGGATTTCCATGGTGGTCTAAATTCAATTGACTCATGGTTACGATCAGTAGAGTGAATAACAGTCTACACTTTCGTAAATCAATAATCATTTCATTAGAAAAAGACAACAATATTTATGTTTTGAATACATATGTAAAAGAGTGATTTTGGATTTTCGATTTTCGAAAGTAAATTGTGCAATTCAAAAACATGTTGCAAATAACTAAAGTTATATTTCCTTGATTATTTCAACCTGTGATTGACTAAACGTTTGTTACATTATTTCGTACCAGTAATAAGAAGACTGCAGTAGCATTAGAAGTTCTAATACTAGTATTATTATTATTATTATTATTATTATTATTATTATTATTAGTAGTAGTAGTAGTAGTAGTAGTAGTAATAAATGTAGTAGTTGTTGTTGTTGTTGTTTTGCTTAATCAAAGTCGAGGTCTCATGACATTCCTTACTCGAGTATTCAAAGTTGAACCAAGAGTCTATGACATGCACTTATACTATCCATATTGCGGAATATAGTTTTCAGTTTTGTCACGATCGACATGCTCAAATCGAATGAATTGGAACATTCGTCGATCCTTACTTCATCTATTCCTTCATCATTTGCATCTTTACTCAATTATCTGCTTATCTACCAACTTTTATCTGACATTTTGACAAGAATGATATTCTTAAAAGTTCCTATCCGACATCAATGAGTGTTAAAGATGTAGTATGCATTACACGACAGACCATTTGTGGAACTATGACATTCACACTAAGAGATGGAATAAGATCATATCAATCAAAAATATATATAAGAAGGATTCCTTGTGGATATTATAGTAGTTTCAATGGTTCAATTCATGAATCAATTGATGTTAAACCTCCATGAATAACATGAAAGCATTGGATAGCCATTTTGTTATATTATGGGTCTCCTCAACACTGCGTATCCACTATCCAGAGATTGATATGTCCTGGGTTCAAATCTTGCGAGGCGAGAAATCATATCGATACTAACCAGTCAAAATATTAGGTTTTACTCTATTATAGACTCTAAAGAATTATATACATATTATTTTATAAACATATCACAATATATCAGAAGGGGATTTGTGCAGATTTTTAGAAATTTCACTGATTGAAATCATGAGTCAATTTAAGTCATACCACTATGGTCTAGTTGGTTAAGCACCTTGCATATAACTGATAGGTCACGGGTTCGAACCTCGCGGGATGAGGGATCGTGCATACGCACTGGAACTGAGGTGTCCCTTACTGTGGCAAAACGGCCATCCAGTGCATGCATGGTAGTCCAGTTTCGATTGAAGCATGATTTCAATTATTGATATAACAATTTATTAACGACGACGATGACTACGGGAGGAGGGGGAGTAGAAAAACGAGAGAGTAGAAGAAAAAAAATTATTCTTCTCTCAATTTTTTCGTTGATTTGAATTCGAGTCACGTTTTCAACTTGTTAATTATTTACTTAACCACTTTGACCGTTTTTATATGAGTGTATGTGTGTGTGTACACCTCTTATGCCACTCATCGTTTGTCTGTAGCTTATTTTTGTGTGACTATAAATATTGATTAACACTTGGTTAAATAGAGTTGGCTTATGTGCATTCTCCACTACTCGTCATCTCGCTTCGTCGCTCTGAATGTCTGGCCGGATCTCTGCTTATAATGCTTGTAAATTAAGGCAATATCGAAGCATACGCACAGTATGCACATATGCCAATAAGAGACTGATCAACTTCAGTCCTAAAACATCAATGGGAAGATTCAGATAAAACAATATCAAGTGAATTAAACTTCACCCCATTGCACAAGCAAGTGGCTATCAGGACTCAGTAGCTAAGTGGATAACGCGATGGCGTTTGAAGCGAACGGTACTGAGTTCGAGTCCCAGAGTGAACATCAACTCTGAGATGCAGGTACATCCAGCTGACGAGTCCCAAACAGGACGAAACGCGCGTCCTGGATTCCACTGCTAGCCACTATCGATCTCTGCTCAAAATATTTATGTTCAAAATCCATTCACGTATTTGACTTATTCAGTTCTGTTATTCACTAACATATGTGAAGTCAATAATTATACACGACAATTGACAACATGTATGTTTCTACAGCATTCAATCATACGTACCAACTGGAGTCATATCTCCGGCCACTAAAAATGTTATCCTGACTTTCCTCGTGAATAATTAGCAATTTAGTGAATAAAGGAATTAAAATAAGTCCAAAACGAGAAAGGATTTCGAACATGCATATTTCATACAATCGTTCAACTGGACAGACTTTCAGAGGAACGATACAAATAAAAGAGAATGAAGTGAAATGGCACACAGTGGAGAAGGAGTTTAAGTCAACTCCATTTAACCAAGCGTTAATCAATATTTATAGTTACACAAAAATAAGCTACAGTCATGTGATGAACAAGATAAGCAATGCAGACACATACGCTCATATAAAATCAGTCAAGGTTTTTAGGTGAATAAGTTACAAGGTCTAAATGGCCTGTTCATCCAAAATCTAAAGTATGTTATATCAGCTTAATTATCAGTATAAGGGTAGTGGAGATTGATAATTCATTGATTGCATTCATGAACCGATTGATGTTAGACCACCATTAAAAACCTGGAAGCATTGGAAGGCGTTTCATCCTATTGTGGCGCTCAGTAGTGCGCATCCATACTCCGACTCACAGGATTCAATTCTAGGGCCTTCATTCTCGCGCGCAAACGCCTAACATCTAAACCACAAAGATGATCACCAAACAATAGTGTTAATGTCTAACCTCAAACAAACCAAGAAATTGCGCGATCATCTTTCATTGTACTGAGGTGAATAGGGGTATATATAACTCATCTAACATTTATCAGATTATCTACATGTCTGACTAAGCAGACAACTAATCTTTATCATTCTCACCTACACATCATATTTGATTTTTAAAATTTGATCCAAATTTTGAACAAATAATGATGATAGTCAAGTTTCAATTGACTTATGATCTCAACTGTTGAAATTACCACAATCTCCACAAAACCCCTTCTGATAATAATGATAATATTTCAACTATCTTCAATCGCCCACGATCTGACTCCAGTTAGATCATATGAATGATTGTTATTGAAATACATATTATCACCTGTTGGCTTATCTCGTATAGAATCATCGACTTAACTGGCGTTAGTGTATAATGGAATCAAAATAAGTCAAATACGAGAATGAATTCTGAAATGCGTATATTTTGTACACTCACTGATCTGGAAAAGCAATCAAAGTGATAAACGGAATAGGAGAGATATGAAATGACGAGTAGTGGAGATTCCATGTAAGCCAACTCTATTTAACCTAGAGTTAATCAATATTTATCGCTAAATAAAATTAAGCTATAGATATGTAACGAGTAGAATAGACAATATACACACCAGTGCTTACACAAAGATAATCAAGATTAATAAGTGAATAATGTATAAGATCAAGATATCTGACTGAAGAAGAACAGTTGAATTAGTCGGTCTATCCCCAAATTAGAATAAGTTATGTAAGCTTAAAACACAGTATAACTAACATTATATATATCTCCTCGTGTTATTGTGATAAGTATATATGTATATCATTTCCTATATACTTGAAATCTACTTATTAAAAATTAAGGCGAGATTCTAATTTATGAACGACCTTTGAACGAATCTTAAGTGAATTTGAGAAATATTAGCTAATCAAGAAACACTTAGTATAGAGTAAAAATATATAATACAAAACGAAAGAAATAAAGTGAATACACGTCGTCTACATGGTTCAAAAACTTGTCAAGGTTAGAAAGAGGTGCAGAGGTTCTAAAACCGTGATGCATACAGTAGAGGAAATCATCCATAAGGCTACAGAATAGTCGACATTTGGAGCCTCGACCACATAGATTCAATATTGTTTATGTTCACTCTGGTTGTTGAGTGCACGAAATGCTACTTGTGGATAACGACACGATGCACATAACCAAGTCTATGTACGAGTCTGTACGCTCTCCAAACATCCGTATATATTGTAGTACCTGGTTGCAGACAGTGCCACTGATGCTTTTACTATCCAGTTCTCGATAATTGTCTTAATTTGTCTTAGTTAGGGTTTTCATCACGAACTGACATCAACAATAATGCCAGAAATTTATTTAGTCAAATTGATGAAAGGCTTTCACGTTAAAATCCGAGATCTATTATCTTATACCTGATTGATTCGTCCACAAATTATTGTCTCGCCATTTTATTTGTTATGTGCACAAAATTCCCTGTTAACCGATCAAAAATTAACATTCAGCAATGAAATTTGCGCCGTAACCTTGAAATCTCTTAAACGCCTGCGATTGACTCGTCCATAAATTAAAATCTTGACAGTCTACGTTCAGATACAAAGTAAACGAATGTAGAAAACTAATGAACTGAATTGTTCATTAAAGTTAATGGAGATATTGTGATATTCAATAAGTATTATTAGTTATTATCTGGAAAACGGGAAAGAGAAAGACCAAAGTACACACATTATATCAAGAGTTGAAAACAGACGTGAAAACAAAACGATGAACAGCAACTGAAAACAAATGGAACAGATTGTTCATGCTAGAGTTCAATGAAGAATGCTGATAAGTGACTTATGCCTCCTCATCAGAGGTAACGTGGTATAAATAAGTACTATTCATCACCTATCTGACTGTATAGCCTTGGATAAAACAGCAGTAAATTATAAATGATTTGAATGTATTATCACTTGTGTCCTGTGTGCCCTGTTCATGTACAATGAAATGATACCGTCAATTAAAGAACAGTGAATTATCGATCGAACCAGTGACGCCGAAAACACGTACGAGAAGTGTAGAGTCGTGATCGGTCCTGCTTCCTGTCTAACTCAGCCATTTTAGTCCAGAACACCAATCTCAGCCTCTGCAATACGAATCCTTATATTCCAAACATACTGAGTTTATATACCAATCAAACAGACCACATCGTACCATGAAAAATAGGAAACAACATTTGTACACGATTGGCCAAATGTAGCTGTGAGTGTTGGAGGTAGTGATTGATAGACTGGCCATAATTCAAGAATGGTAAATCGTATAATAATCATTAATAGGTCGAAATTAAGCTCATAATAAGAGGAACAGGAGTATGAGTAGTTTAGTTAGATGACAACTGTACAATTACATTATACGTATAGTATTGATACATAAATGGATCCCAAATGATTACCATTCATTATGTTTATCGAGATATAACACAATGACATTTCATTTAAACATAATAACATTAAGATTTCTATTCTAATCTACCCATCCTAACTGATATTTGTTATTGATTCAGATCATGAACCGATTGATGATGTTAGACCAAAATTGAAAACCTGAGAGCACCCCAATTAAGTCGATTATGACACATGAGGAAGTCACTAAAGTACATTCCACAATTAATTGAAAATTGTCTAATCTAACCAAACATATGGAATCTTTATGTATGTTGATGATAACATTTCCATCTCTTGGATTATTGAATCATCACTATTGAATACTATGAATTTCAATTTCTTCAAAGTACAATTATAGATCTTTATAAACAAAACCCATGAAAATGAGAACCTCAAACGCCCTGGTATGGTTGAGAATGAAGAGATTAGGCATTCCTTCTCGAAATGCCTTCACATGACCATGTGCATACAACCAATGTCAGGGAAGTCCAAATCGCTACCTTCTTGCATGAGGATTGTTGTTTATGAAGTGGAGAGGAGAAAAAGCGAATATCCAACACTTTAACCGGGTTGTAGGACACGGAGGATCCATCTAGCGAAGATGTAAAACACTAATTTCTAGCCACTGGTGTACATGAGTTCCGGAATCTCAAGGAAACAAACAGCATATGGACCAACTTTTGATCATCGGCTATCATTGGACTGCATCTCCTGACTAGTGGTGTGGCCACCTAAGAAAATCACCTGCTACGGTTTTTGGGTACCCAATTAGTATCAAAGCCCTCACACAAATCGAATGATGAATTATGAAGCACATCTATTCGATGCTTCATTGTATCAATGTGTTAAAATGATAACATAAGAATAACAAGTTAGATGAGATATTCTGTTCGGTCTATATTCTATACATGGAAATTGTTATATCCTAGTGAAGATTGAATTACGAGTAGCGTCTGAAACCTAATAATCGATTAATATTATCTATATATCCTTAGGGTAAATGGACTGTAGACATCTATATTCCTCTTATAATAAGCTTCATTTAAACCTATAGATTATTAATATATGCTATATTGTTCTCAGTTTACGTTGAGTTTATTAATTACCGTCTCCCACGTTCACAGACACATTTTGGCGTTACTGTGTATGAGGGTTATTTTCTATTTTATGCTGCGTTGCAGTCTGTTTGTCTGGTATATAAACCCAGTATGTCTGAAATACATGATTCGCATAATGGATGCTGTTGTCGAACTCAAGTGGATGGGCTTGCTGAGCAACGAAACATTAGGCCGCTAGGCTGATTAGACCGGTCGGATGTCATTAATTCAGTACAGCATAAGCGTGAATAAGTCGTATTTTGATTGGCGAATAGATTACCTGATAACAAGCGGCTCATAAAGTCACAATGAATAGTATAAGTGGAGAAATCGATGTCTAGAATAGAATGATTGTGTAGTGACTAGGGTATGGAAAAGTGAACCCCGCGTAGAATGGCATTTCATTAGAAATGTTAGTCAAAAACAAGCAGTCTCCTCATTCATTTCAAGTTAGATCAATCCTTCGAATTGACAGTCTGTGAAGAGAAATTATCTATTTATGCTGATTGAGATCATGAACCAATTGATGTTAGAAGTTCATTGAAAACCTGGAAGCACTGGACGGCCGTCCAGTGTTGCTGGTGATGGTCTAACATCAATCAGTTGATGATCTCAATCGAAAACCTAAAAATCTTCGCAACCCCATACTGATAATGATCGATATATGATTGCATATGTTGATATGGAGAGCTAATCAGAAGTAGTCTAAGGCGAAGGTCAAAGAAAGCCAATCAGAAATCACCTGAAAGAAATTTTCATTTCATTGTCTGTAAAATGGATCAATTTTCTAAGGATTAGAGTGGTATATATATATATATGAATGCATACGGATGATAGTTTTTCTTGATTAAAAAGCAGCATTTGACTCCGTGGATCGAGAGGTGCTGTGACAGTATCTGTCATTGAAAGGCTCATATCAGAAGTACATAAACTTTGTGAAAGCTCTTTACTCGAACACTACTAGTCGAGTAGGAGATTATGGCGAACTGTCATCTGATTTTGCAACCTCAAGTGGAATCCGTCAAGACTGTCCACTTTTTCCATTTCTGTTTAACTTCATCATAGGTCTACTGATGGAAATAACATTCTCGTCGACTGAATTCTCGGGTATTCATCTCCTTCCAAGAATTCCACTTGTCGACTCACAATATGCAGCTCACATAGTCCTGTTTGGTGAAGACACTTGCTGAATCGAAAATAAATGAACGAGTGAACGGCGATCGTTCCACTGAGATAGGAGATGTAATCAGTAGTCCGTTTCTATAAATTTAACTACAGCTAAAATACAATGTGATACATATATATATGTCTGTTACCAGTGTTTGACCAGCTGCAATGTTACCGTACAATTATGTAAATCTATGATACACAGTTGAACAATATACAACTACAGGTACCAAAGCGAATGAAAAGTCATGAAGATTGGACCCCAGAGTTTTATAAATACCACAACAGTGATTGGTTTCAATTGATTTTCCTTAAGAGAAGTAGTAATCTTCTATAATGTCAGAATTCTAATCATTTTGTCAGTCACATGAACAGATTATTACGAAGCGAAATATTTCATTCTAACTCAGATTTATATTACATCCACTAAACAGAATAGAGTATAGACAATACCATATGATCTCATTATGAGATGGAATGAGGTGATAATTGACAACAAAGTATGATCATTAGTGTTTCTATAAATAAAAGAGGTCAACAGAAATATGTTTGTTAAGAAAAAGCACACGTTGTTTACACTGAAATTGAAGAAGGAGTAATCAATTCTACTTTGAAAATGTTATCGGTTGTTAGAGAAATGATGATAGAACGTGGTGTGTTGTTGTATTCAGTGCGGTGAATTGGACAGAATTCCCGAATAACTATATCATATTCCGAAATGCAAACAGTTCAGAGGTGTTTGTTTCATTAGCAAGAGTGACATATATAAGAAAGTCAGTGTGTGCTGCTTCGATCTCCGGTGGACTCAACAAACCTGGTCTATTCAAGACTTGCTTGAAGTATTCCACCCATATATTCCTCTGATCTTCAATCTCATTGATTGACTTGAATACTTTGTTCTTTACCGTTCACCCTGGTTTACTATATTTTCCTGCCAGTTTGTTTGTCGTTTCGTATAATTGTTTCGTGTTTCTTGCAGCTACGGCTTCATCTGCTCTGGTTTCTGGGTGCTCCACGTACGCTTGTTTGTTGGCTGTGATGCTCCTCTTCACTTGCTATTTTGCTTCCGTTTATTCAGCGCGGTCATAGATTTCCTATGTTATTGTTCGGCTGTTGTTGGTTGGTTTCTCACCGTTTTTTTATTATCTTGATCTGTCTAATTCTATCCAGTGTGATCCGGTGAGACCCGTGTAGCTTTGTGAATGCATTTGTGGAGTGATGTTGTGATGCCTATAATCAATTTGTTGAATGCAAATAGATTTACAAATCTCTCTCCATCTTCGTTTCTTACTCCTGAGAGATACACTTTATGTTTTACGCTTTGCAACTCATCCAGTGTATGTAAATCTACCAGGAGTGTGAGAAAACAGGAATCACAAAAACACTTATTCTTATCATAAAACATGAAGTTAGTTGAACAATACAACGGATATAGTCGATGATTGAAAAGTTTATTCATAGCTGAAGCAAGACCATTTATGAATTGACAACCAGAACATGTGCTTTCACTTCATCTTCTTTTTAGCAAAGTAGTAATTATATGTAAAATGAGAATTTCACTCATCTTTGATGTCAGTCAAATAAACAAACAACATTCATATGACACCCACGATACACAATAGAGAATACCATATTATCTTTTGATTAATGAGATAGACTGAGGTGATCAATGATAAACAAAGTATAATCATAAACAAGAAAGAGGTCAACACAAATATGTTTTTGTTCATTAGACAAACACGTTGTTGACACTGAGATTGAAGAAGTAGCAATCAATTTTACTTTGAAAATGTTATCGGATGTAAAGCGAAATGCTGATAGGACGTGGTGTTATGTTATATTCAATGGGATGATCCAGATAGAATTCGCAATTGTCTTCGCAAATCTTATTCCTCACTGCATACGATATACAGGTTTGTGGTGTTTGTATGAAGTAGGTTTGAAAATTGAAAAATTCTCGTGATAATTCACTTCATAAAGCCACGTTATCTACGGTTCAATGAATATTAATTGAGACAGTAACTTTGAAATGATAAAATAGTTTGTTATTTTCATACATTCAAGTACATGACCTAAAAACGTGAGGGATTGTTTTCCGAACTCACATTTGTCAGAGTTGACTGCCAACCCATACTTGTGTAACAAACTTTTAGTCAATTACAGGTTGAAATAATCAAGGAAATATTAGTTTAGTTATTATCAACCTGTTTTTCAATTGCACAATTTACTTTCATAGTACCGAAAATCACTATTTTCATATTTAATCAAAACATAAATATTGTTGTCTTTTTCTAATGAAATGATTAGTGATTTACGAACGTATAGACTGTTATTCACTCTACTGATCGTAACCATGAGTTAATTGAATTTAGACCACCATGGAAAACCTGCGAGCTCTAGACGGCCGATTCATCTTAGTAAGGGGCTCCTCAGCAGTGCACATCCACGATCTCTCTCCACCGTGTTATTCGAAACCAGGACCTATCAGTGTCGCGTGCATGAAACCCTTTCAGATAATAATCATGTGCTCACTAGTGACTGACATCAAGTGACACTCATGGAGTTCTAGTGAGAATCCACTACCATTGGAGTTCAACCAGGTCTGTTATCAGATATCAACTCACTGAAGACAATGATGACGGTGGCGCAACTTCGTGGATTGGTTGAAGTTAGACGTGAACGTCGTTAGATGCTGACCTGCTCAGTGATCTAATGTTAAGGCGCTCGTGCGAGATACTGATAGGTCCTGGGTACGGATCTCGTGGAGGGCGAGATCGTTTATGCGCACTGCTGACTAACGGCCGTCAAGTGCTTCTAGGTTTTTAATAGTGATCTAGCTTCAATTGATCCATCATTTCAACCAGTGAAAGAATTCATTTTATTGAAATAAAATTTAAACATAAAAATGTGAATTTTGGTCATCTAATGAAATCAGTGTGTGCTACTTTGATATTAACCAATCCAATCAAAGCTATGCACCGTTGACAACCAATTCATAGTTGATTACAAGTAACACACAATGGTTGTTCATGAAAATATGAGCACTAATTACTTAGTTTAAAATAGTGTTAATTCTATACAAAATAGTTTTCATCAATAGTCGGGGGATCAGGAATTTCAATTAATTATGGATCAATATCAGACTATATTACCTCAATAAGTGTAAGACTATTGTAAGACTACGATTGTTTAATAATAATGTAATGATTTTATGAAATTTCATCACCTTAATGGTCAATTTGAATCATCCAATCTGAAAGAAACGTACAAACACTTCCAAAAAATTCTATATAAGACTCAACACGTTCTATCAACGTCTTAAACGAGAAAATGATGTGAGTATTGACTGTATACTTAAGTCAAATGATTGTATTACATCCATTTCAATTTGATCTAATGAGATAACATTGTTCTATTCATTTGAACCATTTCAGATCTACGTTTTCATTTGGTCAGTTGATAACGATTTATTCAATCATTGTCCATACATGGGAATTTTTCGACTGTCATGAATTTTGTGAAGACGCTGATTTACTTAGTCAAGCAAAAATAATTTCCCAAAGTGATACACATAAATATGTAAGTGATCAGTCAAGTTGCATTACAAATATTCAGTCTCATTATTATCACTATTCCCAGTTCATTCGTTCTAATCAGCCCTCTCCAATTGTTAGTGAAAATTTTGAAAAATTGGATGGTGAGAAGGTGAGTTAACGACATTTTCCAACGGAGATGATAATCCATATGTTTGCATATTTCTAGCAAATAAAACTGAAATTCCCCTTTAAATTTTACGGTGCTCATTTCTACTCAGTATATATAGATGCTCGCGGTAAGAATATTATTTTCCTTGAATTAAAGTTTTGTTTGCTCACATTTCAATTCCATGAATCAAAGTGGCTTTCATTACTTCAATAGATCAGTTTTAGGCATTTTTGTTTCACATTCAATACATCTACTAATGTATTTTCTTGTTCAAGTTGTACCGTTGTAGTAAACTAATTATTGTTCATGCAATTCATTCCAGTCTCCAGTGAATTTCAAAGTGTTTCATTTATTCACTATAGATTATTAATCAAATTGTGTATTTTCATTTGATAAACACAGATGAAATTTATGTGGAAGTAACAGATGATTATAGAGGAATTGCAAATTATATCAACGACAGTTTTGTGTGTGAAAATGAGATTTTGAATGGGGGTGAGTTCTACTATTATTCAGTGAAGTTTTGTTTGTTTTATGTTTAACATTACTCATTTTTATTTTGCATAAACAATTCGATGTTTAACTTGATTATTTCATGAGAGCTGGTCAGTACACAGTGATTATTTTATTTGTGTGATTTCATGCCCTAAACTGTGTTCACAACATGAATTCATTACTGTGAAGGGAAAATGTTAAATAAAACAGTGATTCACTTCAAAATAGACACAAATTGATTGAGTGACAATAATGAACCATTCAATGTAATTGGTTAGGCGGAAATTATCTACTCTTCAATCTGTTCAAACTACCATAAAACTGATATTTCATCAATACGACACTTATTGGTAGATTGAACGAATCTAGCTGATCACAGATGCAACAATAAGCAATGTTGTGTGAGAAATCAGTTTGAATTATTGAAGCACATGAACCATCAATAATTTATATTTGATGTCGTCCAAATATTTCTGTCACTTACTTGCTTCTTATAAATTTAGTCCCTCTTATTCACTGCCGTCGAACTATTGGATATTAAACACATTCTTGATAATCATAATAGGTTGATCATGAAGTTTGAACGCATGTACCATCTCAAACATCAAATCAGCTAACAATCACGAATAATCTGCTAGTACAACATGATTGATTCGAACTAGAACACCTAGAATATCAAGATGGAGGGTATTCATATTATTCACTTACCGAAATTAATGTCATCGGGGTAACATTTCCGGGCAATAATGAGTTAAGTTAAGAGAACACTGTTCAATTGAAATATCATTATTTCACAAAATGTTTATGTATGTTTATTGTTGAATAGATATTAATGGTGGTTTAGGTAGTCAAACGCTTACAAGCCCAATATTTCAGAAGTATAATATTTCTCTTAGTTGATTGGATTTAAACGTTCATCATATCGGTGAAATAATGATGCAGATCATTGAGACTCTCATTGAGTTGAATTGGTTCACTTCAATCTTGAAAAGGAACATCATAACTTGTGTTCAAACACTTTTTTTTATTGAAAGAGGTCATTGTTCATTTTACAGATACATGAACGCAAATTTATTTTACTTTCATTATTTCAGAGAAATATTTTGCTGTCAGAAGGTCTTGTCATACAAACATTGATAATAAAAGTATGTACCCACATCCATGATTGTTTGATCACATGTGAACTATTAACACTTAGATCATGATCATCACTGAATGATATTACTCAACTGTTTTCTATTCCGTTTGAGTAATTGGATTCGTCTTTAAAAAAATGACGAAAGTATTACAGTGTAACCATTCTACAAAATCAAAGGCTAAATACACATAGAATCCATAGATTGTCCATACATATTTTATTGAACCTTAAAGAATAATTAACATACGTTTGGATACATTAGGTCATATTCTCATTTCATTTGTACATAAACGAATACAGAGATTCATCTTCATTGACAGGTTTCAAAGGAACATGATGACAAGTCTGTACATATGTGTTCATCGGAAAATCATTTCTGTATACACCACATTCATCTGGATATTCAATCATTACGCGATCATTCTCAGCTTTTATTCTTTCAAATTAAGAGATCGTTAAAACAATATGTATTAGGCATATTCAATTCTCATCTTTAACACATAATGTGGACAAAGTCATTTGATCGACTGATATATCAATGTGTTACGTTACTAAATAAATTCTAAAACTCGAATTATAAACAAACAAACAAACCGCAGCTCATTTCATTTGCACCTTAAGTCAATTGTATCAGTTGAAATATAAGAAATATTCCACCAATTTGAATACCACTCCAACTATCAGATCTAATTAGGAACTAGATGATTTATTGTTTGAATATGAAAACTAAACAAACTAAGCATCTGACATTCATGATGAAGGATACATGCTTATTTCATCTACACAACATTCACGAGATTATTTTCATCACGAAAACATTTGAGATAACACAGTAAATATCTGCTAAAATCTGAACCCCCTGTGTGTGTAGACACATACAATGTCACATCTAGCAATGACATGCTCGACACTAATCCTTGAAATTTTAAATATCGATAATCTTCTTTTTTGCAGATTATATATTGAAGGCAATACAGCTGATACACTCGAATGGGAAGATACATTTCTATTATGAGAACGTAAGTTGAGCACATGAATAGATTATTCATGCATATCAGTACTGTCAAATACATCGAAAGATATTGAAAAGGATAAAAGGACACCAACATTTTGTATTGTGAATATAGACCTTATGAAACTATTCACAATACGTTCATGTCACAGTTTATTCTGGCACTTTTTAAAATAATGAACAACAAGGAAGTGATGTAATATGTAAACACATTCTGATACCTTCGAGCCAATCAAGGGCAAAGAGTGTTTGTCTGAATTCTGTACGTGAACGGTGATTTTCAGACTTTCATAGACCAGTTGTGAGAAAAGTTCATAATGGAATATTTCAAGACAGAGATTTTGTTAAAATCCTGATTGCTTATCAGATTCTATTTGCTCGAATGTCACTATTTACAACTTGATCGATTTGCAATACAATAAATATTGGATGACTAGAAATGGCTGGTGAGATGATAAATTTTATGAGTGTTGCAGTCAATCCGTCTTGTTTGTTTGGAGGTAATCAGAATAAATTGTGGAATGAATACTGTTGAGAAATGAACGGCAATTGATATAAGTAGGCACATAAACACAATTCCACAACAGAACAACAAATTCACCTTCAGCGACATTGCAGTTATTCACAATCATACTTCTACCAACGGACGTAGATGTTCATCTTATTATGTATAGCCTCATTCCATGATAAAGAGATCGTTCACCGAACTTCACTGAAGTTGTCAACTGAGGTGAGTCAGAATATCTTCGTAAATTAGATGGAGTATATTTCTTAGGGAGCCGAGGAGATCAGTAAGCTTACTGTAAGTGTATTTAGTTGTCTTCGAATAAGATAATATGAATGACGACACATTGCTTCAATGTTTGGTTGGTTTTGATATAGGTGGTTGTGTATTGACAGATCTTGACTCAGACTTCCATTACTTCTTTTCAGATTCCTAGAGGACTTAAGGGAAATGTTGTTCTGTCGAGGATTAATTATTATATCTGGTGTGGGATTGAAGGTAACAAACGTTGTCTACCTTCTAATTTACATTGAATTACATGATTATTTATATGTTAGCATGATGTTACCTACTGTTTGTACACGATCATCACTATGTCAACGTGGAAGTTTTCTGTAATTTATAATGGTGACCAAATTTGTGTTTCTTACAGTCCACAATATACAGTTGGTTTTTGTTTGTACAATAAAGCGATGGAAGTGTCGTTGAAGTTCTGAGGAAAATTGTGTGAAATGGAATCTGAATAATTTAGGCAAACTCATTGTCCTAATGTTACTGTGTATTGAAAATTCAACGTCAATTTGGTGATTAGAAATCTTGAATCAACATTCAAGTGTCACATGTAATAAAAATTCATAATCGAAATTCATCCTGAAAATATTTTGTCTTTCGAATTGATACCAAAATATCCATATCCTCAATTCAACAATCGTCATCCTCGTTCATAGAGCAAAGCAGATTTGAGTTGTTGTGATTCAATCGGAATTGTATTGTTTTATCTTTTTATGCTAAGCTCCATCAAAATGAATTTCAAGATCCACGTCATCTGACGCTTGCCTTACTTGGTATACTGAGTAATAGAACTAAGATGTGTAAATGTCCCCATCACGAATTTGCGGATAGATATTTGGAGAAGTCTTCTGTATAGTCTTAACGATCCAGACAGGAATAAATGAACGAGAATAATAGACAGACGATATATCTACTCATTTATTCACTCACCCACTAATGGACAGTCAAACTTGTAGCCTCTCACTATTGACTATTTCTGAAAAAATTTGTAACGAGATAAACATATTATTTCTGTTTATGTTGCACTGACATTTTAGTGATACAAATCAGGAATTTGACCATATCATTTTTTCAGTTAGTGGTTGAACATCGGTCACTTTCAGAATTTTAGGCGATTTAGAGCATATTTCATAAGGTTGTTATTTGACCTTCGTTGTATCTGTAACCAGATAATAATCAATTTCTTATTTTGATCAGAACAGACAACATATTATATTGAAAATGGAAATCCGAATTTCAACTGTCTTCTTCTGTTCAATTAATTACATTAGGTTATAAAGGGCCTCAGGCAGTTGTTCCTTCTGAATGGATCACAAATGGAACACTAGTGGAATATGAAGTTCTCGGGGGTATGTCAAACCTTATTTTATCAGAGTTCACTATTTTCACACTTGAATGCATCACCTCTATTTCATAAAATTGGAAATTTCATGTATGATTTCATACAGTTATTTAATGATATCGAGCCATCAGTCTCAAATGACGTTACACCAAACAACGACTGACTGTTGAATATTTAAAATGATTATAGACACATTTTGAACTACAATAGAAGTATTCAGTTTGATGAAATTAACTTGAAAAAAATGTCGCAAGACGATGGATGAGATGATATCAGTCAGTTATTTGATTTTTATTTGGTACATGCAACATCGAATTTCACCGTGGAATTGACATTGAACAAACATTTCATGAAACTGTAATTGCCTTGGAAACAATGACTTAATTTCCAAAATCTTTACTTTATCCTACTCATTCGATAGATTGAAGGAGTAGAAAGATCACGTGTTCAAATTTCAATTTATCATAGTCAGTAAATATTTGTACAGTATCAAAAACACTGAGGGTTTTCACAGTATGGAAGCGTTTCCCTTTTCCTGAATACGTACAGTGAATAACTACAAACATTGTTTTGTTCATCATGTATTAAACTATTGAAATAATATTTCAATAACACAGAGAATCATCCCATAATCTGATGTCGAGATTGACTTCAATATTCCTTGACTAGAATATTATTCATTGTCGACGAATTTTCATGATCCAACTAGTCTAACATGCTAACTGATTACACACAAAGTAGAATGTAGCAACACAGTTTGAAACTTTATACCATTGTAGGTTGACGGAAATCTCTTCAAGGAAAATCTCAACAATGAATTGACAACCAATGTCACACTTCCTTTGTTGTTCGATTGAATGAACATAATGCAAAATAAATTTTCTCTCTCAGTACAACTGACGTTCGTGCATCGGCTTCTAAATAGTCAGTTAGAAAGAAATAACAATGTTATTCTCTATTTTGCTTATGAAAACATGGCATACAGGAAACATTTCAATCATGAAGCAGGAACGAGTTTCGTTGATCGTCTAGCGTGTGCATTTCTTTTCTAATATTAACAGTCATTGACATCCGTGACATTCGCCTGATAAATTTCATCGTTCAACAGGCAACGTGTTTCAGGAAATGTGAATGACATTGAAAGTGTATTGAATTTCGGATTGAGCAATGTGATGACAAATGCCCAGAGAATGAAATATTTATTGAGTTATAGTTACATTTGTTTTTGTAATTCATTTATCTTTTGTTTGACAACTTGAAATGCAATCACCTTCGTCTTCTTTTCACTGAAGATTGTCCAAAACACAATTCGACTGCAGCATGTCATGACGCACCAACATCAAATACAATGTGTATTTGGTGTGAGAAAGCCAATGCATGCATTACTAGCAATGATAAGGACGTTCATGACTTAAAAGTAAATGGTTGCCAGATTAAAGTAAGCAATTAGTAGACCTCAAAGATTGTTCTTAATATTACAATATTCCATATTGCAATCCTTATTTTTTTCGGAAGAACATTTATATTGTTACGAATTAGTAGTGAATTCTAGTGTACCACAAGTGCATAAATCACAGTAACTTATACGATATTGAAGCACATATGAATGCAATGCTTTATTTCCATGTGGACATTCAACAATGAATAGAAGAGTTGTTTAACACTAATACCTGGAAAGATGTTAATTCTTTAGCTCATAGAATGTGTAGTGATTCTCTATTGTCAATGTTTCCACTGAACCAACAGCTCTAGCAACTACTGAAATTGATCTAGGAAATGAATTGAAGAAGACTAATCCAAGCACTGAATCACATTTGGTAGATATTTGATATTTTTGTAATCATTATACCATTTCGTTCATTTCAGAACATGACCACAGATACAATTGAAGACACAGGGGAAAGAAAATCACCGCAATACGTGTATATCGTTGTACCATTAGTTATATCTTTCCTTATTGTTTGCATTGGTTGTGGTATTTGGCTATGGTTCCACAGAAGGAAGAGAGTTTATCCATAGTCCCCACAAACAGCGTGTCAATTGTTTTTATCAAGTTCACTTTGTTATTTTCATTTTGTAGTTAAGTAAACACACTTTCTATTCTGTTAATCATTCCAATACATTGAAGATTGTTTCATGCAACCGCCTGTCACATTGATGATTGTTTATGTAATGACTGATGTCACTTTGGTGGGAGAATATTAAAATATAATTTTTTGTATTTATGTCATTGTTTTCATTCAATACAAACATGGGTAATTTCATAAGAGTTTACTACATTGCACTTGTCAATTAACACTATCGTGTATACATGATTATGTGACCATTGAAATCAGCCAAGACTCCACTGTAAATATCCGTTCAGGTATGATTGGAAAAAAGATGTAAAGTGAATGATGAACTAGTAACAGTTCTGTCGTAGCATTGGTAATAAGATGAGAGATTTGAAAGAAACACACACTGAAGTTTCGATAATGCAATGAGAAGACGAAGATTATCAGAACTATGTGATATATTTGCGCAATACATTTCGAACAATCTGATCACACATATACTTGTTAAGAGCATTTATATATAAAAATAAAAGGTCAACTAGACAGGAAATGGGGTAAGAGGAGATAAGGATAATGACGGCCTGCTTGAATATCTGGGCTACCTGTTTCTGCCATCTGATTATTTCAACAAGTTATCTGTTTTTTATTTGTTTTAATTTATAATTATGTCCATTAATCGCATAACCTATTCAGGCGCTTTTATGAAAAGCCTACGACCTACGACTGTCTAATTCTAAGATGTCGTCCAAAACATCTAAATAAATACAAATATGTTTATGTTACCAATATCTACGTGACTCCAGATTGCACATCATCTGCACTATCTGTTTTTGCTGATGAATTCACTGAGTTCGCTCTTACTGCCTTCAGTGATTCACTTTCAGTTGTATGTGGTGACTTCAATTCATGTGACTGTAGCTTCCTTACGTCACTAGGTCACCAAAATGTAGTGGATTTTCCTACCCGTTTGGATGCTTATCTAGACTTTGTCTTCATTAATGATGTGGGTATATATGCGACTCGTAAACGTGCTCCATTGTCTAGCTCAGATCACTGTATAATTCGTGTTCTACCTAAAGTATATGGAAAGCATGAGAAGAGTACACTCTTACGTCAAACCAAGAAAGTCAAATATAGGAATTACTCAGAAGAAAATATCCAAAATCTGAAAAGCATGTTTCATAAGACTAACTGGGAATTATTTACAGATGACTCACTCGAAAACACTACTGATGTTATCACTTGTTACCTTAAATTCTGTTTTGATATTTGCTGTCCCACTGAAACCATTTTTGTAAGTTTTGATCGATTTACATCTACACAACTAAAACGACTACGAAGGATGAAAGAAAGAATGTACAAGAAGAAGAACTCTAATGAAGTTCGTAAGCTAAATGGTCTGATAAACCTAGAGATTAGACGTCTCAACTGTATGTTTACTCAAAAGCTCTTATCTTGCAAAAACTCTCCAAGTATGTGGAAACTCTTTAAAGAACTTACAGGTGACAGACAGTTTAGAAGCGATAACCAGCTGAATGTTTGTGACTTAAATAAGTCTTTTGTTCGTCAGTCATCTGATGTGATGCTCCCTCTATCCACGGGTTTAAAAAATAGCTGTGTTCCTACTTTCACTGAAACTGATGTACGAGGATGTCTCCGGTCGCTTAATTCATCTCGATGTTTGGGACCTGATGGTATCCCAAACATCCTTTTTAAAAAATGTGCTGACGTTCTGTGTCATCCGTTCACAACTATATTCAACAGATCCTTCTCATCTAATCTCATACCGAAAATGTGGAGAAAGATGAAGATAATTCCTGTACCCAAGAAAGCATCTGGTGATAAGAATGTAAAATTTAGACCTATTGCAATAACTTCACCCTTCCTCAAAACCATGGAAAAATTATTAATACTTCCACTTCAGCTTGCGATAAAAGAGCATACTGACCCATACCAGTTTGCATACAGGCGCAAAAGAAGCACTTTAGATGCTGTTGCAGTTCTGCACCACAACATAGTGTTCAACTTAGAAAAGGGTAAGAAGTATGTTCGTTGTGCTTTTCTGGACTATACTTCAGCTTTAGACTCTATATCAAGACAACATTTACTTAACAAGTTAATCAGCGTCAACACTGACAGCTGGATAACCAACTGGCTATTTTCCTACCTCTCTGGAAGGGAACAGTACACTGTGTTTGGAGGAAAGTGTTCGAAGTCTCTACTGTCTCAGGAAGGTGTACCACAAGGAGCTGTTCTTTCACCTCTTCTATTCTCTTTTTTTATGCATGACCTGCCATCTTCCACAGAAAACACTTTTGTGAAGTATGCGGATGATCTCACTGTATGTATGCCTATATCTTCCTCTTTACATCCCATAGAAATGAATGAGTTTTTGTCTCGTATTGATTGTTGGTCTGTTGGTAATGGTCTCATACTTAATCCGTCTAAATGTCAAGCTGTTAACTTTAGCATGAGACATGAACGGAATATAAACACTATTTTGAGTTCCCATAATGCTTGTACCATCGGAGACTCTTTGATAAACTCAGTGTCGAAGGTTAATTATCTTGGTGTCACCTTTTCCTCTGATCTGTCTTGGTCTTCCCACGTTTTATCGTTATCGAAGAAGGTTTTCCGTCTGACCTACTACATAAAGAGATTGCATGCTCTTGGGATTACTCGTCATTTACTCTTACAATTTGTCAATTCTTGCATTTTACCTATTATTCTTTACTGTTCTCCATTATTCTTTCCCGGGCTTTTGAGAAAAGACTTTGCTGCATTGCGAAGAGTGCTGAAGGCAGTTAGCAAGATTTGTGGTGAATCTTTCGAGGCCATAATTAATATGGTTGTGGATAGACATTTAAAATCATGCAAACTCCTGGCAGGTGTTATTTTATCAGATACTAGCCATCCCCTTCACTCTTATCTTTCTCCTTGTATATCTTCTGGTAGAACGAGACGTAATTACATTAAAATCCATGCACGTAAGGAAAAGTATAAAAGTTCTATAATACCTTACCTAGCAAATATACTCTGTGACGAACAGGTTGTTAGAGTTAACCTAGTCGACAACTTACATTCTTAACATGTCTTTAATTTTAAAAAGTTTGCACAGTTTTTTTTGGTTTTTTTTTTAAATTTGTTTTTTTTTAAAAAATTTTTTATTATTTCTTTTTGTATTTGCTAATGCCTTTTTGTTCGTTTCTCAGTAAGTAACTTGTTGAAATACCCTGTGCTGAGAATTCTATATTGTACCAAAATATAATATTGAATAAAGCCATTAATGATTAATAATAATAATAATTAATAATAATTAATAATAATAATAATAATGTGAACACAAAGCGAAACCTAATCACTCTGGATAATAAGTCAATATTACCAGGGTAGGTTTAAGGTAAGAACAAACTGTTTTTGAACACATAAAGGGGGTTTGAATTTTCGTATGGCTAAGGCTTCAATGAACCTTAGTATACGCCCTTTTACACTTTTATACAGCACTACGAAAGCTGAATTTAGATCAATCTTGTGACCTGTTTCAATTATATGTTTAGCAATAGAGGATGATGGATGTTTATCCTCTGCTCTTATTGGGTCACTTGATTGTATTTGTTTCTGAAGCCATTTGGGTACATGTTCACTCACCCTAATGTTGAGATCACGATTACTCCTCCTTATGTATGTGTGACCACACACACATTTAAATTGGTAAACACAGTGGGATGTGACGTAATCGTTTCCATGTACTTTAGGTTTTGAATGAAGCATACACTTTGTTCTTTCTTTGATGATGACCTTTGCTGCGCAATAGGTTTTATTGATGACTGATTTAAGACGTTGTTTCAGTAAAAGGCTATTTGAATCACCTCTGAATGGTAAGGTGATGTAGACAAGCTTTTTCCCTACCGAGGCTACAGTAGGTCTCGCTGTACCATGGACTTTCCATCTATTTATGAATTTCAGAGGATAGCCATTTTCTATTAACGTTTTATTTAACAACTTAACATCATCATCAATGGCGTCATTGGTACAAATACGGTTGAGTCTGTTGAAAAGACACCTTATCAAACCACGTTTGTATTGCATAGGGCAATAACTATAATAACTAAGATATTGACCTGTCCACGTTGGTTTTCTAAAGATAGATCGCTTTATTGAACCATCTTCTCGTCTACTCAGGAGTATATCTAGGAAGGGAAGCTGATCGTTTTTCTCCTCTTCACATGAGAGACTAATATGGTTTTGGAGAGTGTTGAGTTTATTTAATAAACCGTACATATCCTCTTTTTTCTCACAAACAACTAAGATATCGTCCACATATCTCTTATAAAGTGACATGTTTCCGATTAATTCATCAGTCTGATTTTCAACATGTGCCATGAACACATCTGCTAGTAATGGTCCTAGCGGACTACCCATAGCAACTCCATCAATCTGACGAAAGTATTCACCTTCAAAAGTGAACTGAACTTTGTCAGTACATAGTAATAGTAAATGTTTAAGAAGTTTTAAAGGTACACGTGATTGAAGATTGTTTTCAGATATGTAATCACATAATATATCAATGGTTTTTTTTAAAGGTACATTTGTAAACAAGGAATTTACATCAAATGAACACATTGTCTTTTCCTTGATATTAATATCATCTAAATGATCAACCAGTTCAAAAGAATCCTTTTGAGAAAACTTACATAGATGTCTTCGAATAGGATCCAACAACTTTGCTAACCATTTAGCCAGATTATGTGTAAGTGATCTGCACATTGATAGAATTGGACGTAATGGAACATTAGGTTTGTGAGTTTTAGGCAGTCCATATAAATGAGGGTACTCGGAACCCATAGGTTTTAGAAAGTTAAATTCCTCTTTATTAATAATATTCATGAGAAGCAATTTTTCCAGGTTTGAATTTACTCTTCTTTCTAGTTTGCTGATACCTCCAAATTCAACATCAGGCATAAATTTACTTTCATCACTAAGGATAGATAACATCTTACTTTTATAATCACATTTATTCATGATAACTACGCCTGATCCTTTATCAGGTTTTAACAAGACAATATCAGGGTTTGATCGTAGTTCTTTTACTGATTTAAAATGCTGAGAAGTTAATATGCTTCTCTGCTTCGGGCCAACACTATGAAATTGGTGTGCTATATCCACTAGTTTAGCTTTACACCAGCTTTATTTTTATATATAAATGCTCTTAACAAGTATATGTGTGATCAGATTGTTCGAAATGTATTGCGCAAATATATCACATAGTTCTGATAATCTTCGTCTTCTCATTGCATTATCGAAATTTATCAAAGGGACTAATTGTTTTAAACACACTGAAGTGTTTGCGTCGATGATTGATCACATTATTAAACATAATTTGGCTAATAATCGGTCCTATTCTCATGGATTTGTGAGAAACTAGTCGACAAAATGTCATTTGCATTACGTGTTCGAATGTTCTCGTTATTGTTTAGGACTGAAAAGTGTTCATTTTTTTCACGTTATGTGTGGATCATTTGCGTGTTGCTAAAATAAAAGCAGAATTTGTTAGTGACCAGCAATGAAATCTATGACACGTATCACTTCGTCACGTTTGAGATTCGTTAGCTAGCTGAATCTGCATCACAGTATTGATATGTGACTGCTTTACTCATAATCCATATCGTTTATTACGAACATCGTCGCGTCATCCCCAAGGCTACTCAGTATGGATACCCACTGGCTCCTACAAACAACTTCAGTGTAGTATATATAATAAGGTGAACACAGATATGATAAATATTTGTCCTGTGGCAGTCTGCATTCCCAAAACTCATTTCTTCTCCGTGATGCTGAATGCTTGAGATGTGACACAAGTTGTCAGATTACGATGGTATGTTAAACTACTGTTCATTTCGTTAATGATGATTCCAAACTGCGTTATTAAATCTTAATAAGATTGGAGCATTTAATGATGATAATCCACATCTAATCATGCTGTTTAAGGTACTTTTCCCCATAAAACGGCGATTATATACCTCTTTTGGTTCGTTCCATAAATCGATTTTTGACAAACGCAGTATACAGTTTCGTTATTTTATACAAAACTTTGACTTTACAAAGTCACAAAGTGAACCTGCCTTCAATAGTTTTCAAAGAAGATTCTGATGCTTTGATTGAACATGTGGAGATAGGCCTGACAACCTGATCTTGTAAATAGTTTTCAATGATATTTGTATTTATTTTGTCAACCTTCCACTGTATGTATATTTAACATTAAATGACAGGAATCAGAGCCACAACCAGATTGATAACTGAGCATTTGGTGTGGTCAAAGATCAATTCAGATATAAAATGATGGACACGAAACTGTTTACAATGTCAACGCAGCAAAATTCAGAAGCACACGATCAGTCCTTCCACTGTATGTATATTTAACGTTAAATGACTGTAACTGTTGTTTTAGTAAATGACCTTGAACACACTTACCGTTGTGATTCTAACATAGCGTGACATATGGTTGCTTGTTAACAAATACATTGCTACACACACACGCTAATTGTTCTATTCTCACACCTTATCGAGTCAATCGTATTCTAAATCGAATATTATCCACATTTTAAACTTCTGTGCCATTTTTATTACATCCTACGTCAAAGAACCTTACTGGAGTCATATTTATCTCATAAATGAGTTATTACTCATTTATAATTGTGGATTTTTGGGAGCAAAGCTCAACGGAACACTCAACAACTAGCTGATTTAAGTAACGTCCCTGAACTTTTATTTTGTGTTACTAATCTATAAATTGTTATTGTTACATTAACTTTAGGACGTAATAACTTTTTCGCTAATTTTTGGTCTACCACAAACATTTCATGGCTGATTTGACAGCAACTATCACTCTTCGTGGACTATTCATGTAATTGATGATCTTAAAAGTGTTGACGTTTGTCCAGATGATCTCAATCATTATGGTTTTCATAAAATATCTCACGGTTAGTGACATACTACTTTCTTCGTAGTCTGCTTGAGAAAAAATCCTCGTTAAGTCGAATGATGTTTCATTTTATGTGTTCGGTATTGAATGTCTTGGACATCTAGCTGACATTAATGATTCTAGAGGCGATAAGCTTCACTTACAATTTCATCATCTCTAAAAAGCTCTAGACAATCATATAAACCAGCAGGTGCTCTTCATTATTATTCACTTTTTATTTCTGATTTTCTTTATTGTACAAACTCTATAAGTTTATACTTGAGTTATGTAATATGAACTCTCACAACAGTTTGATATTGTGGTCTGAAACGTTGATTTCCGGTATGCTGTGCCAAGATCGATAGGTGATGCACCAAACCTGATGGAATCTGACAAATAAATAATGCTGATCCTTAGAGTTTCTAGACTGTGCCCCTAGTAACTGTTTTATATTAAAGGTCTCCCCGTCATATCAAGATTGGAGTTTAGGGATGAACGACCAGTAACAATAATGAATGAATTCATTCAGCAATCATTGGAAAATGATATTTCATTTTATCATGCTCTACGTTTTACAAAATGTTTGCAACTACTGAGAAATGTGCATGTTCCTCTATCTTTCATATCACTCCAGTTTATATTTGTCTATATCACTGAATTTAATTGGTCAGTCACTTCTTCACAATCAACATGTAGATCATCATCGTTTTGTAATCTGTATCGATGATCATTGTTTACTCGAGTTGGGTGGGAATCATGTGAACTCGTATCCTAAATCAAAGACACCTTCCTGTTAATTAGTATCGTGAACTACTAGTCTTTGTTGATATCTAGGCACTGTGGCTGTAGTGAGTGAGAAATCAGGTATGAATGACCAGTTTATTGTTAGTTGCAGAATCCCAGAGTGTCTTCATATAATATTAAAACCACACATTACACACTTCTCTTGCATGTCTTCCGTCAGTTGACTCTTACTAACTTCATTGTTCTTTCATTCCAGATGAGTTGAACTGTGTTCAGCGTAAAACAGTAACGTACAAAAACAATGGCAGATGGTCGAGCAATGTCGTGAATTGGTTGACGTTAAACGTGGACACCATTGAGTGCTATTCAGTGGCAATACAGGTCCAACATTTATCAGTCCATGATTTCAATCAAAAATCATATATCCTACAATCCATCTTGTTTCATTAACAAACCGTCACACATTGTGTTTATCGTAATCATTTTTGTAGACTATGTGAAGAATTGAACGCTAAGAGCCTTTTCAATCCGTTTTTACAAGAAAATCGTTTCACAAACACTTTTGACAATCGAACGTCTTTGAAAACTTATTTACAACTGTTACATTACTAGAGACCACGGGCAATATCCAAACCGAGAATTCAACAGTTCTTTTATCAGTACAACGAGTTTAAGGTTGTACGGTTACTTCCCCAGTCGAAGTTTGTTCAAAGCACAACATTATTCTCAGACTGATGTAGCCATCTATATATATTGCGTGATATTTTATCAGGTTCTAACATTGGACAACATATCTCATAATGATGAAATAGTTTGTTCCTATTGTTGTTCGTGTAGTTGTACATTTTGTTATTCCTTTTGATTCCATTTGAGTTGGTCATTTAGTCATTATAGTTTTTATTTTTCTTACGTCTTCACTAAGTTTCCGTGTTTCTTCGTGAACTGCATCTATGTTGTGTTTACTTGTTACTAAGTCTTGGCAGCAGACATACTGGTTTGTTCCTCCATTTTATTGTGTTGCTTGTATTGACTAGAATTGTACATTTTTAAGTGTGAATTGAAGCACACCTCCAGAATTCGAAACACTCTGTATTATAAAGCAATCAAATAGTATCTTTTGAATGAATCTGTGCGTGATCTAGTCAGACAAGATGGAATAACATTGATATGTTGCGATTGGTAATTTATTGGGCATCCTTTATCCACTTCCTTATTTGTTGTAATTTAAATTTGATTGATTGAACAATTATTGGCTGAATAGCTGAGTGGTCATATTTGTTTAGGTGATAGGGTATATTTAAGTTTATAATGAATTTCAGAAACGTCATTTTACTCAATCACATTATTTTGTTTTCAACCAGGCAAGGTCGCGTATCTAACTCATCTAAACAGTTTTTCTTCGGTCCAAACCTTAATTTGCATCTAACACTTCCAAGAATTTGTACGTTCATTCAAATGAAGTATCATTCAACTTATTAAAACAAAATTTATGTAGCCGGAAAAGAAACGAAGTTATAGAAGATGATTTGACGTTATTCAGATTTTCTCTAAATGGAGTGTTAGCGTTAATTCTGGCATTGACTGATGGATTATATAAGAGACATTTCTCTTCCTAACAAAACTTTAAACAGCATTAGAACATTGTCAGAGTGGGTAACCGTTGAAATTGCAGTAATTTTAACATTTGCATTCATGAGTATTATACTAAACGGCCTTCTGGTGAGTTCAGGTTTTTTATGGTGGCCTAGCTCAGATTGATACATGGATTCAAGCATTGTCACATTCACCATATTAGTTTAATTTCACATCACCTGAGAGAAAAACTGCATGTTTTACGATATGCAACTCATCCAGTGTATGTAAATCTACCAGAAGTGTGACAAAACAGGAAACACAAAAAGACTTATTGTAGCGACCCAATAACCAATATTCGGTTGGAACAACGGACTGATGAACCCAAAATTTATTCGATTAGACCAGATTACGTTCCTCTATATAGTTCACAACGCCTTTTTGAGATACTCGTATTAAATCAATCCCCTCAAGATTACAGATATGTCATACTCTCAAGTTCTACATATTATAAGTAGTTGGATAATGACGGCTCCTATCTGATTGTCCCCTACTATTTGACATTGTTAAATGATAAATCCATGCACATCATATCAAGTGAATATCGAACCAATTAGAAAGGTTGTGCAGTAATTCTAGAGGTATTTTATGGAAATTATTCACTTACAAACAGATCACTTAAGCGTAATCCTAGAATGACATAAAAAATTAGTGAGACATTTTCATAATTAGATAACTATAATGAATAAGGGATATGTTGATATGGAGAGCTAATCAGAAGTAGTCTAAGGCGAAGGCCAAACAAAGCCAATCAGAAATGACCTGAAAGATATTTTCATTTCATTGTCTGTGAAATGGATCAATTACCTAAGCCTTAGAGTGGTATATATATGAATGAGTACTGATGATAGATTTTCTTCATTAAAAAGCAGCATTTGACCCTGTGGTCCGAGAGGTTCTGTGACAGTCTGTCTCAGAAGTGCATAAACCTTGTGAAGGCCTTTCACTCGAAAACTACTAATCGAGTCAGAGCTTATGGCGAACTGTCATCTGATTTCGCAGCATCAAGTCCTGTCTGTCAAGGCTGTCAGTGTATTGAACTATCTTCAGACAAACTCCTCATTTTAATATGAATATAGCATAACTCCAATAAAGTATTAATTGAGGAACGTTAGCTTTGAACTTCTGAATAGTATTCTATTTCTTAAGAAATATGATCGAACGGGTATTGAATAGATCAGTATTGAGGTATGTTGATGATACCTTCATCGTATGCAATAATCAAAAACATGCAACAAATCTGCTAACGTTTTTCAACGAAGCCCATCCAAATATCGATTTCACTACGGATTATGGAAGAGAAAAAAAGTTTCATTTTCTCGACATGGCGATAAAATGAAGGAAAGATGATATAGTTCAACTTTGTTTATAAGGAAGACACATAGATTGGGAGTTACCTCAATTTGAATAGCTTTTGTCCAATCAAATACAAAAAAGGCACTGACCAAAACACCGTTTGACAAAACAGAAAGAATAGATACTGCCGATACACTAGAAGAGGAAGTTATGAATGGTAAAAATTGCATTGACAAGAATTTATCCTACAGCAAAAGTGATTGTCCTGTCCAGAACAACATGTTCTTTGACACAATCAAAGTTCGACAAGTAGCCTTTTCATGTTACCACCAACTGTTTATAAAAATTTACATGTATCTTCCCAAGCAGTTAAATTGCTAGAACAGAATGTAGAGTCTACGTAAGATTCAAAAAAACATATTCGGATAATTTTAACATCAAATTGCCATCGCAAGACATCCCCTTGACACAGGACACGAAGTCGATACACTGAAGTGTTTCAAAGTAATTATTAAAAAATCAAGCTCAAACATTCTGAAATTCGCCAAAGCAATATCAATCAAACGTCTAAAACCAAATCTATGTATACAAAAATAGACAGTAATAAATCTTTTATTACCCTGGTAACAATACTCCACCACCATTTATTGATTTATTGCGTCATTATTCCAACTCTTTTTGAAGTTTAAATTACATAAGCGATTGATCTTAATTCATACTTACTTTATTACCATTAATCAATTGTCATGAGTTCTAATCACTATTTCAATGATCTGGAAATTTCCGTCTCAACTCTATCGGAATATTCGCTACACCATGATACACATTTATTCATCGTTCATCACCTTCTTATGCATAAATATGTCAATATCTGTAATCATGTTGAATTTTAGATATGTCAGGTTGTAAGCAACTGATGACAACCTAACGAAATCGAACGAATTCATTTCTTATTTTGCACCAATCATTGTTATTGCTCTCTTAGAAACAGCATAAAAAATTTGTTTAGATCTTTCTATCACTATGATCATATCTGCATGAACATTTTTATTTGAACAGATGGTAAAGCCAATAAAAACTGTTCCCCCTTACAAGCCTAAATGTTAGCTGATTTAATCGTTCAATGACTAGTTCAGTTTCCTATGCATATACATCTATGTGTCTGAATCTTTTCATTACATTCGTCTCTTATTTTGGCTGTGTATTCGCTCGTTGTCATTCAACTGCATTTGTATTTCTTCTTGAATACACTTTACGTAATTGTGACATAGAGAAGTGTACTGTACAATGTTAGACTGTAGTCAATAGTTGGTATTGCATTTCTGAAATTCATGCACCTCAGAAAGTCATTTAATAACAGTCATTTAGACCAGTGACATAAGAAGCCTTAAGATTTATCTCGAAAATTTTGAACGACAGAATTAATGAAGCGTAAATGAGAATATAACGCCGATCTCCACGGTACAATCTTATTTCTAAAATCAACGTACTACCTCTCAACTTTAATTATTCTGATGGATTATAATTATTGTTGTGGATTGATATTATCCTCATACTCATTACACCTACTTCATCCTGTAAACATTTTTGATTAAAATGTAACATTACTAATCATAATAATAAACTATGACATTTTACGTATAATCGATATTGTGGTGTTTAATGAAGTAAGTCTGTTCTATTTTATGAAATTACAGCATTTGTTTATTGTTGTGGTTTCTCTCTGTCTACATTTCTCCTTCGCCTATACATCGATATATATTCCTTTTCATAAACACGTCTTAGGAAAATGCAATCAATACGTAGTTGCATTACTTAACGGTAAATGACAGGATCGAGACACTGAGGAAGATGATAAGCTTTTTTATTCCACAATTAGACAGAGTTGATGCAGAATGACAGATCGAAAAGATGATCAGGGAATAGATCGTGCACCATGAGTCGATAGTTCTTGTTGATACGCTTAGCTCACTCAATATGCTTGCGCTTTCAAACGTGTAGTAAAATGAATAGAAATTTTAAATGCTCTTGTGCATTTGATATAAATATATGGGAAATCGATCCCTCAGCCTTTTGACGACCACTGTTTCAGCTGCTGTATCAACGGAAGACTGTCAACTATTGTTCATCTTGGACCGAACGATATACGCACAGATCTTTATCGATAGAATAAAGAAATTAGCGTCCAGCCATCCATAAGTGAAGAGAGATAAAGCATTACAGACCTTGGATTTACTTGCTGATTCCAAACGAAATGAATGAGCAAACAGCGATCAATCCACTGAGATAGGAGATGTATTCAGTAGTCCGTTTCTATAAATTTAGATATAGCTAAAATACAATGTGATATATATATATATATATATATATATATATATATATATATATATGTTTGTTACCAGTGTTTGACCAGCTGCAATGTTACCGTACAATTATGTAGATCTATGATACACAGTTGAACAATATACAAATACAGGTACCCAACGAATGAAAAGTCATGAAGATTGGACCCCAGAGTTTTATAAATACAACAACAGTGATTGGTTTCAATTGATTTTCCTTAAGAGAAGTAGTAATCTTCTATAATGTCAGAATTCTAATCATTTTGTCAGTCACATGAACAGATTATTACGAAGCGAAATATTTCATTCTAACTCAGATTTATATTACACCCACTAAACAGAATAGAGTATAGACAATACCATATGATCTCATTATGAGATGGAATGAGGTGATAATTGACAACAAAGTATGATCATTAGTGTTTCTATAAATAAAAGAGGTCAACAGAAATATGTTTGTTAAGAAAAAGCACACGTTGTTTACACTGAAATTGAAGAAGGAGTAATCAATTCTACTTTGAAAATGTTATCGGATGTAAGAGAAATGATGATAGAACGTGGTGTGTTGTTGTATTCAGTGCGGTGAATTGGACAGAATTCCCGAATAACTATATCATATTCCGAAATGCAAACAGTTCAGAGGTGTTTGTTTCATTAGCAAGAGTGACATATATAAGAAAGTCAGTGTGTGCTGCTTCGATCTCCGGTGGACTCAACAAACCTGGTCTATTCAAGACTTACTTGAAGTATTCCACCCATATATTCCTCTGATCTTCAATCTCATTGATTGACTTGAATACTTTGTTCTTTACCGGTCACCCTGGTTTACTATATTTTCCTGCCAGTTTGTTTGTCGTTTCGTATAATTGTTTCGTGTTTCTTGCAGCTACGGCTTCATCTGCTCTGGTTTCTGGGTGCTCCACGTACGCTTGCTTGTTGGCTGTAATGTTCCTCTTCACTTGTTATTTTGCTTCCTTTTATTCAGATCGGTCATTGATTTCCAATGTTATTGTTCAGCTGTTGCTGATTGGTTTCTCCCTGTTTCTTTTGATCTTGATCTGTCTGATTCTATGCAGTGTGATCCGGAGAGACCCATGTAGCTTTGTGAATGCATTTGTGGGGTGATGCTGTGATGCCTATAATCAATTTGTTGAATGCACATAGATTTACAAATCTCTCTCTATCTTCATTTCTTTCTCCCGGTCAGTCAATGTGGTTCCATGATATTTTCAAAGCCGGTGTTATGCATTCCTACTTTAACGTTCAGGCCTCCAATGAGGATGAACAGGTCTTTTGACGAGAACTTCTCCATGATCGATTGCACAACATCGAAAACTCGATCTTTGTCGTTGTCGTTGATTTCATTGCTGTGTGCATAACATTTAGTAGCATTCATTATGTTTCCCCCTTCTTTATTTTGAAGGATGTTTTGATGTTTCTAGGTTCACAAAGTTCGCATCTTACAAGTGCGTTAGGTGCTTCTTTACACAGCATCAGAGCATCTCCATCGAATCCAAACCATTTGACTAAGTTGTGTCCAATGGGTTTTGCTGATATCGAGCACTGTCAAGTTGCACTTCCTTATTTACATAATGATTGAATGGTCCTCTTGGTCTCACATGTTGTTCGGACGTTCCATGTATCTACATTAATTAAGTGTTTTTTGGTTATTAGAAAGGAGTTCGTCTTTTGACGTCGGAATATTCTCGGCTTCGCCAAGAAGCAACAGAGTTGTGGTGTAAGAACATCCTTTAAATTCCAGGTCAGAGTTCGTATGCTATAATTCATTTTGTGTGTTTGGCATATTTTTAGCGACGTTGCATTCTGAGCTATTGAAATGCTGAATTTATATTAAACCCTCCTCATTAACTTGGATATATGATCACGTTATTACGAGTTCACTTAATCTGCGAACGAGAACAAAGACTCAGTGACCAAAGACCAATAAGCTAGATATTCTAATGCGCATCAGCCCCGCTAACTACAGGAAGGAGTTGGAGCTTGGAATGGGGAAGTACATTTTGCAAACAGGTAGAAACCAGCGACAACAATAATCATAAATCAAACCATATATACATAAAGCACAAAACCGTCCTCGTGGAGACTTTCCAAATAGCATACCAAAAGACACAATGAACCAACAGCATTTAAGATATTTCCCAACTGGGAAATACCACAGGAAGGTGACAAGAACGCGAAAAGAAAAAAAATTAAAATTTTCTAAATAAAATTACACAATGACGTCGTTTTCCAAATGAGTTCTGAAGATCTAACATCTGTAATAAGAATGCTTCTTTATGGGGAAAATCTATTTTAGTTCGGTAGAAAAATGAAGAAATATTTCAATATCAATTGATATGTCTTAATGAATCCAGCCACACACAGGATTCCATTAAACTTCCATTAAACTATGATATCCAACCTAAATTAATGTTCATTGAAAGCATACACTTAGGTAATAGTCAAATGTGTTTGTCCAGAATATGCGCTAATGATGAGTGTATCCGTCACAGTGATTGGTATAAAAAGATACACCGAACGTGCTGTCGATTATTTAATCAGAATTATTCTCCACAGTCTCCTTAACCAACGATACACAGAACGTGACAACTAGTCGAGTTTTAAAGAATCAAATTTAATAATGGATGTTTCACAGATTGATAAATCATGGACGTGAAACTGGATGATTTTATGAGAAAAAACGACCACCACGTCAATCATTTGAAATGAATTGATGAATGGTTACAGTGTTTATTCTTAGCCGGAGTAAGACTATTTATGAATTGACAACCAGAACATTTGCTTTCACTTCATCTTCATTTTAGCAAAGTAGTAATTATATGTAAACTGAGAATTTCACTCATCTTTGATGTCAGTCAAATAAACAAACAACATTCATATGACACCCACGATACACAATAGAGAATACCATATTATCTTTTGATTAATGAGATAGACTGAGGTGATCAATGATAAACAAAGTATAATCATAAACAAGAAAGAGGTCAACACAAATATGTTTTTGTTCATTAGACAAACACGTTGTTGACACTGAGATTGAAGAAGTAGCAATCAATTTTACATTGAAAATGTTATCGGATGTAAAGTGAAATGATGACAGAACGTGGTGTTATGTTATATTCAATGAGATGAATCATATAGAATTCGCATTTGTTTTGCAAATCTTATTCCGCAATGCATACGACATAGAGGTTTGTGGTGTTTGTACAATTTAATGATCCTTTTGTACTTCTGGACTGTTTGATTTCGAATTTCGAACACAATAAGTTCGTCTGTTCTCATCTAGCTGTCAAGCAATATATCTCAATCTTTATCAGGAAATATGACTGGTGACTAGCGATGAAATCCATGATTCGCTTTCTCCTTATTTGTGAATCATCAGCTGGATATACCTACATCCCATAATTGATGTTACCTCTGTGACTCGAACCCAGTATCATTCGGTTCAAGCGGCATCGTCTTATTCATTTAGTTTGATTTGTGTCTTGAATAATCGAAATCTACACAGATTGAATATTGTGATATTTTGCTATTCACTCATCATTTAATAATCTGATTTATTCAACAATATGTTGAATGATAATTCGATTCCCGGAAAATTTTATCATTCAGAGAGTACTGATTCAGGAGAGTATTTTTTTACCAAAGTCAAATTATTCTATATGTTTCCTCATTCTAATAATTCTAAATTGAAATTAATCTGCTTCTAATTGCCTACTGACTTCAATATCGTAGAGATTCACGAATCGATCTGGAAGATTTCTTTATAGGTTCATAGTGGCATTCATGATCTGGATGCTTTCGAAAATGGCGATTTGATCTACCACAAAGTGGCAAATATTTAACTATAAAGTGAAGATGAACATGAAGTTCGGCTTCAGTCACTTCTGTTGGACATTACTGACTAATTTCTTTACTACTTATACAAATATCAGTAGATTCAAACAGTGCATCAAAACACCATAGTTCAATACATGGTCTAATGCATACGAATGTTCAGATTAACTCAACTACACTATTAACATGTCGTGTTCATCTTCACATTCAAAATGATCTTAGCGAAAATCATTCAGAATATTAAGTGGAGTAGGGCAGCATACATGTCACAAGTTTCATCATCATCATCATCTACGGCACCAGGAGCAGTTTGGCAAAATATCAATCCATATTGATTGCCACATAAGTTGAAAATCATTGTTGGCTAGGTGAAAGATGGTTTTGGTTATGATCAAGATACATTGAGACAAATATTTGATGGAAAGTATACACTGGTTGAATCTGAAGACGAATGTTATTAATTACACACGGCCTTACCTTCCCGCAGCAAAATACCTTCTTACAATGTTGACTGGTTTGTTCAAATATTCATTGTAATCACTTTTACTGTAAGTTTAGTTAGTTCGATAATTGTTTCTACTTTCTCCAATATGATGAATTAATGTATATATCGGTGGGATTGAAGCAAAGAACAAATTCTTAGTTGAACCCAGAATGAACTGTATTTCAACGAGTTGTGAATTCTGAGTTGAAATGTATATGTAACATTCACTATTTTGATTATCATAAAGCTGTTCTTCCAGTGAACTGATTTCTGACGATCACATTACAATTCACTTGAAAGGATGATACTCAACATTAAAAACTGTGATCAAATATTGAGATTGTAGAGTGAAGATCAGTTGCTCAGAAGGTTGATGTTGTATCTTTTCAAGTAACTTATTGAATAGTTGCTCTATAATCATGGTCTCTTCCATGTTCTATGTGCCGTGTGCTTGACTTCTCTATTGGAGCTCAGGCAATTCAAGTCCATCACAGTCATCATTCATCATCATTCATTGTTCATCTGTGTTGCTCAGTATAATCATTTCGTTTTGACTGCAGTTATTTACATTGCTACTGTAAACAATGATATTTCCATGCATTTTCCGGTCAAACTATTCCATCACTAAATATCTATAGATATACTTAGAATATATAACACTATCATTCAAGTTTATTTGAGGTTCAATAATTCTTGATAATCAAGGGATTATCTTATTTATTTTACAAATAAAGGTAAACCATGAGTTCATTAATCCCATGTGTGAACTGACTGATTACCTGAGTCATGTTTGTTTAATGCTTTCATTGTAGCGTCACCATCAGTCTTGTCGTTGCATATTATAAGGTTCAATGTTCAGTAATTGAAAGCAATCGAGAGGAGCCTATAAACGTGTGCATCGTGTTAGTTGACAATGATCAAAAAGATGAATCACTTAAATTTAGGGAACTAACGGTGGTTGTGAGATGAGAATCTAAGTCTCTTTCCATCTGGAACTAGACCATTAGGTATTTCGAGAATAATCTGAACTCTAAAGAATGCACAAACATAACATTGATGTAACTAATCTCACTCACACAGAGAGCTTAATTAGCTCGGTAGTAATTCGTATTCAGAACCTCTTATCCAAATTATTTTTATGTTTATATCTTTCTTAAATTTCCCATTGATCTTTCCCAATTCAGATTGATTGCTCTTCATCGTAATTAACTTGACTATACCGCATTTATTACATATTGAATTCACACAACGTTGGTATTCTCACTAATGCTAATATTATTATATTGATAAAAACCTTACTACAACTCATTCTGACCTTCATTAACTGACTTGGCTCATTTAAAATCATCAAAAGATATCCTAGTATGAGACTCACCAGAAATGTTCTTCCAGGATCGCGCAGTAATAGTATTAGTAGTAGTAGTAGTAGTAGTAGTAGTTGTTGTTGTTGTTGTTGTTCGTGTTGTTGTTGTTGTTGTTGTTGTTGTCAATAGTATCACGATCGTCATGCTCAACTCGAATGAATTGTTACATTCGTGCATCCTCACTTCATCTATTCAAACATCGTTTTCATCTTTATTGAATTACCTGCTTATCTACCAACGTTTATCTGTTATTTTGACAAGAATGATATTCTTAAAAGTTCCTATCCGACATCACTGAGTGTTACAGATGTAGTATTCATTAAACGACAGACCATATGTAGAACTATGACATTCACACTAAGTGATGGAATAAGATCATATCAATCAAATATATATATATATATATATATATATATATATATATATATATATATATATATATATATATATATATATATATATATATATATAAGAAGGATTCCTTGTGGATATCATAGAAGTTTCAATAGTTCAATTCATCAATCAATTGAAGTTAAACCTCGATGAAAAACATGAAAGCATTGGATAGCCATTTTGTTATATTATGGGACTCCTCAACACTGTGTATCCACAATCCAGAGATTGATATGTCCTGGGTTCAAATCTTGCGAGGCGAGAAATCATATCGATACTAACCAGTCAAACTATTAGGTTTTACTCTATTATAGACTCAAAAGAATTATATACATATTATTTTCTAAAAATATAACAATATATCAGAAGGGGATTTGTGCAGATTTTAGAAATTTCACTGATTGAAATCATGAGTCAATTTAAGTCATACCACTATGGTCTAGTTGGCTAAGCGCCTTTCATATAACTGATAGGTCACGGGTTCGAACCTCGCGAGGTGAGGGATCGTGCATGCGCACTGGAACTGAGGTGTCCCTTACTGTGGCAAAACGGCCGTCCAGTGCTTGCATGGTAGTCCAGTTTCAATTGAAGCATGATTTCAATCATTGATATAACAATTTATTAACGACGACGATGACGGGGGAGAGAGGTAGAAAAAACAAGAGAGTAGAACAAAAAATTAATCTTTTTTAATTTCAAGTTTTTCGTTTATTTGAATTCGATCGACTTTTGGAACTTCTTGATGTTTTAATTCTTTTGCCATTTTTTTACATTTTCATTTTGATTTAGAATCGGTTCTGTATTATCACTATGTTCAATCATTGTTTGAATACATGATGTTTCTTTATTATTTTTATATTGTTTTATTATATTATTTCTATCATTCATACACACTTCGTAATATTTATAGTGTACTTCGTCAGTTGAGAACTATTGATTGAAAAAAAGAAAAGAAAAAAATGAGGAGAAAAGAATGAAAATAACACAATCTTAAGTACATATTATTGAACAATAAATATCCAAACTAAGTGACAGAATGAGACTCTAATTTATGGACGAGTCAATCAGAAGCGTTTGAAAAATTTCGTGGTGATGACGCTATCCTCAGTACCTGATGAATACGGTTACCTTCACAAACTTGGATATGTGCATAATGTCGGTATTTGTAAGCGTTATTTTGTGGACCCTACAACTGGAGTACACACTGACAATATTGAAGTTATGTGGTTGAAGCTAAAAAGGTTCTGACGACCCTATCATGGCTCGAGAGGTCGACTATTATAGAGCCATAATGGATGAGTCCCTCTTTCGTATGTACTATTATTTCAGTACCTCTGAACCTTTTTCAAACCATGATTAGTCTTCGAACCACTTTAATTCTCTGGGTTTTTTTGTAATATATACATTAGTGAAGAACATTGAAGATTCGTTCAAAGGTCGTCCATGGAGTCTCGTCAATGAGAGATATAATCAATTAGAAACAAATCAACATCAAGATCTAAGCTATGAGTTATATGTGGAGAAATGTAAACATTTCATAACTGATGATAACGTTCAGAGAAGCGACGGTCTGAGCACTGGGTTAGTATCGCAGCCCACACTAAAATCAAGTGATTGTGTGGCGTATATGTATGCCGTGCCCCTTTGCATCAATATTTATGTGTTCAAATAAATAAAATTAGTCAGTTAGTAACAACGCACAACTTCGTACGTACGTACATCAGTTCGAGTTGCCACACCATATTATCACAGAGATGCAGTTAACTGTAGAATTGCTCCAAATATAGCTAAAAATGATAATACAAATGTTTAAATAGGTTAACATAAAGACCAGGAATGAACTTCAAATTTAACTAGAATATCTTATTCAGTGCTTGCTTGTATCTACCATTTATATAAGATGTTTTGTGGTTTTTCAGCTGGTTGGTCATGCTTTAATTGTTCGTTAGAACAATAAAGATAAACTATCTAACGCATAATATTTGTAAGTATTTATGTTCTCTCGTTGGCATTTATGTTAAACATCAAACTGATCAATCTCTTTTAAAGTATGTACATCTTCAGAAAACTTCTTATATAGTTCTATTTAGTCACAGGATTGAAATTATGTTATATAATAGTTGGCAATGGGACCTAGAAAGTGGATTTTGTTCTATGCTAGACTCCTAGATTAGGTATTCTTGCATTGAATGTTAATGTTGACACTAAGACTGTCAACTCGTATCTTTCAAAAGGTACCTAACCTTTGTATACATCTGATCGTTTGTTTAGATATCTGATTGTCACACACACAGAGACAAAACAGTATAAGTTTAAAAGATAATTTATTTGTTACAAGTTAATACTACCCAGCGAGCTGTCCAAAAATGATATAATACTGAATAACTATTCTATTCTGGGACAGTATCATTCAACTCGCAATCGAGCTTATAACATTTAGTTCACATGATAAGATATTTTTTGACCATTGAATCTACTGTCAATAGTACACATTTCCATATCTAATCCATTCTCATCACTTAGCAACTAACTTAACATGGTATAAATAAGTACTATTCATCATCTATCTAACTGTATAGCCTTGGATAAAACAACAATAAATTATAAATTATTTGAATGTATTCATCACTTGTGTCCTGTGTGCCCTGTTCATGTATAACGTAATAATATCACTAATTACTTACTTACTTACTTACTTAAGCCTGTTACTCCCAATGGAGCATAGGCCGCTGACCAGCATTATCCAACCCACTCTGTCCTGGGCCTTCTTTTCTAGTTCCATCCAATTCTTGTTCATTTTTCTCATGTCTATCTCCATTTACATCCAATGAAATTTCATTATGATCAATTACTTGATCAATTCATAAAAGAAAATGTCATATTCAAGTGAATAATTTAATTATTCCTAAATCGTAAGTAATAACATTTTAGAAAAAAACAAACTCTTCATTGACTTCACTGGTTGAAATCATGAGTCATTTGAAGTTAGATCACCATGGAAAACGTGGAAACACTGGATGGTTGATTCATCATAGTCTGGGACTCCTCAGCAGTGTGCATCCAACGATCTCGCCCCCTGAATGTTCCGGACTCAGGACCTGTTAGTCTCGCGTGCGTACCCTTAACCACTAGACCACTGAGATGGCCGACATCCAACGTTGTTAATTTCTAACTTCGACCAATCCACGAAGTTGCTGTAGCGCACGAAATCGATAGGTCTTGGGTTAAAATCTCGCGGAGGGTGAGGTTGTGGATGCGCACTGGTAAGGAGTTTCGGACAAGAATGAAACAACCGCCCAGTGCTTCCAGGTTTTCCATGGTGGTCTGGCTTCACAGAATGAAATCGTGAAGTAAATACGTAATTTGCAAAATGTTCATCGATTGTCTCAAAATGACTCAGACTTCATTGTCCTTGCATTTTCATACAAATTGCATCCAGTTTCCATTCTTTACTGTTTGATTCTCTTGTCTCTCTGCTGCCAGACCATCTGTTCACGACTAACATCATCTACTACTTACATCAATTTAAGTAGCACACACCACATTATAAATAAATATTTCAGAATGCTACACGACAACTTGCATTACAACAGAAGTTAAAACAAAGTTGGGAATACAAATACTTACTCAATATAAATAAGTAGTACATAACAATATATACTGAAGACTGGAAGAAAAGTGTGTAAAACCAATGTGAAACAAAGTAAACACTAACCCCAATTAAGTCGATTATGACACATGAGGAAGTCACTAAAGTACATTCCACAATTAATTGAAAATTGTCTAATCTAACCAAACATATGGATCATTTATGTATGTTGATGATAACATTTCCATCTCTTGGATTATTGAATCATCACTATTGAATACTATGAATTTCAATTTCTTCAAAGTACAATTATAGAGATTTATAAACAAAACCCATGAAAATCAGAACCTCAAATGCTCTGGTATGGTTGAGAGTGAAGAGATTATGCTTTCCTTCTCGAAATGTCTTCACATGGTCATGTGCATACAACCAATATCAGGGAAGTCCAAATCGCTAAGAAGAGTGATGCCCCTGTAGTTATCACACTTGCTGAGATCGCCTTTCTTCGGTATTTTGATCAGAAGTCCTTCTTTCCAGTCTTTTGGTACTTGTTCCTCATCCCAAATTTTATTGAAGAGAATGTGGAGTATCCTTGCAGTGCCTCTGCTGGGATGTTGTTCGGTCCTGCTGCTTTGCCACTCTTGATTTGCTGATGGCCATGCTGATTTCTTCAGTTGTTGGTGGGCTAACATTGATTGGGAGGTCCGTGGGTGCTGCTTCGATGTTGGGTGGGTTCAGTGGAGCTGGTCGATTCAAGAGTTCTTTGAAGTGTTCTATACACCTGTTTTGTTGCTCTTCAGTGTTGGTGAAAGGCCGTATTGAACTTTTGTGATATTGTCCGCTCTGTTGTCCAGTGTTTCTTGAGTTTGAATTTCATCTTGGCGACCAGCAAGTGATGATCTGATGCTATATCGGCTCCTCTCTTGGTTCTCACGTCCTCTATAGTCCTCCTGAACGTTTTGTTGATGCAAATATGGTCGATTTGGTTTTGCGTGGTGTGATCTGGTGAAGTCCATGTGGTTTTGTGAATGCGTTTATGTGGGAATAAGGTGTCGCCTATGACCAGTTTATTGAAGGCACATAGATTTGCAAATCTCTCACCATTTTCGTTTCTTTCTCCCAGTGCATGTCGTCCCATGATGTCTTCATATCCAGTGTTGTCCGTTCCAACCTTGGCGTTGAAATCTCCCATCAGAATGGTCAGGTCCTTTGTTGGGCACTTCTCGACGATTGACTGTAGCCTATTGTAGAATTGATCTTTAGCAATGTACAATGTGTTTCACTGATGCCATGTACCTCAAGGTTGTATCTTCTCATTGCTGCAGCAATTTGGAAGGCTCTCCCGGTATCCCACATTGAACGAACATTCCATGTACCTAAATAAATGGGCTTGGGACCGGCAGTAGCCCCTCGTAGGGACCCCAGGCGGAGTTATCACTAATTAGAGAACAGTGAATTATCGATCGGACCAATGAGTCATTAAGCATTAAAAATTGGCGCCGTAACCTTGAAATCTTTTTTAAACGCGCCTGATTGGCTCATTCATAAATGAGATCATAAATGTTGTAATCACAATGATTAATCATACTTACTTGAATCGTTTTCAATAAATCAATATAATTTTGTTGATATTGATTTTTGTTTTAAATTTAAAAATTTAAATTTATTTTTAAAAAATAATCAATAATTAAATTGATATTTAAATTTTAAAATTTTTTTTATTGAATAATGATTGAATTTGTTTTATAGAATATTCTAGAATAAACCATTAATGGATTGAATAAAAATTCATTATAAATTGAACTTGTTCAATACGTTTACATTTAATCTCATTAAAATGATGTTAAAATTTGTTTAAATTCATTAATTAAATTAGATAAATTGTACGTATTAATTCTGGTGGGAATTTTAAAATATAAATGTTCAATGGATTTGATAATAAGGTATGATCTAATGAAGAATGATCTTTTTATATTTTGAATTTGATTTATGAATGAAAATGAATAGATCAACAAAGTGAAATCTAATATAATGCGTGTTTCGTCTTTTTGTGAGATTCGTCAATTGTTCATATCCATGATTTACGATTTTAATTCATGTTCACTTCAAGTTATAGAACAAGTTAACTATGTATTGATAAATTATTTAGTGATATTTTAAAGTTTAAAGAAAACAATGAAACCGCTTTGAAAAAAAAAGTGAGTAAGATTTTTTATATCCAAGCGAAGATTAAATCACGAGTACCGTCTGAGACAAATTAATTGATTAATATAATCTATACATTCTTATGATATAACTATTCAATAATTGGATATAAATCGAATGTTCTAGTTCTTAGGGGGGCATAATCAATGCCTTTAACCTAAAGATCTAATCCACAAGACGGTGGAGTGACTTTAGGAAATGCACTTTCATGTTAGCTGGTTACCAACAATTGATTCATATGCCATTTGTTTCCCTAGGATATTAGAGCCCATGTGAATCATTGATTTGGAATCAACATTTTGCCACTCCCCTATGTCATATCCGAACGAAGATTATGTCATCAGTAACTTCTGAGACCTATGAATAGACTAATATCATTTATATATTCTTATGGTATAAATATTCAGTAACTATATTGTGTATATCTATATTCCTGTTGTTAACAGCTTTATTTTAACCCATATATTATTATTGTACGATTTACGGTTCTTAAGCTATGTTCAGTTTATTAACTACTGCCTCCCTCGTTCATAGTCACATTTTGGCGTTACTGTGTATGAATGTTATTTCCTATTTTATGCTGCTTTGCAGTCTGTTTGGTTGATACATAGACGCAGTATGTCTGAAACAAATGATTCGATTCGATTTGAATAATAGAAGCTGGTATTTGTGTTCTGTTCTCAAGTGGACGGGCTAGGCGGATATAGGACCAATAAGGACGCCAGACTGACTATACCGGCAGAACGTCATTGGTTTTGGCACTGTGCGAAGATTGTATAAGTCGTATTTTGATTGGTGGATAAATCACATGATAACTAGCCGGATATAAAGTCATAATAGGAATTGTTGAATTATTAATTCTTTAAATGATACAGATATGAATTTAACAAGGAATTGAATGATTGAGTTTTCATGCCATGGTCGTAACTACAGTACAATGTGAATATTATTACAAACACAATACTTTCCTTATAAAATCACTGGTAGGGAGAAATAACCGTTTGAATCAATGAAAGTTTCAAGATCTAAAAGAGAAGAAGTGAATACATTTGCTTTATGAAGGTTCATTTTCATTTTAACAGTTCAGTAAATTATTAATTCAAAGTTCTTACAAGTTTTTAAATGACTATTTATAATTTTCTGTGATCAACTCTATATCTTACGATGTTCATAGTTAACGTTCAATAAGACAAAAGATTACAATTGATTGATCACTGGGTGCTTGTCTAGTCCATATTAGTGCAGATCGAATGCTATCTATCATGTTGCAATGTGGCCACCAGTCTAGCTGATTCGACATAGAGTGCACTATACAACTTGGTCGATAAGATTTGATCTGCACTAAAATCCACCAGACATAAATGACATTGATCACTACTCAGTGACCAATCTATTGTAAATACATTTCAGTCATACAGGAGGTCAGTCGAGGCCCAGATAGCTTATTGGTAACGTCTCTAACTGTGAAACTGGGTGTTATGGGATTGAATCTACCAAGGAACATCAGTCTACTCAAGATTACAGGTACACTTTGCTGACAAGTGCCAAGTAGCACGAAACCTAGATCAAAGGTTTCCTGTTGACTAATTCCCAAGCTTTTTTTAAAGCTTTAACTTCTAATATTTTATTATCCATATTAATGAATTTAATGTCCTTCTAATAAACTAATAAGAACGTAGAAAAATTCTATAAACATAAAAGCAGGCAAATCAGTAACATTCTATCCTTTCACACAATTTCTATTCTTCAGAATTATTTATAAATAGTATTGCTTAATTACTTACTTACTTACTTACGCCTGTTACTCCTCGTGGAGGAACATAGGCCACCCACAAGCACTCTCCATCTAAACCTGTCTTGGACAATCCTTCCCAGTTCTTTCCAGTTATTATTCATATCTGCTTCTATTTCCCGACATAATGTGTTCTTTGACCTTCCTCTTTTCCGCTTCCCTTTAGAACTCTAAGTTAGCGCTTGCCTCGTGATGCAGTTTGGTGATTTCCTTAATGTATGTCCTATCCACATCCAATGTATTTCCATAATTTCTTCTTCATCTGCAATCTGGTTTGTTCTCTCACATAATAGACTGTTGCTGATGGCATCCGGTCAATGGATGTTGAGAATCTTGCATAGACAACTATTTAGAAATACTTGTATGTTTTTGTTGATGGTTGTAGTAGTTCTCGAAGTTTGAGCTCCGTATAGTAGAACTGTGTTGACGTTCGTATTGAAGATTGTGACTTTTGTATTGGCTTACAGACAGTTATTATTATTATTATTATTATTCACAAACATTTTATGGGTACATAAGTGTTGTGAAGAAACCATTTCGGGTTTCTTCAGATGATGCAATAATACACAATTTTCAATAATGTCAGCGTTATACTTGGCATATTAAGAAAAAAAAATTAGAATAATAATAGTAGAATATTAATAATAATAAATCGGGTCTGTGTAACTGAGAAGAATATTGAATTGAGTTTAAAGAAGGAAATGGAGAAAATAAGGGAATAGAAATAAAGGAGACGTGAAATACGCAAACAGTGTAATAGGCGTGTTTATAAACACAGAACATGAATAAACCACTATGTGTGTATCGTCTAATTAGTAACAAAAAATAATTTATCATTGTAGTAAGATATGACGATAGAATGAATTTTTGTGCAGTTATTGTTTAGATTGATGCTATAAAAGTCACAATTAAGTGAAAAGGATAATAATATTTTGAGTTCTATATGTTTTTCAACAGCAGGAATGCGGACCTTGCTTTGCCGATCCTCATATTTACGTCTACATCGAATCCTGTTTGTTCATCGATGATGCTTCCCAGATATATGAAGGACTCCACATCTCTCAGAGTTTCACCATCAACTGCAGCATTACATTGAATGAAAAATCTATTGCACGATCCTTGTAGACAATCTGAAAACGTTTCAATTGCTATTTTGAAAGAAACAATGACCAATCAACGTTAGGTACAAATAACAAAAGGAAGAAACAGCCCAGTTCAATATGACAGTTATACCAACCAATAAAACGAGAACTCATGATCTCAAATATTAAGATTACTATATCTATAAAAACCCCTTCTGATAATAATCAACATACGCTCACTAGTGACTGGTTTCAAGAGATATTTCATGGAGTTCTAGTGAGAAGCAATGACCAGTGAAGTTCAACCGGGTCTGTTTTGAGATAGTAATTCAGTGAAAACAATGGTGAATATATCGCTGAATTTCTTGGATTAGTTGAAGTTAGACGTTAAGACTGTTGGATGCTCGCGCGCGAAACTGATGTGTCCTGAGTTCGAATCTCGCGAGGCAGGATCGTGGATGTCCACTGTTGAAGAGTCTTATGCTATGAAAAGACGGCCGTCCAGTATTCCCAAGTTTTCTATGATGATCTAGATTCAATCCACTTATGATCTCAACTATGAAAATTATTATAATATCCACAAAACCTTTTCTGATATTAAAACGAGAACATGCTTTTTTCAACTGATTAGTTAGATTAAACACACAGTATTAGCATCCCGAACTACAATACGATTAACCTTTATAAATGTATACTTGAATTCATTAGTCAATTATTTCTAGACTACCATGAAAAATATGGAATTACTGGACGGCTGTTTCGTCCCAATATAGAACTCCTCAGTTACTCACTGACGATAATGGTAGACGATGAGGTAGTTTGGTTAATTGGTTGAAGTAAGATATTTGTAATGTTCTACTATCGACTATGCATTTGTAGTGAACTACTTTTATCAAGAGAACGCGATTGGTTTAATGAAAATAATTATTATTATAAGCAATTGTACCAATGATTGTTTTACTGTGCTCGTTTGTTAAACCGTGCTAAAAATAGCCATATCGCTCATCCATTGTTCTACATTATTGTTTCGCGGTTTGTGACTCCGTTCGCACGTACTTTCTTCTGTAGATTCCGCTTGTACCTTTTCTTAGCACGATCTCAGAATTCATTCGATACCACGAGATCACCAACGAAAAAAATTGGTTACGTTCAACCTTCCCCTTCTGATTTATTTGGCGCGTGTTTCTTTGTAGTGGTGTTCATAGTCAATTGGGACTCGACACCACGCTACACATTTATTAACATGAAATAAAATTGACTACCCTTAGAAAAATTGTTATAAATAAACAACAGATAAACATCGAAGTAGTTCCACTTAAGTAATATACAATTTCTAAGAGTAAATCTTACTGAAAATTTTTTTACATATAATTCTCATTTTCCAATGTGCTTGATTAAAATCAATTTTTGCTGAAGTACCACGTGTAGAACAAGATTTTTGACCAGTGATACCAATTGTTTTGTTTCCAGTTGATTTTGTTGCAGATTTATTAGTTCTACTATCGGAACCTTGATCAGCTGAAGTATTTCGAGAAGTTGTATTATTTACTGAAAAAGCAAATCAATGAATGATATTGTATTATTGTTGTACTTTCTTATAATGAGGTGATGCTTAATTGGTTAAACCACTTATATCACTATTAATGAGTTGAGATATACTTTCTAAATACTTGGTCAGTCTACAATAGGAAACCAGAAACCAAATTTATCCTGAAAACTAAAAGCCCTGGGTCCGAATCTCGCGAGAGGGATCGTGGATACGCACTGTTAAGAAGTCCCACAACAGGACGAAACGGCCGTCCAATGCTTTCAGGTTTTCAATGATGGTCTCACGTCAGTCGGTTCATGATCTTAATAAAAACTTAACAATCTCCACAAACTTGCACCTATACACTCCATACTACGGAATACAGTTGTCAGTAATATCACGATCGACATGCTCAACTCGAATGAATTGTTACATTCATCCATCCTTACTTCATTTATTCCTTCATTATTTGCATCCTTACTGAATTACCTACTTATCTACCAACTAGCCTACAAAATAGTACACACTGATTATACTGTAGTGGCTGTGCTTCGTTAATTAATCACCATCGAACCGTTATCGTATAATCTTCAACGATGTTTGAAATCAGAAGGCAAAATGAAGCAGCTACTACAGTTTTATTTAGTAGATAATTCGGACCAGACAGCAGATGGGCAAAATGAATGAGCAAGCGAACAACGATTGTAGCAGTAGCAAGTAGCTGTAGTTGTTGTGAATGCGTGCAAATGTACATATATATATATATATATAGGGAAATGGATGAATCAGCGAATAGCTTAAGCAGTTAATAATGGAGCTAGCAGAATGAATACATGCGTAGGCGCTAAACAATGTTTAAGCATATGTATTTCATACAAGCATAATAATAATGATAGTACAACAAGTTGTTATATCATGGATGACTTTGTCCATGAAATAGGTCAACAAAACACCTTGACTGAACTAAACTCAATTGCACGTGAGTCGCTATAATAGCTCCCCCTTGCAAACAAAGATATATGGAAAAATGTCTGTGTTTGCACAAAAAAATAGTAAACTGAATAGGGTAGTTACAATTTGTTTGGAAAAAAGTGGTTTGTACAAAATTAAGATGAAGTTAATGTGTGCTGTACATTTGGTTTGTGCCCATCCGTGAGGTTATATAAAATAATAGCAATGAATAGAAGGAATGTGGTATTGCTTTACATTTTAAATAAAAATTATACGAATAAGTGTTAGGGTACATAAGATACGTTGAGTTTTTTTAGCGTATAAAATGAAATTAGTAATGCATGTGTATACAATGAAGTGGAAGTTATAATTAATATTTAAAATAGTAGAAGATTATCAATAGAAGATTGCAGCGACATAATGTTGGGGCCATCTTACTCTTCGGCCAGACCTTGTCGTTACTGGATTCTCTTTGTTTGTGTTCGTCGATGTCGTTGATGATTGGAACTGACGTTTCGATGATTCAACGGTTTTCGCAGTATCTGTATGTACTGGCTGATCGTAGGCTTCGATGAAAGCTGGTTTGACTCGGTCGATGCTAATTACATCCGTTTTTCCAGCTTTGTCTACCGTAATAGTTTTGTCGTCTCTTTTAATCACTTTAAATGGACCATCGTGGGCCGGTTGTAAGGGACGTTGCACATTATCCCTTCTGATAAACACATGAGTACTATCACTTAGTTGTTTGGGTATGTACACACGGCGTTGATGTTGTCTCGGAAGCGTTATCCTTAGACTAATCATATGCTGCTTAAGACGCCGTACATAGTCCGCTATATCAGTTGGAACGCTTTTACATTCGTTGAAAAACTCTCCTGGCAGACGTAGTGTGGTTCCATAAACCAAATCTGCTGGGCAGCATTCTATATCGTGTTTGATTGTTGATCTTAAGCTCAACATGACTAACGGTAGCTTGCTGGCCCATTCATTATTGCTGATGACAGCTGTAAGGGAAGCTTTAAGTTGCAATCTCTCTACCATACCATTCGACATCGGATGGTAGGATGTTGTGCGAATTCGTCTGATTCCGAGTAGGTCTGTGAGTTTTTGGAAAAGGCGGCTCTCGAATTGAGCTCCTCTATCGGTTGTAATATTAGAAGGTACGCCATAATGGGAGATCCAATGCTCTACTAGGGTTTTTGCGATAGTTTCGGCTGTAATATCTTTTATGGGCACAGCTACAGGCCATCGTGTGAATCTATCAATGCAAGTGAAAATGTAACTGAAGCCATTGGAAACCGGCAGTGGTCCTATAATATCGATATGTATGTGCTCGAATCTGTTATCGGGATGACGGAAATGACCTACTGCGGAACTGGTGTGGCGATGTATCTTAACTCCTTGGCATTTTATACACGCTTGCGTCCAATTACGAATATCCCGATTAATACATGGCCATACAAAACGTTCGCTGATTAGTTTGATGGTGGCCTTTCTTCCGGGATGCGAAATATTGTGCATGGCTTCGAAAATGTTTCGCCTTAGCGGCTTTGGAATAAATGGTCTTGGTCTTTCAATCCTCTCACCAACGTACACTCCCTACTACGGAATACAGTTGTCAGTAATATCACGATCGACATGCTCAACTCGATTGAATCGGAACATTCGTCCAGCCTATCTTCATCTATTCCTTCATCATTTGCATCTTCAATCAATTACCTGATTATCTAACAACTAGCCAACAAACTCGTACACACTGATTATATGGTCTTTCAATCCTCTCACCAACGTACACTCCATGCTACTGAATACAGTTGTCAGTATTATCACGATCGACATGGTCCGCTCGAAGCAAATGCCCTTGAGATGGACTAGGCCGTGACACGTAATCAACGGCCGCCGCCAATCAAGGTTGCGGCAAATAACCTTGAGACGGACAAGGCCGTGTCAAGTGACCGGCAGTGGCCGACAAGTCAACGTGGAGTCGAGTGACCTTGAGATGGGGATTTGGAGTCACGTGGCCAGGAGTTCTCGAGCTGTCAAGGTTGTGACAATTGACCTCGAGGTGGAAACATTGAGGTCACGTGACTGTCGAAACTCGAGGAACCAATGTCGAAGCAAGTGTCGATGACATGCACCTATGCACTCTATACTACGGAATACTGTTTTCAGTATTATCACGATCGACATGCTCAACTCGAATGAATTGGAACATTCGTCCATCCTTACTTCATCTATTCCTTCATCATTTGCATCTTCACTCAATTTCTCGTTATGTATTGCAGCATGTATTTTAGTGACACGAAAGGCTGTTAGATTATTTATTGTGTCACCTTGTGTTTATGATCTGTTTTCTTTTATGGTGAACCTTTATCATGTGTATGGTACTCGAGCCGACGCCCATTCACTTTGGAACACTGATCCAGCGCCTTTTACCACTCAACCACAGGAAAAACTGTAAACAGTTTAGAAATCTATTTCATCAGTTTCTTTATTCCATTCCACCCTCACACAAATACACTAAACCATTCCGGACAACACAACTAACTACGCACAATACAATATAATACACAATCCACACACACACACACGCATATGCAATTTCACATGCATCATCAACATGGAATCAGATCACACGGATCACACACAACACCTGACGAAACCATCTGCTTCTCAGTCACTCGCTCATACAATCTCTCATTCACTCAGTCAGTTGTTCACTCACTGTCTCACTTAATCAATCATCACCACACATCACAGTTGCTCCATACTTTGAGACAATATTGTCTCTGAATGGGATTATTTAAGGCACTGTCACTGGTCAGTGTTGTGCATTGTACCAAGTGTTCAAGCGACACGGAACGCTGTGAGAATATGCACAGTGTCACTTGGTGGTTATGGTGTGACTCGAGTGATTGTGAACAGGTATCATGTGGATGGAGCACAGATCCAACGCCTTACACCACTCAACCACACGAAAAATGATAGGTAATGCACAAAACTAATACATCAGTATCAGCATTCCATTTCAATAGAGGTGTATGCTTCCACTTCTGAAGTGCCTAAGAAATGCTCCTTCAAATTAACTAATATTTCTTTATCCACAATTAAAGCACAAGTATAGTCACTATGTTAAAATTTCTATGACAATTCAACAAATACCACTGAAATCTACATTTAAAACCTAGTTTGAAATCTTCACGCTTTGAATGAATGGACTTATTCCTTTAACCTACAAAAAAACCTTAAAAAAATTAAAACAACGTTTGTAAAATTGTTGCGACCAACAATCCAGTATACAGTCAACAACTAAACGACTGTTTTATACGGTACAAAGTTCTCAATTATTTGATCCATTGATAAAACGAGGATAACAACATCGGGATTGTTAACATGAATTGAAGGGACTAATTTCAAATAAATTCTTCGTTTCTTTTGATACCAGTGCACTTCTTAAAGAAAAAATTGAAAACATGGTTTATAAAAAACTGTGAAGAAATGAAAAAAAGTGTTTAAGAAAACGGCAGGTGGACCAATTATCAGTAGTGACCTCTATGAACAAAGTAGACTATCTGGATTGCAATGTAACCGGGAAGAAGATTTAACCAGATATTATTATGTAGTGACCTACTTTTATCAAGAGAACTCGATTGGTTTAATGAAAACAATCATTATTATAACCAATTGTACCAGTGATTGCTTTATTGTGCTTGTTTGTTTAACGGTACTAAAAGCATCCACTGTTCTCTTCTTTCGATTATTACCTCGAGCGAATTCGGTTACACTCAGTAACCAAGCTTATATCCTGGCACGATCTCGGTATTCTTTCGATACCACGAGATCATCAGCAAATATATCTCGACTACGTCCATCAACTGTGTTCTGATATTTGGATTCCGGGAGATTTTATCGAAATTCTGTACGCAACCTTCTTGTAGTGGTGATAATAGTCAACAGCGACTCGACCCCACGCTACTATTACTACTTTTTACTGATGTACCTCTTACGGAAACAATCTATCTATTCAAACCGAGTCACCACTCGGCCAAACCCCTGTTTAGCTGTTTTATTACCAATCTCAGCAACACTTTACTTAGGTCAACAGTTGACAGCTTTTATCAATATTAGAAATTAAAAGATAATAATTTCACTTTTTGTTACTAACACATCGATCTGAGCAATATTCGAAACAACAGCAAGAGGATCGGCCTGATGTTTTTCGACCACACGATCGACATTGAACTTGATAAGCTAAGGCAGACACTTATCAGCAAAAGATCTGTGCTTAGATTAGCTGAGAAACTGAAGCCGAAACAACAACGTGGAAAAGCGTTCATAACAGCAAAAAGGGTTCTGTTTATGAATATCTGGTTTAAAAGAGATACTGACGCCGTTATTTGAAGATAAGCAATGATCAGGTGACAGCATAAAACAGTATTGTGCTTCTATTTTCTGTTAATTTTGCTGTAGTAAATGCCTGAATCATGCATTGAAATATGAATCTCATGGCGGAGTTTTGTTCTCTGAGCTGAATGGTTTGTTAGTGGAGCTTTCATCACTCTTCTGAACGACATCATCAGCACAATCTTCAGATAGAAGTGAAGTATTCGAATTCCTCCGTATGCGTTTCACAGCTCAACCTGTACACCTCGATGTTGATTGGTTCGTATTGACCCTTAATTTGTCATTGTTTACTTCTTTGTTTTGGTTGTGTCTCTCATTGGTTTGATTCCTGTTCCTATATTTGTGCATAATTTTCCTGATTGGTTGATAAATTGGATTGATTTCAATATGTTTTTTGATTGCTGACTGAATGCCAGCCTTATAAAAATTCTCTGATATTTTTGGACTTTCCCCTGTCTAAGATTCCTACATTTTTCCAATCGAATGTGTCCGCAGTTGTCCACATGTATCTATGTAAGTGAGGAAATATCATGATATTCTTGTAAGCAAAGTTGAAGAGGGCATCCGCTTTGTCCGATGTAGTGTTTTTCTCAGTTGGCACAATTTATTTTGTAGATGATGTTTGATTTGTATTCCTTTGTTATTTCATCCTTTGGTTTGCATAGGATTGATTGTAGTGATTTTGTTGGTTTGTGTGCCACACCTATCCCGAAGGTTTTCAGCAGTCTCGTTGCGGTTTCTGATATTCCTTGTATGTACGGTAGGGTGATCCTTTTGTTGATTTTTGTGCTTGACATGGGTATGAATCTCATGTTCGCTATTTTTAAATTGGAGACCGAGGACGAGAGAAGTAACAATTCAGTTAGGAATATTCCATAATGTGTATTTTTTTAATCAAATCAAACGACATGTACGGTGGTATTAAACTGAATCAAAGTATGACAGAATACAGTGTGGACACAACATATCTTAAGAAGTAATGTTAGTAGCGGTTTATTATTCTTAATATTAGACCACTTTGTAATAATTGAATTGCATTTATACTAACACTTAAACTAGAATCATCGGCATTTGCAGTCGAATAAAATAAGTGTAGGATTGCTGTAGATTAGTCTAACCTGTATTTTGTTCAAGTGAATCCAAAAAAATATCGTCTAGTTGAAAACATACAAAAAACGTTATGTTGAACCTTCATAAAATAAAAGCATTGATAAACCAAATTACTAATGATTTCCAGCTTTAATAATAATTGATGATCTTAATGAATAGCGACTCCGCCTGGAATCACTCCCGGGGCTACTGACTGTCCTAAGTCCGGATAAACGAGAAGAGTTGGGTATGGGGTTAGCGACCCCATCCTGTAGAAAACTTACTCGCTAAAAAAAACGCTAACTCTTGATGAATAGCAGTAATAGACTTGAATTTTCGAACTAGTAGTTCACAAAACTGTGCAATATATTCAGACGTATCGTCTTGAACAAACCACATTTGATGAAAGCATTGTATTATCATTCAAACAATGATCACTTAGGTTAAGTGCCAACCACATGAGCCCATTCACCTTTGTCCACTTACTCCATTTTTATAAGTAATAATGATTACTTGAAATGATTATAAAATGGACTATTTATGTCGTCATTATTGTTGAAAATCAGTAAAATATGCTATTGAACTTTGATTTATTTACATAACTAAATATAAGTTGAGGTTTATAATTATTTATAAAATCGTCTCTTGCCTGCTGCTACATAGTTCATCAAATTTTCATTATATTTGTACCCTTTTGATGATGGTTGTGGTAGTTCTCCAAGTTCCAGCTCCAAATAGTAGAACTGCCTTGACGTTGGCATTGAAGATTCTCACTTTGATATTGGTTGACAGTTGTTTTGAGTTCCATATATTATTCAACTGTAGGAATGCTGTTCTTACTTTGCTTATCTTCGACTTACGATGTGCATCTGAACCTCCTTGTTCATCGATGATACAGCTGACCAGGTATGTGAAGGATTCTACATCTTCCAGAGTTTCGCCGCCAAGAGTGATTGGATTGCTATTCTCTGCTTTGAATTTGAAGATCTTGAGTTTCCCTTTGTGTATGCTGAGGCCTAATTTACACTCTATTCGGTTTGATGAAAAATCCAATCATGTTTTACAAAGTGTAAACTAACCATTACTAAAATCGTAATGATTATTCATTAATATAAATATAAATGAATTACGAAATATATGATTTCTCTATCAATAAACTGTGAATTAGACAGTTTATTTTTGATGTTCACCCTTAAAACGTGTCACGGAACACAATCAAGCTACATTAGAATAAGAACAATGATATACATATAAACATAATGACTCTGAAAGGCATAGTGCACACACACACACACCATTTACATATGGACATAGAATGGATTGAATTGATTTTCAATATTATACAGCTATGATCGTGCTGTATTTGTTTCTAGTCCAAAAATATGAATAATAATAACTCAACAACAAATTACATAGTTTTAAATCCTTGTAGAATGAATGCCAGTTTTTACAGATGTGATCATTTCGATAACCCAGATATCAACTCGGGATCTTCAAAAAAAAGGGAGGTGTTGGGATATTCAGAGAAATATCCCAAAATTTATTCTGTTAAGCTTAATGGTATCCTTGGACTTAAAATGGACATTTCCTATTGGTCAAATAGTGTACAAATGTTATTATCTATTTTATTGTTACGTTGTGGTCAGATTGATTGGTATATGAACTCAATATGCTTGAAATATGATGATTCATATCACAGAGGCTGAGACTTACATTCTGGACTCAAATGGCTGAGCTAGACAGGGAATCAAGACTAGTCAGGACTCTAGGTCGTTTTTACGTGTTTTACACGCCTCCGGTCCGATCGATAATTCATCACTGCTCTCTTATCTGCAGTCTCAAGTTATAACAATGGGAATGTGAAGAAACAAAAATATAGGGCTATATTGTGTGAAAAGATGTGGTTTATAAACTATTTTATTGGAACATTTTTTACAGAGACCATAATAACAATATAGATTAGTAGTTGGAAACCAATATTTTCTTAATAAAAGAGTTGGAACGTCATGTTTAGGGATGAAAAACGCAATGAAGGGCGAATCTAGTACTGTTACTCGCTAATTATGGACATTAGTAACTGAAGTAGAGAAAATAAATATAGACAGCACATAATAACAACAAGAATTACTGTCATAGATCTGTCTTCAGGTATGTTTTAAATTGTTTTGTAACCTACTAATCTAATTAGAATAGAAAATATCAACATGAAGGAAAGTTCAATGAGTATCATCAACAATAATAGTAAACAAACATTTAAAATCCTTATAATTTTACAACTGGAGTGATATAAAGTTATTGGTATAAGCATTTTAAAGCAGTCTCAGATGGAAGGTGAGTGTTGATGTTGTATACAAATGATGACAGTGTAGTTTTACAGATAGACTATCACAAATTAGTTGAGATTCCAATGATTTTACTTGTAAAATAATTAAATCTCCCGTTTAATGCCTATGGAATTATGATTTTAAGTACAATTACTCCCAAGAATCTTAAGTGTAAAGCACAACTGAAAAGGTTCTAACCTAAGTTTATCCTTAATGTAAAAAACTACTACACAAGTTAAAAAAGCAAAATATTTTAGTGGTAGTTGGACATTGATTTCGTACAGTGAAATCTTCTCATATGTCTCACTTCAGTGCTTCAGCTGGGTCATGCTGCTTTCCCACACTTGATTTGTCTGATGGTCATTCTGATTTCTTCCGTCGTTGGTGGACTGACATCTATAGAAAGACCTGTGAGTGTTGCTTCGATGTCCGGTGGATTCATTGGAGCCGGCCTATTAAAGAGTTCCTTGAAGTACTCTACACATCTGTTTCACTGTTCTTGAATTTCAGTGATTGACCTGCCTTCTTTGTCCTTGACCGGTCTCTCTAGTTTACTATATTTCTCTGCCAATTTATTCGTCGTTTCATATAGTTGTCTCTTATTTCATGGGCACTTTGCTATGGTTTATTACAGCCTCTCGTAAAACTGATCTTTATCGTCGTCTCTACAATCATTGTTGGGTGAATAACACTGTGTAGCATTCATCGTGATTCCCTCCACCTTTGTTGTGAATGATGCTTTGATGATTCTGGATCCGTGAGATTCCCATCTTACAAGTGTATTTCGTGCTACTTTGGACAGCATTATAGCAACTCTGTGAGTGTGTGGAGCATTTTCTTCACCGTAGCCGCAGTATAACAGCATCTCTCCCGTATCCAGCCTTTGTTGTCTAGCTTGGGTACAATGGGTTTCGCTGATTCCGAGTACTGCCAATTTGTATCTCCTCATTTCCGTTGCTATTTGACTGGCCCTCCCGGTCCCCCACACTGTACGAGCATTCCATGTACATAAATAAATGGTTGCTCCGGTTGTCAGAAGGGGCATCAACCTCATGACTTCCGGAGAATTTCGACTTTCATCATGACCCGTCATAATTTTTCCTAGGATTTTCAGGGCAGAGTTTAAATGATTTAACTTATTTATTCTGATTGGTGTTTTTTAGCGAGATTGTTTTCTACAGGATGGGTTTGCCAACCCCATGACCAACCCTCCTTCTTTACCATGACTTGCGCATGTAGTAGCCCTAGAAGAGCCACAGGCAGAGTTTGACAGCCTCAGAACTCAGCTTAAATTCCTTAGGTTTTCTCTTGAGGAAATTTGTTAATAATTCCATTAGTTGTCCGCAACGATGTATGAATCTATGACAAAAGTCAACTGAAACTAGAAAAAATTCTAATTTGGTTTCAAGAACTTAGTGTGGATTACTGGATGTTGATATCTAACTCTTATGTAATCGGTATAATCCCGCCTAGGTTTATTGTGTCCGGAGAGTTATAAAGTTTGGACACTAAAAAAATACCTGCATTGATGCATTTTCATTCGTTTTACATCTGTCCGTTATAAAACAGCTCTCACGTGTCGTTCACGTTATTAAAAATTGGACTGGTAATTAACAAATTGTCTGTATTTCCTTGTACAAAAAAACACGCCCCGAAGTAGGTTGTCTATGTTGCGTTTTTCATGTCGAATGGCATGCGTAAAAACTCGGACTGTCCAAAAGATGTAGTAATCTTAGTCTTGGGGATATCTTCCTCAGCTAATGTACTAAGTTTGTGCTCGACCTCTTCTGGAATACTGCACGTTTATTCATAGCAGTGCTCTCATAAAGGATAAATTAAGGCTGGAATCACTACAGAGACGATTTACACTTCGTATTCTTGGAGCTGATTGTACCTTAACTTATAATTCTAGATGTAATAAACTTGGGCTAGACCCTTTATGGAGGAGGAGACTCAAACTAAATCTTATCTTTTTCTTCAAACTACTTCATAAACTATCGTTTACATCCGATCACGCGATTCAATATGCAGAAACCTCTCATTATAACATACGTAATTCCTTGGCACTAGTGAAACAAACTCATTCTAAATCATCTCTTTATATGAATTACTTCACCTGTAAATTCTCTAGACTCTGGAATAACCTACCACAACCTATCCGCACGATAAAATCGCTCCCATTATTTGTTCGCTGCATCGATGCATAATGTTCTTCTGAAAATGCATTGAATGGTCTAGCGCCTTTAAGTGTATCTCATTCCACAAGTGATATTTTAGGAACCTTAAATGTTTAGCCATCTTTATTAGTGAATCCCCTTAGTAAAAACAACCAATTTCTGTCAATATGTCAACACTGCCCCTAGCAACTTTAACTGATTTGAATAACACAAACAGTATATCACTGTGTCACATGACACACGCATTTAGGTAGACCTGATTGGCATATTTTGGTAATTACTTTTTTGTTGTTCCGTGCTCTCTGTTTTCGTTTTAATTTTTCTAGTTGTAGATAATTATCATTATTTCAATCTGACACACGAATTCACCTTAATTACACCGTTCATAAATCAACAGGCTGTCGATTTAAGAAATATTAAAAATTCCCGGCTGATGCTTTGGATCGCTGTAATACATGTACTACTTAAACAACTACTGAACTAGTATACTTAAAACTTTCTTTTATCACATGTTGGTTTTCTGCACGTTTCACGTTATTACTTATATCAAATTGATCATGCCTGTAAACTGGCGTGAATTCTGTAATTATTATTTTTCAGAATATAAATTTATTATTATTATTACTGGGATATTGTGATACTTCATGACCAAGTCAGTTTCAATAAATATGTCCATACACTGTAAGCCGTTTGTAAAATCCTGAATATGGGTTATTGGGTACCTATCTGGTTCGGTTTGTCGACCCAGGGATATGTAATTTCCATATAGTCGACGATCACTCTCATTTTTCGTTGCAACCATGTTTACATGGAATTCCGTTTGGCTACCAGAGGGACGGATAATAAACAGCTGTAGCATGTAGTCGAACTCAGCTTTAATGACTTTAAGCTTATCTGATGGTAGTCCTTTGAATCTAGCAAATACAAGTGCCCTTTGAGTTCTGATTGTATGACTTATCTTTACCTTACTTTTGAAAGGTTGGAGGTTCTGTATGGTTTGGAATTTCCCCCAGTATAGTCTAGAATTTCGCAGTTGTTATTGGTGGAGTTTTTATCGAATTTAGAGAAGTGATGTGACATTCTTTGAATAAATTAACTCGAATTTTCTTCAAGTGTCAAACGTCGTATCTTAGTGTCGACTAGAAAATCATCTCTCTTTAAAAAGTCTATTCCCAGTATTACCAGATCCAAATCTACTGCGGTGAAAGCATTAGGGAATTTCCTCCTAAATGAAAAGTCTGCATTGGTGTATTCTGCCCAAACGTCACAATTTTAGTTTTGTTGGCAGCTTCAATTTCATCTCGGGAAATTTTTCGATCCAGCTCGGTCTTCTGAGGAATGGTACTAAGTGCAGCACAGTTACCTACCAAAAAGTTCATGTCTGAGCTTTTGTACCTACCATAAAACAAGCGACTTCTCGGACACCTCTCCTGAATAATTACGGCCTTTTTAGTGCTTATGCGTTTCCTATATTTTTGATATCCTGTTTGGGTCAGGTGCATGGCTGACTGCACCTTGTTGATTTGGCACCAAGCCTCTAATGCTACAAACAGAACTGTTCAAATTGTCTGGACGTTTTTGAATCGCTCTGTGACATTGATCTCGGTTTTCGTGGTGATTCGCTTATGTTTCTATAATCTGTTTGCATTATAAAGATAATTTTTTTGAGACTTATCATACTCTCAATCAGTTCTACCATGTCTGAGCTCATTGATGATTCATTTTGTTGATGAAATATCATACGTGATCCAGTCGCGAGACCCCTCTACATTGCTTTTTCTGCAATGCGTGCTAAACGAGGCAAACAGACGTCTGGGTCTTGGACACTCAAACAGTATTGAACGTGGCATGTATCCATCCTTGTTTAAGGACTGCTTCACCCACAATATTGCCGCCCTCTAGGAATTGGAGGTGACGTAAGAAATTTGGTGACCTATCACCCAATGTTTCTTCCTGTAAAAGACTTTAGGCTCTTCAGACGTCTGATAAAGATAGACGGTTCATTATCTCACGTCTACAAATGGTGTGTGATTGTGACGTTTAGGGACTCAAAACCAAGTTGCGGACTTCTATAGGAACTAAAGGGGGGAGGACTGAGCATATATATTGGTACCCAATCTCTTCATATTTAATATTGTCCCTCGTGCAATAATGCTCCAGTTGAGAAAACCACAACTCAGGATCACTACGATCAAATTCTGTAAGTCAAGCTTTCTTAGTCATAACAGTGACTATTTCTACTGGAGACAAATTATACTTGTCTTTCGGGCTTTTAATCTGCATTGAGTCTGACATATGGCATATAACGAATGTATTATTGACATAAAAACGGAGGGAAAATAATCATGGCACTAATACTGTGCGATAATATATAGAAAGTGTTGAATGTTATTTCAGTTATTCTCTTTATCAAGCATTGTTGAATGTATGAATGAATGAATAAACAACCAATTGATAATCTGGCGCTATACTTTATTTATAATGAACTATTAGAACCTGATTGTAACATTCCGAGTTACACATTTATATTGAGAAAGTACTTGTTCAAGCTTTCTATTTAAGTTATTGAATGTTATCGTGAACATTTTAAATGAACACCCACCAATCATGTTTTTCATGACTAAAATAGTGAAGTGATGCAGATCTGTTAGTATTTGCAAACAATTCAACCATTCATATATGAGATAGCATCAATTCAATTTTGATTGGTCAGTAATAGTGAATATATAAGTACAAATTGCGCTTACACAGTCGAACTAGAAAGAGTCATGAAATCTTCCATAACTTGTTTTCTATACTTATTGTTTATTGTAGTTTATCATATTTCTAAATGTCATTCCATAGTTCCTAAAGCTTACAAACATCATAAGACAGGAATTTATCATAATCTTGTTGAAGTGTTGACGTACGATCATTCATACAAAAACTGTTATATTTTAACGGAAGCATTAAAACGTTTTGAAGAACGTCTCACATTAATAAAACAATATCCTAAAGTTCCTATTTCTTTACCAAATTCTACAATCGATACCATCAAATTATCAATCACTAGGGGATGTAACGAGTCAAATGGTGAATTATGGCCTTCTGAATCAATCAATGAGACGTGTATGTTATTTTATTCAACGAAATTATTATATCACAGATTCACTTTTTATTTTCAGTAAGAGAATAATCTTAAAATCCGAAGAAATCTGGGGAATATTACATGGATTAGAAACAATACTTCAGTTAATTTACAGAAGTCCACTAGAGAGAGTAATGTGAAATTAGATAATCATTAATTTATTTTTGTTAGAACATGATTGAAGGTGGTCTAATTTGGGATGAACCATCATTTCCCCATAGAGGATTTTTAATCGATACATCTAGACATTATTTATCATTGAAGGAGATTGAGAAATTCCTTGTAAGTATAAAATATTTTTTTAATATTTATGTTTAATATCTACACACTTATAGCTCTCATTAAAGTATAACTAAACTTTTTGAAACACTCATATTAACTAGATTGTATGAAATGATTAATCTAGCTACTATTAGTCAAACGTTATATGTGTCGCTCGATTTCGTGGATTAGTTGAAGTTAGACATTAACACCGTTGGTTGCTGGCCGACTCAGTGGTCTAATGGTTAAGTGCTCACGTGCGCAAAACCAGTAGGTCCTGGGTTCGAATCTCGCAGGGGAGGAGGTCGTGGATGTGGACTCCCACTGAGGAGTTCCACAATAGGACAAAATGGCTGTCCAGTGCTTCCAGGTTTTCCATGGTGGTCTACCTTCAACTGACTCATGATTTCAATCAGAAAATAATAATTGGGAAAAAGGATTGCATAATATTGAAATAAAAATGAAATGTAATAAGAGAGGGCATAGAAAGGAAATAATTCGGTTGAGAGAAAAATGTCACTAGTGAAGCAGATGGAGAGGGAAACTAATTTTGAAAATTAAAACCAAACACGAATAGGTTGAACAGGTTTCTTTTGTTTACATAGGTTGGGTTTTTCTAAATGTGTCACAATGGCTCCAGTAATGTTTAGAAAACAGAAGCTTGACGTATTTAGAAAGTTTTTGTTCACCTTTTACTTGATTTAGAACACTGAGCCTGATGTGATCTAATGATCCATATTCATAATTTCTTCAATTATGTGGTGTCTCATTGATCCACTTCTGCTTAATTTCGACTATACTAGATAATGTCCTTCAATCTTCTTGAGAAAAACTTACACCAAGCAACCCGTATTACCTGGCTGTTTAGGTGTAAGTTGGTTGATAAATACACATAGAAGTGGTTAAATGTGAGAGCTTATCCTTTAGGTCGTCGTTAAATACTGATCAACTGTAGCATACTAACCATGTGGTTGTTGTAAATAATGCCCTTTATAGGGAAATAGAAATTTATCTTTCCAAGATATCCGAAGCCGTGTTACCTTTGAAGCCATTGTACATGTAAACCAATTTTTTTAATACGAACCACTTCATGAAGGTTTTCTGTAAACAGATCTTAGAGTTCTATCAGTTTCTCTGATAATTACATCATCCATAAAGTAACTGTTCAGTTTATTTTCCATTTTAGGTGTTAGGTTTACTACCAGGTGGCATTTGTTGAGTGTCTGTATAATGTGATTTGAACCACATTTATCATGGCAGATAACAAAAAGATTACTTATATTTTCTTTGTGTAGATAGATAGTGTCAGCAGTTGTCTTTAGTTGTTCGTTTTCCGAAATGACCATTATACAGTCTACTAGTAGTTGACCAAGAGAGAAACCCATAACTATACCATCCTTTTGTCTGTAGATTATATTCTTGATTTAAATTGTTCATTTAAATGGAATCACAGTAATATTTTTTGTAAACAGTACGTTAACGTTACGATATCATTATCTCACTTAGTTTTTTTTTTAAATCATTTTAGTCCTATTTTTTGTTTAATATGCTTAGAGATAAAAGATTTGACGTAGATTTTACGATCCATTAGAGCTATTCCTTCACCACTGTCAGTAAGCATTATTATTTTCTATGGTGATTGAAGATATCAAGAAGAGTAGACTTAAAACGTTTTAACTCATGGTCGGATATTGTTTTGACTTGACACGGCTAATTATCACGTGACTTATTTGCCAATTGGAACACGACGTATATAATCTTAACACTGTGTCAAACCAATGACGTTCGACCGGTACGACTAGCCCAGCGTCTTTACTGGTCCTTTTCCACCTAGCTCTGCCAGCTGAGTCCAAAAGGCCAATAATAGCTTCCAATATGCGAATCATTTATTTCGAACATAATTGGTTTATATACCAGCCAAACAGATCACATCATACAACAAAATAGGATATAACATTTGTACAAGATCAAACCGAGAAATGGCTGTGAAAATCAGGGACTGTAATCAATAAACTGAGTATAATTTAAGAATAATAAATCGTATCATAATAGTTTTTTGATCAAAATAAAGCTTATAATAAGATGAATATAGATATACGTAATCTAGTTACTGAATAGTTATATAATAAGCATATACATATAATATTAATCTTTTAATAGTTCCCAGAAGTTACTTATAATTTAATCTTCACTAGAATATAACAGATACCGGATTAGACCTGTCTGTCTAATGACTATTTATTCTAATTGATTATGCGTGAAGTTCACTGATTTTATGATTTAAGTAGATAGCCCCCCCCCACAGATTAGGCCTCCAGTCGCCAAGGTGATGAAATTACTAGGAAATGATTGGTTATATATATCTCTTAGGAGATGTTGAGACTGTTCTGAGGATTTCATGCCTTCAGTGAAATTTAAATGTGCAGTTTGAGAATATTTATCTACATTTTGATGACATTTTCAATAAAATGTTCATACGGATTAGACATCAGAGTGTATAACATGTTTATGACATAATCTACTTTAGTAACAGAATGTATAAATGGATATCATTATAAATCAAATAATATAATTGTAATATCTTAATGAGTAGAAAACCAAATTTTCTGACGTTCCGTGACTCAATGTAAGCCACCTCTTTAAAGATTGAATAACCAAATTAAAATTCATTTTAGTTTAATTAGTACAAAAACTTGGATGAATTTTGATTTGGTTATTTATTCTCTGAAGAAGTGACTTACATTAAGTGACTAAACGTTAGAAAATTTGATTTCCTACTCATTGTGATATTACAATTACTTTCTTACTTACTTACGCCTGTTACTCATAATGGAGCATAGGCCACCGACCAGCATTCTCCAACCCACTCTGTCCAGGGCCTTCTTTTCTAGTTCCATCCAATTCTTGTTCATTCTTCTCATGTCTGTCTCCATTTCCCGGCGAATTGTGTTATTTGGTCTTCCTCTTCTCATTTAGCTTTGAGGGTTCCAGGTGAGGGCTTGTCTTGTGACGCAGTTGGGTGCTTTCCTCAATGTGTGTCCTATCCACTTCCAGCTATTGTTCTTAATTTTTTTCTCCGTTGGGATCTGGTTTGTTCTCTCCCACAGTAGGTTGTTGCTAATAGTGTCCGGCCAACGGATCCGAAGTATTTTGCATAGACCAGATTTCCGCCTCATACAGTAGAACTGTCTTGACATTTGTATTGAAAATCCTGACCTTGGTGTTGGTTGAGAGTCGATATTACAATTATATTATTTTATTTATAGCAATCTACCCATTGCTCAATTTTACCATAAATTATCAAGACATGCCTTGAACGTAGTTATGTTTTATGTGTCACTTTTGAAATTAAGGGTAAGAACGTTATGTAATGTTCTTTATAGTGTCAAATTGTAGACCTCAATAGTCAAAAAACTCTGTTCTAGCTATCTGACCCATTTAGCTATTTCAAACAATCACATAGTTTGTGCTAATAAATAAGTTCTTTATAATCGATAATTACGTTTGATCAACAATAAGGAATCAAGAAGACATCTTATATATCCTTTAGTAATCAAATTTGACTTCAATACGTCATAATAAATCCTCAATAAGTTTCATTTACATGGTTAAAATTCATACTTTAGTTACTTTTGTATTTTGAAGGATTCAATGTCAATGGTGAAAATGAATGTACTTCATTGGCATATTGTGGACGATCAATCTTTTCCCTATGTATCTGAAACGTTTCCGAAACTTTCTTCAAAGGTAAGTTTAAGAGAAAGATTTTCGAATAAGTGTTTATCTGAGTATGGGCAGTTTTTTAAGACGGTGGTTGGAGGTAATCAACAGGAAACCCTGGATCCGGGTTTCGTGCTACTTGGCACTCGTTAGCAAGGTGTACCTGTTCTTTCGGGAACTGATACTCCCTAGCGGATTCGATCTCGTGTCACCCAGCTTCGTAGTCAGAGAAGTTACCCTAACCACAGGGAGCATCAGTTCCCTCAAGATAAGGATTTTTAACTTTAAACTACAGAGCATTGTTTTTAAAAATACAATTTATTCTTTTTTTTAATTAATCTTATATATTTGAAATTCTTTCATACGTTTAATTTCAGGGAGCATTTCACCCGTATCTTTTAATCTATACACCGAACGATGTGAAATATTTATTAAATTATGCTCGTTTACGAGGAATAAGAATAATGCCAGAATTTGATACACCAGGTAGGAAAAGTTATTAAATAGTTATGAAATTTCAATGATCACCTTCTAGAGTGTTTAGTGTCCGTGTTAAGTTTTATCAATAGTTTATTTGAAATTGTGTTGATCACGACAGTAAGCGGAGTTAAGCAAGTTATGTTTGATATCAAGAGTATTGTACTATTTGGTATGAATGTCGCCCCCATTGTTTGAAGGATTAGAAGCCTGATAACCTTTGATAAATATCTCTTAACAATTCAGATGACTAGGACTGATTAATTAATGGTGGTTTTATGCTTCGTTGGAACTAGATGGAATAAGAACAAACTGTCGATATTTCTAAACACATCTTTGCTTAGTCAAGCTGTGAAGTGTTCAGAAGGATTAAGAAAGCGAATTCCTCGAACGCAAGGAGAAAAACTGTGCTTCAAATAATAGTTTGAAATGATAAATTTAAAAATTGAATTATGTAAATATTTTAATCTCGATATTGCCATCAAATGAGTATGACATATCGTCGTTACTTTTGTATTGAATTTCTATGATCCATTCTGTGTGACTTATTTCTCTGGTTCCTTGGCATTTACTCTATGACTTCATAAGTTAAATAATAATGATCACCGAGTATTGATTTTAGTTAGCTTACTGAATTTAGCCAACTGAAATCTTTGCTTTACTTAAAATTCATAATTCTTGGCATTCATAAAAGTAAAAAGGTTTTATGCTTATAGAAAAGACTGTTAATATTTTTGAAAAACAAGTACGGATTTTCCATTGAACTACTATGGAACACTATTTCAAGTATGTGATCAGATCAGCGGTAAAGTATTCAAGCTTATGAGTGCCAACAAGCATTTCATTTAGTCTGAATTTACGAGTGTACTATGGTAAATGACTTGAAGTTTCGTATTTCCGAATAGCCGATACTCTTCAGAAGCCTCATTTAGATTGTTTATTTCAGAATAATTCCTTTAGATTGGCAACAAGGCATTCATTTCTTTATTTTAATAATACAATAATGACAGTAATCAATTATGCTGATTTAATATAGTCACTAATTAATAAACACTAATGACTCCTTTATAAGAACAGACTCTAAGATTGGGTTAAAGCCTGTGCAGTTGAGCCATTATCATGAGAGCAGTTGTACTCTTTCATTCGACTACTGATAAGTTCACCTAAATTGCCTGTAGAACAGATGATCTATTTTATTAAATACAGTAATCAATGCGCATTCACCAAAACCTTCGTCATCATCCTAACAAAATGTCCAATTAGGAGACGGTGATATAAAGACGATTATTTCATTGCTGTACTTGTTTATTTTATTTGAACACATAATGTAGTGTTAGTCATTAGCTTTAGCCCAGAATATATCTTATTCCAGTTTTCGGACATTCCATTCTATTCATTCTACTTGAGTCATACGTTGACCTTGTCAATTATTCGCTTGTCAGTTTCGATTGTTTTTATATGATCGTATATGTGTGTGCCCATTTTATTCCATTAATCACATGTCTGTAGCTTATTTTTGTCTGATTATAAATATTGAGTAACGCTTGACTAAAATGGAGTTGGCTTCCCAGCCATCTTCCTTGAGTGTCATTTTGCTCTGCTCTCTTTCATTCGATTCATATACAAAATATATGTGTTCTCAAGTCAATTCTCGTTATTCGAATTATTTAATTTCGTTATTGATTAACGCGATTTAAGTCGACGATTATATACGAGAATAAGCTATCTTGGAGTCAGATCAAAGGGCCACTAAACTGGTGAGCCCTTCAACGAACATCGTCCGGTCAAAATGAGGACAAAATTAAATGACGGGCCACCAAAATAAACATTGATACAGTGGGACACCAAATACATATGCGCTAGACAATTATGTTGTGAAGAGATAGTGAATGAAGGGTATGATGAAAAGAGGAGCAGCAATGAATAGAAACTAGTCTATGAGAGTTTGATCATAATAATAATAATAATAATAATAATAATAATAATAATAATAATAATAATAATAATAATAGTGGGAGAGGCAGTTTGGTTACGAGCAGAAAGAATTTTTCCAATTAAAGAAGTTATTCTAACTTTTACGAAGAAAGTTACAGTTACGTCTGAAGCTACCGTGTCGCACCATCGCAAGGACCTTAAAGAGGGAGTCGTGAAGGTCCAACAGAAGCGAGTCCTGTACAGCTTATTTTCATACCACGACACTATGTCATACAGTGACCACCTCTCCACTTTTTTCAACCGGTCCCAGAGTTGACAAATAATGCGCGATATAGAATTCACCGGGACGACAGTCATTGGACATATTTTAACCACCGATGTTGGGGTTTCAAGATGGTGACTGTTACGTCCTTGATCTGTCTACCTGTTATGACTGCGTCACCAATTGTTATATCTGTTTGTTGTTTATCACGTATAATTATAAAGCGAGGAACCTCTGGAATTTTCACGACGCGAAAGTAAGAACACAAAGGCTGATAAAAGTGAAGATTTATTAACCCCAAAACACGACCACGACGACGACCCTACTAAAACACGCACATTTATGTATTGATTGCAAACCCATTTCGAATAATAATTTGGATGACATTACATATATGAAACGTACTTAGAGTTATGGCAAATCACATGCTACATGTCATGCTGTGCATAGTTCAGGTCAATTTTTATCACAAGAATATCGTATATTGTACAAAATAAAATGTCATACGAGTAAACAGAAACAAATACTACAATGAGTAACCAAAACATTGAATTAAAACAGAATTACTGTTGAATAAAAATCATAATGATTAAATCAATCTAATTTTGACTTTGCATCCCGTCATATCACTACCCTCTAATATACACGAAAGAACTTGTCACGATCTATCTTCAAACCTTCATATGATAGGCCAACTAGTTTAACTTTGAGGCTAGAAATGCGTGAATCGAATCGAGATTAACGGCCTTAGAAAAAGAAACGGAAACTATTTTATCACCTGATTGTTAGACAAGAAAGAAAAAAGACAAGTCAACAAGAACACTACTCGATTTGTTCCCGATCCCCGATTCAGATTAATGTAAAAATATAGATGATTACATAGACGACTAACACGACCGAAACTCACGAACAATTAGAAAAATACAATTATATCCAAATTGGGCATTTGGGTGGAAAAAGAGAATACAAAAGGTTACGTTTAAATTCCATTTACTTTTGAGCAGAAAACAGTATGTCAGTGAATTATACAACAAACGAAGGCCTATAATAAGGACAAAAATGAATGTTAGTGTTTCACAAACTCTGAATTAAAGTAAACATCGTCACCGAAAATATCTTCCGTTGCCCAACATGACTTTTTTGTTTCGCTGTTCAAATTACTGACATCAAGTGATTTATCGTCACTCTGCCTGAACACACGATGCCGAACCTCTGCATTACTGACATGGTGTTTCAACTGAATGTGAGCAATTCTCCGGAGGTAAACATTACCAAACACAGAGAGTCATCTAACATCCCCAACTTGGAGAGATCAGGTTTCACTAGCACAAAGCGAAACTGCTCTCATCGGTGAGTTGCGGATCCGACCTTTTACAGACAAACTAACATCATGAAGGCGCCAAAGATGAGCCAGATCTGCATAAGCCGGTCTGTCTTTCATTATACGTGCAACAGTATTATTACTCACGCCACCACCAACATTTATGCAGCTACCCAGATGCAAAAACTTCTCAACTAGTGTCTAGTCCACCATCTAAATCTCAATATTTAGTGCCCGCAGTGTCGAATCACGTAGACTGGTAGCCACATTGCAATATGATCGATAGCATTCGATCTGAACTAATAAGGACTAGACACGCATGACATTGATCACCACCCAATGATCAATCAATTATGAAGCAGCTGATTGTTATACAATAAACATAGTGTCCACAATTTCCCGTGAAATAAATGTGAAACTTCAATCAACTATAAATACTCTTCGATCTAGAGATATTATGGCAATAGTTTAAAACTTTCATCACTAAGAATCATCATCATCATTTTAATTGATTATAATTTATATTAGTACCGATGATAAATCGATTTTATTATCGTATATAATTGTTCTTCATTTCAACCGATCTTAACCTGTAAACAATAAACTAAATTTTATTCACAAATCATAGATTTGAATAAAATAAATTTCAAAAATGTTACGTTACTATGTAATCACATTGATTGATTGTTTTGATTTGATTGTTTCCAATTTGGTTAAGTTATGGATGTAAATAAATAAATTGTAACTCAATAGATTATTATAACATACTTGTATTGAATGTATGGTGAGGATTGACCTCATCACCACTTATTTATATTTTGACAAACCAAACAATCATTATGTGCTGTATTTACAAGGGATTCATTTTCATTCCAACTATAAACAAAGATGAATATTTAAGCTATGTGATTGTATGCACTTTACAGTAACGTATATAGGTAACCTATGTATACAACCAAATTAGAGAAACGGTGATACATATTTCTATCTTAGTATATGTGCTAAAAGTGTTATTACTAAAATGTAACATAAGTTTGAATTTCGTGTGGAACGATGTATGCTGTAACAACAGGTGTGTCACTGGGTCTAAAACAAAACATCAAGATTATTAACTAGGGCAGTTCTGATTTTACTGTTAGCATGTGATTGATTCACTTTTCCAAAATAAAAATAAAAACAGTGGTCAGTAAGAGTCTCCAGACGTTTGATAATTTTTAGCCGGTTATTAAGTACATACATGAGAAAGGTATTGAAGTCAAAATATCCTTTCTAGAAGCTCTACTTATGAAGGGAGTATATGGATCACTAAAATGGAACCCGAATAGGAAAGTTGCTTGGAAGATAGAGTACATAAACCCTTTTAGTTTGAAATAAAAAAAGAACGATAACTACAACAGAATAACATGGGTTCAATAATTTGTTGGATTCTCTTCAGTTTCTTTACAGCATAGAAGTATTAGTAATAATCTTTTAAAACCAGTGCACATGCCTTACAATACAATAACCTGGATTGGTAAAAAGGCAGTCAATGTATTTGATGGAGTTTTGTTCTCTGAGCTGGATGGTTTGTTAATGGAGATTTCATCATTCTTCTGAACGACATTATCAGCACAAACTTCAGATAGAAGTGAAGTGTTCGAATTTCTCCATATGCATTTCACAGCTTGTTCTGTACACCTCGATGTTGATAGGTTCTTGTCGACCTTAAATTTATCATTGTTTACTTCTTTGTTTTGGCATTGTCTCCCATTGGTTTGATTCTTGTTCCTATATTTGTGCATAATTTTCCTGATTGGTTGATAAATTGGATCGATTTCAATATGTTTTTTGATTGCTGATTGACCTGAATGCCAGGCTTCTAAAAATTATCTGGTGCTTTTGGACTTTCCACTGTCTAAGATTTCCACATTTTACCAAACGAATGAGTGTCCGCAGTTGTCCACGTGTATTGATATAACTGAGGAGATATCATGGCATTTGACTGCTAACTGACGCAGTAAATATTGAAGAATTATAAAATGTCCAAATAGTTGTATATTTATGCATTAACCAATGTGAAAGTTCCTGAAAAAAGAATTTTTAAATACATAGATAGATATTTCTGGGAAATGAGAAATAAAGCTAGGCATTACGTAATAACAACTTCGGAAATGGATAGAGAGATTAAATTGAGTTTACTTGTCATTCAATCTGCATATATTAATTTCCGTAACCAACTAATAGTATTCTAGTCAAAGCTCTTTTATGGTTTACTGTACACAAGTTGCTGAAATTCAAATAAATGAATTAAAACTACTGCTCTTTACGTGTCCGATAGTGAAACCAAGATTGAAAGATGATAAACTAATACAACTTACTTATTCTTATGTTCATCCAAACCTGAACTTTGCGTATAAAAGAAAAATACTCAGCCTCTTCTCTCACTGTAGCCAACTTCAGGCATTAGAAGTCAATACTCATCCTCAGTATAAAACAACCTTATTTGTTTAATTTGGTTGGCATTTTTTTAGCCAGATTTTTTCTACGGGATTGGGTTACCAACCTTATACCCAACCCTTTTCCTTTACCCGAACTTGGGACCGGCAGTAACTCCAGAAGAGCTACAGGCGGAGTTGTAAAATAACTTAATTTGACAAATGTACATTTAACCTCTCTCTAATTTAGATTTATCTTAATTCATTTCTACAACTTTTGAAACTTTCTGCCATTAATATAAATAACTGCAATCGATCAGTCTCTTTTAGAACACGTGCATCCTTAATAGATTATCTTGAAATTACCACCAATTCACAAGTATTCATAAGGAAGATCCTGTGTTCGATTCATGATGGGTCTATGAATGATGATTATCCAATTATGCTTAGTTTGTGATGAAACTTATTAAGGTTACCAATTTCATTTTGCTAACAATCCTTAGTTCGTATACCATAGTTTCAAAGGATAATTATGCTTTAAAATTAGGTTAAGATCACTCATTTGAATTTGTAATTCCCAAACTCAATATGAAGGAATTTCTTTCTTTAGTTATCGTTTGTTTAAACATTATGAGAATTTTTAGACAATTAATTTTTATGCTTTAATTATCCCCGAATTATAAAACTTTTGGTGATTAAACTTTAAGATGAAGATTACTGATAATATTCTTTCAACATTTTACTAACCATAGGTCATGCAAATTCTTGGGGGAAAGGGTATCCAGAGATTTTAACCAAATGTTACATTAAGGGTGAACCGGATGGTACTTTGGGTCCAATCAATCCAATCAATAATATCTCTTATAACTTTGTGTCACAATTATACAAAGAATTATTTAGTGTATTTCCTGATAACTGGTTTCATTTAGGTGGGGATGAAGTTGAATATAATTGCTGGTAAGCCTTAATATATAAATTCGTGATAATTATAATGAACGCATTCATAATTAGAATACGTATTATACTTGCTCCTCAATGTTACATGTTGGAACAACCAACGTTGAATGTGACAAAGTATCGCATAACGGTAGTTCAATTAGATATTCCCAGATAAATTTACAGCGGATGTGGTTTTTTAAGTTTACTGAACAACTGTGTTGATAAGCGTATAGAATTTAAATATACGAACACTCTGTTCTATGTTAGTGGATATATTTTTCATGTAATAAAATATTTGTAAATTAGATTTAATTGTTATACTACTAAATTACTATGTGAAAATGAAGAGAACACTTTTAAAGTTATCAATAATGTCAACTTTACACCTGATGTTATCTAAACCGAGCTGAATAATCTAATGGCTCTTATCTCCAATTTCAGTCTATCAGCTATGTATATTGTGACCATCAATCAATGTCATTGGCTATGTATATTTCGGTAATAAAAGACTTAAATCCACCGGCTTCTCACAAAGACTGTGAAAAGTCTTAATGAATCTAGTCTCTCATATACATATGCTTACTACCATTAAGATAGATTTGTGGAAATTATTTAAACTACTATTCTAATGATAACCATGTGACTACCGTAGAACAGAATTCTGAAAATTCTAGAGAGAAGATTATCGTGTACAAATACTTAATCAAGAAATCATCATGTTGTATCTCGATAGAAATAATGATTGGTAATTTTTGGGATCCATTTATGGACTAATACTATGCGTACATTTTTTATCGTATAATTGTTATGGAACTAAACTGTTCATATTCATGTCGAACTTATTATAAGCTTTGATTTGACCTATGAACTATTACTACACGGTTTACCATTCATGAACTGTTCCCTGTCTGTTAATCGCTACCTCCCTCATTCACAGACACATTTGGCTAATTCTTGTACAAATGTTGTTCATATTTTATTGGTACGTTGTGGTCTGTTTGTTTGATATATAAACTCAGTATGCTTGAAATACAGTGATTCATATCTCAGAGGCTGAGACTTGCGTTCTGGACTTAACTGACTGGGCTAGACAGGAAGCATGGCGAATCAGAACTCTAGACTGCTCATACGGTTTTACATGTCATTGATCTGATCAATAAGTCACTGCTCTCTAATCAGCGGTCACAGTTATAACACATCACTCATGACCAGATGAAAAACGTTTGCTTCAACTTTTTAAACTCCAATCAATTTACAAATTTAGCTTCTGCCTAAACATACCTTTAAATATAAAAAAACACATACTTTTATCTGAAGCGCTGTGACCATACAAACTTTAGATTCAATCATTTCATCAAATTGATTGAACATGCCATGCATATTTAGAAGAATTGTTAATAAGTAAACTAAAACTCTGTCATAATTCTGACCGAAACATCGATGTTTCTTCTAATAATCGTTTTCAGATATCAGCGAACAAGTAATACTAGTATGTTCAGAACCAACTGACATAACCTTTTTTTTCATGATATCTCTTTTTAACTTTTGATTTGGAATATTCCTCTATTCTAGATGTGATATGGGAATATTCCCTACCTCTAGAATGATATACAAAGGGAGCATTTATTCTCTTCAATGTTTTAAATTATTGTAATATATTTTGCATTATTTTTATTGATACTAGGCGTTCCAATCCTTCAATTATTGAATTTATGAAAAAAATGAAATTTGATGATGATTATCACCGCCTGGAAGGATACTACATAAATAATTTAATTCAAATTATCAATGATGTCAAACCACCTGAACGAAATATTACTCCAATTGTGTGGCAAGAAATATTTGAAAATGGATTTAGAGTGAGTACATCATACTTTATGATTTATATAAAAAGTAAATCTAACCTAATGATTATTAGATAACGAGTTACCTTCTGTACAAATCACACTTGAATAAGGTACATGACATTAAGTCCTTTAATTCAGATAATATTTCCATTAGCTGAAGATATTCCGCTTTTGCAATGACATTTGATCAAGATTCTTTGTGCTGAATAACAAAGAAGGGCAATAGGTTCCCTAAGGTGGTGCTTGGAGGTAGCCAATAAGAGAGCTTGGGCCTAGGTTTCGTGTTATTTGGCACTCGTCTGGAAAGCGTACTTGTAATCTTAAGGAAGTACATGTTCCCTGACGAATTCGACCTGCATCACCCAGCTTCACAGTCAGTGACATCTCATCAAGATACTAGGAAAAAGAAGATCTAAGGAAATGTGAGAACTACAGAGGCATCACACTACTGTCAGTACCAGAGAAAGTCTTTAACAGAGTGGTTCTGAACCGGATTAAACACCCAGTAGACGCCCAACTTTGAGATCGACAGGATGAATTAAGGAAGGATCAGTCGTGCATAGACCAAATTGCGACACTATGGATCATCGTCGAACAATCAGTTGAGTGAAACTCGTCATTATACATCAACTTCATTGATTATGAAAAGGCGTACAAAAGAAAACATGATGAAAACTTCTCCGGCATTATGGAGTTCCTGAGAAAATTAATAACATTATCCAGAACTCATACGATGAACTACAGTGCAATGTCGTGCATGGAAGACAGCTAACAGATGCATTCCAAGTAAGGACCAGAGTCAGACAAGATTATCTACTTTCCTCCTACCCCTATCAGCTGGCGGGTGACTGGATTATGGAGACCTTGACATCTGAGGGAAAACACGGCATACAACGGACAGCTCAGAGCCAATTAGACGATTTAAACTTCACAGATGACCTAGCACTTCCATCCCATACACACCAACAAATGCAGATTAGGAAAACTAGTGTAACTAAAGCCTCTCCAACAGTAGGCTCCAACATACATAAGAGGAAAGTGACATTCTTAAATACCACGCAGAGAATACCAACCCAACCACACTTGATGAACAAGCTCTGAAAGATGTGAATTCTTTCCCGTATATGGACAGCGTCATCGATGAACAAGGAGAATCCGATGCACATCGAAAAGTGAGGATTGGCAAAGTAAGAAAAGCAGTTCAACCAAAGTTGTTGAAGGTGTTACTAAAATACTTCTATTTATTCACTGATCTTTTGGTTAATGCAAAGCTTTTGCTATAGGCAATAAATGTAGGTTTAAGTTTAAAGGGATGTTTATCGATCAGAAAAATGAAGGTCTTAATTTCCAACACTTCGATAAGTTTTCGTCAGATTTAAATGTGATTTGACATAGTTTTGAGAATTAAATGTGCATTTGTATAAGTCAGTCAACCCATTCTTTTTTTTCTTTTATTGATTTAAGGGCGATAAATCAGCAGTAATTCATGTGTGGAAAGACTTATATTGGGAATCTGTGGTGAAAAATGTTACTAAAGCAGGCTATAGAGTACTATTCTCAGCTGCTTGGTACCTGAATTACATTTCTTATGGTGATGACTGGAGGTACCACTATCGTGTTGATCCGAGAGATTTCGGAGGTATTTTCAAAATATTGTCATCTACACACTTTGTTCATTTCTCATGTTTGTTGCACATTGGTCGCTTTTTCTTAGTGATCAAAGTTTTTTTAATGAATGAAAAGATTTACAAGAATTTTCATAGGGAACTGATTCCACTTTTCCACCTCAATTGATTGATAAAATGCTAGAATTATTGATTAAGTTAAGATGCTGGAATCCTCTGAATCGTAATGAAATAGACTTTGCAAGATCGGGCATTTAAGCGAGCAGGTAATTACATCAGTATGTATAAATTATGGCTCATGTAGTAACAAAAGTGGATCCTTGGACTTCAAGTCACAATAAAGTGCATCTAAAATAGCTTTTGTAATAAAATTCTAAATGTGTGCCATATTTCTGTTACTCCATGATCTAAAGATAAAATGCCTGAAGACCTTAGGTTCAATTTCTGGACTGATCATATATCTCCACTCCTGATGAGCCATATACCACTAAGTAACAAATGCTTAGTCCCTCTGAGTTGTTAATTGTTCACCAACATTTGAAAGTTTGTGGCATGATTCAGTGAGAAAATGATAAAGTTATTAGAAAAACATATTTGCTTGTGAATAACAGCATTTTATCAAGGTAAATTATTCATTCAGACATTATAGAACGATAAGTCGAAGTATAGAATATCGACCATAATTAAACGTGATTTAGAAGTAAGGAATTATGAAATTATTTCACAGGTATTTCGATTTTCAAGCTTTATGTTGCAGTTAAAAATGAACTGTAGATAACCTTACTGTTTACAAGGTTTGTAACCATATTGTTAATGCTAAACTAAACCTATCCGATTGACCTAGTCCGGGTGATTTAAATTATAACTTTACTACTGTGCAAAACAATATAACAATAGTCGATCTATGTTAGATCACAGTTGAAAACCTAGAAGCACTGGTCGGCCATCTCGTTCTAGTATGGGACTCGTCAGCAGTGTACAACCACAATCCCTCACTCAAATTTTGAATCCAGAATCTACAGTCTCGCGCGCGAACACATAACCCCTGGACTATTGAGAAGGCATCCAATGGTGTTATTGTCAATTTTAAGTGAGAAGCCGTGCCCAGTGGAGCTAATCCATGTCGGGTATGAGGCAGTTACCCACCGAATAAAATGGAAGATGGTTGTACAATATCACGGATTGATTGACGTTAGACATTAACATCGTTTGATCCTGGTTCAGTGGTCTTGAGACTGAGTATTCGCGCGCCAGACCGCTGTTGCTGGACGGTTCTATACTACGGCCAATTGACTGTCCGTTATTTGGAGGTTTTCATTGGTGGTCTAACACAAATCGATCCTTGATCTCAATCAAAACTGAACACTCTTCACAACCACGTACTGATAACAACAGTAATCATTTACTGAATACACCTAAATCGCCTTCGAGAAATATTTAATATTTGTTAGTCTCAGATCAAAATACAATTGTTTGTATGACTTATGGATTCTCCTTCACACTTATTTTTGTTTTATAGGTAGTAAGGATGATGCGAAATTGGTTATTGGAGGTGAAGCAGCTATGTGGGGTGAATATGTGGATGACACGAATTTGTTTAGTCGATCATGGTTAGTAAATAAGTACATATTGCATAATTAAGCTAATGAATTTGTGTTGATTGTTCAGAGTGGAGTTAGTTCTTACCAGTGAGTAATATCAACTGAAGGAATATTGAAAATTGATAAACACAACACAAGTATCTAGACTCTCTTTATAAACCTTTAGTTGTGTTCATCAACTCTAAGCAAAAGGGGCTCGAATCAAGAATATTCAGATTTTCTATCGAGCACCAATCCATTAGGTCAACGGCTTAGAACAACTTTTTATATATGATTTATTGGACTTTGTTAATTATGTCTTTTAACTAGAATTCCAAGAAATTTATATGGAATTAGTCACTATTAATCACACATTTATGATTTTTTTAATGCTTATTCATTGATATTCAGTTTAATTAAGTGACACTTTATCATTCCGGATGATACAGAATGGTTGTAGCGCCACTTCATGAGCTGATCAAAGTTGAGAAATTGGATTATTAGATGTGACTTTAGTGATCTAAACACATCGTGCTAGCTGCAATGTCTAAAGTTTTATTGATTTAATTAATTTTGTGTTAGTGATTGAACACTGATGGTTAGTCGGAGACTAAAAACTAAATGACTATTCTATTCCATCTAGTTTCCGATGATTATCCAAATAATGTCAGTTTATGATAAAAGACAGCCAATTTTACAATGTTAAAGATTCCCATTGTGAAAATTAGAACAACACGTATAACCGAACAACATTGTTTTCAATTAGATCGTCATCAGGCTTTACTCTAATATACATGAATATTTATACGAAAATGTTAAACTAATCAAGGAAATATGGGTCAATAATCACAATGAAATAGAATAAGTCTCTAGGTAAAAGTACAAGTTGATAGGAGGAAGACAGATGAACTGATAATAGTAAGAATAATAAAATACAATAACAAAACTCTTATCAATAATTAATCGTTGGAAATAGAAGGTCAAATAAACATGGATAAATCGACTAGGAATAGTCAACACCAAAACATTAACATCATTACGTAATAAGATGTGGGTAAATAATTAGATAGTGAAGAATACAAAGAGGCGGAGAATTACAAACAAATGGATGTGTAAAGTACAACAATCGATCATATCTTTGTTCGCAGCATTGCAAACTTACAGTGGAATCAAGCAAATAATGATGAAGTTAAACACATGGTAGTAGTCAAATATAGATCCGTTGATGAGATTATGAATATTTAGAGACTGTAGTGACCTAAATATGTATTATGTAAGTCCAACTGCAGCCTATATCGATACCCAGAAGTGGCCCCCAAGTCAAGATATGATATCATTCCATGAAGCAATTGACTGTTAATTTGAGCTATATTGGTAAGCGTAAATTACACAGTTGGATCCATTATGACAGTCCTAATCAGTGAATGATTAACCTTAGGCGGCGTGACTTAAAATGGATGAGAATGGAGATGTATTGACTTTTTGCCAGTTCACAGTTACTTAGTTACAAAATCATTACTTACTTTAGATTTATTTGTAAACACATTCTTTCCCGAATGGTTTTGTACATCTTATTTGTTTCACAATGACTAATACTACTATTTCTACTAGTGTATTCATCTTATTAATTTCATCTCTCTGTGCTGATACGGTGCTTCAATTTATGCCTATGGATATACGTCCCATGTCCTGGCTTTGCTTACAAACCAGTGACTGGGCCTAATGTCTTATTTTTCCAATCTTGATCACAACAGTTCCGTCCTATCAGGTCAACCTAGAATGGTCAATACATGAATTCTAAAAGTTTTTCTCAACTGATATAAAATAGGAACCTCATTCACTTTCTCTATACGAGAGCTAGACAAATCCGAACCAAATATACAATCTATGTCGAACATGATAAATTAATTCAAACACCTATCAGCAACGGATATCTACCTAAATTAATTGGGAAAAATTTGAGGCCGAAAAAACAACTTGAAAGTATGCTCATAACACCAGAGAAAACTACCTTCACGTACATTCCGAAATTCCGAAGCCAGACTTTTGAGATCTCTGAGAAAAACATAATCTTTTTTTTATTATTAAGTTTGATGAAAGAATAGTTTTATTAACAAACCTGAATTAACCGCATTTTATCATTAAAGGCCTCGAGGTTCAGCTGTAGCTGAAAGACTATGGACTCATGGTTCACCAAACACAACAGATTTTATTCCAAGGGTTGAAGAACTTCGTTGTCGAATGCTGAGGTAAGTTAAGTATTAGATTAAAATTGGATGTATGCTTAGAAGTAACAACAGTTCATCATAAACAACTTATCCAAATACTTTGGAAAGGTGTTTACAGATAATTAGTTGAAACTGAGCAGATTATTAGTCTGTAAAGTTGAGATTTGAGTCTTATTAGTGCTTTACAAGTACTTGAATTTTACCAGTCAACCCACTGTTAATATTTAAATGAAATAAATTACTCATTTGTGTAACTTAAACCACTACAAGCACATCGCCTATGAACCAAGATCTGAATGAGTATAAAATTACGTGTTGTCGATCATTTTATTCTCTCCTGTAGTTAATTATTTTAAAGAGCATAAAACTGGTAATTTTATTTAATAATACACCTACGTTTGCAACGAACATTCAGTTCCAGAGACTGTAATGTTTGATTACTATTTTGAAGTTAAAAATAGGAAATATAACTCAGCTTTTCTAGGGTTAAGGAGGAGGATTGGGTGTGGGGTTCCTAACCCCATCCTGTAGAAAACAATCTTACTGACAAAACACTAACCAGAATAAATAAGTTAAATGATTTAAACTCTACCCTGAAAATTCAACGAAAAATTAGGATGGCTCATGATGAAAGACAAGATTCTTCGAAAGTCACGAGGTTGATACACCTTACAACAACCAGAGCAACAAGTTGTGTAGATAAACGGAACGTCGGTATTGGGTAGGAGACTGGGAGGACCAGTCAAATAGCAACGGAAATGAGGAGATACAAATCGGTAGTACTCGGAATCAGTGAAACCCATCTGACCCAAGCTGAACAGCAACGGCTTGATACTTGAGAGATGCTGCTGTACTCCGATAACATAGAGAAAAACGCTTCACACACTCACGCAGTTCCTCTGATGCTGTCCAAAGATCCACAAAATGCACCTATAGGATGGAAATATCATGGATCCTGGAACATCAAATCATCATCGGAAACACAGAAGAAGGTAATCACAATGAATGTGATACAGTTTTTTTCACCCAACAATTATAGTAGAGACGACGATAAAGATCAGTTTCACGACAGGTTGCAATCAACCATGGAAAAGTGCTCAGGAAAAGAAAATGACCATCATGATGAGAGACATATAAGCCAAAGTCGGAATGGACAACACCGGATATGAAGATACCATAGGACGACATGAATTGACTGAGAGAAAGGAACATAAGTGGTGAGAAATTCGCAAATTTATGTGAATTCAGTAAAGTTGTTATAGACAGTACAATATTCTTTCACAAACACATACACAAAGCTACATGTATCTCACCGGATCACACTACACGGAACCAGATAAATCATATTTGCATCACTAAACAACTCAGAAGGTCAATGGAAGAGGTGAGAACTAGGAGAGGAGCCGACATATCTTCAGATCACCAATAGCTGGTGGTTGTCAAGATGAAACTGAAGCTAAGGAAACACTGGAGAACTGAACAAACAGCATTACAAAGGTTCAATACAGCCTTCCTTCGATATACTGACAAACTCAATGAATTCAAGATGACTTTCAACAACAAGTTCCAAGTCGTATAGGATCTACAGAAAGAATAAGAAATTACTATGGAGGACAACTTGAAAGGTATCAAAGAACCACTCACTTCGATGTATCAGAAGGTTCTGGGACGCAAGAAGCATCACCATGAGGAATGGATCTCCATTGATATCCTGGACAGGAATCGAGGAAGGAAGAACTATAAGACAGAAATTAACAACAGTCGAACAAGAGCAGAGAAATTCAAGGCGCAAGCTGAATACACAGAAGCAAACAAGCAAATTATGAGGACCAATAAAGCTGAGAAGCAGAAACATATGAAAGACATAGAAACGACGGCGAAAAATCTGCAAGAGAAGGAAATATGAAACAACTTTACGTTACAACGAATAAACTAGCAGGATAATATAGTAAACCAGAGAGACCAGTCAAGGACAAATAATGTAAGCCAATCACTGAGATTAAAGGGCAGACTGGATTATGGGAAATTCGACATCTGAGGGAAAACACGGTATACAATGGACAGCTCAGAACCAATTAGACGATTTGAACCTTGCAGATAGACCTAGCCTTCTCATCCAATACACACGAACAAATTGAGATAAAAACAGCCATTGTAGCAGCAGTCTCTGAATCAGTGGGCCCCAACATACATAAGAGAAAAGTAACATTCTCAAATACTACATGGAGACACAAACCCAACCACACTTGATCAACAAGCTCTGAGAGATTTGAAGTCCTTCCCGTATATGGACTGCATCATAGATGAACAAGGAGGATCCAATGCACACCGAAACGCGAGGATTGGCAAAATAAGAACAGAATTCCTACAGTCGAAGGACATATGGAACTCAAAACAATTGTCAACCAATATCAAAGTGAGAATCTTCAATACGAACGTCAAAACAGTTCTACTGTACATAGCTGAAACTTCGAGAACTACCATAACCATCACCAAAAGTGTACAAGTATTTCTAATCAACTGTCTACTCAACATACTCAACGTCGGTTGGCCGTATAACAGCGTACTATGGGACAGAAAAAATCAACTTGCAGAGGAAGAAGAAATTAACAAGAGACACTGGAAATGGATAGGACATACATTGAGTAAATCACCAAACTACATCACTGAGCAAGCGCTAATTTGGAATCCTGATTGGAAACGAAAAAGCGTAAGACTGAAGAACACACTGTATCTGAAGTTGGGAGCGGATATGAAAAGGATGAATGGAAGCTGGAAATGAACAGTAAAAGATTGTCCTCGATAGAGTTGAACGAAGAATACTTGCCTATGCTCCTTCACGACGGGTAACAGGCAGAAGTTGGTGAGAGGTTTGTTCTTCTCCATTTGACTCCAATAAATGACATCCTGTTAACCGAGTGTTTTAGCAAGACAATTCTCCCAGTAGTACTGCAGTGAGCAAGAACACGAGTGGGGACAATCGAACGTGTACTAATGGTGTCTGACCAACGCATCCGAAGTATTTTGCTTAGACATCTGTTAATAAACACCTGTATTTTATGGATGATGGCTTTCGTAGTTCTCCAGGTTTCCGCCCCATACAGTAGAACTGTCTTGACATTTGTATTGAAAATTTAGACTTTGGTGTTGGTTGACAATCGTTTTGAGTTCCAGATGTTTTTCAGTTGTATATCTGCTGCTGCTACACTGGTCGTATTCTCCTGCAGTTGTTGTTGTGATTGCGATAGGAGGCCAGATCATCTGAGAAGTCTAGATCGTCCAACTGCATTCTAGATGTCCATTGTATCCCGTGCTTCCCTTCAGATGTTGATGTCTTCATGATCCAGTCGATCACCAGGAGAAAGAGAAAGGATGAGAGTAAGCAAGCTTGACTGACATCGTTCTTTACTTCGAACGACTCTGTGAGATGTCCACCATGCACGATTTTGAAGAATAATCCATCATATGAATTCTGTATGATATTGACTATATTCTGAGGCACGCCATAGTGTCGAAGAAGCTTCCATTGTGTTGTCCTGTCCACGCAGTCAAATGCTTTCTCGTAGTCGATGAAGTTGATGTAGAGTGATGAATTCTATTCAATTGATTGTTCCACAATGATCCGCAGTGTTGATCTGTACACGATCGATCCTTACGGAACCCAGCGTCTTGGTTTCGGATTGGTCATTTACGGCGTCTTTCATCCTGTTTAACAACACCCTGTTGAAGACTTTTCCTAGTATTGAGAGAACAGTGATGCTTCTATAGTTATCACACTTGCTGAGATCGTCTTTCTTTGGTATTTTGATCAGGTGTCCTTCTTTTCAGTCTTTTGGTACTTGTTCCTCATCCCAAATCTTATTGAAATGAATTAGGGGTATCCTTGCAGTTGCCGCTACGTCTGCTTTTAGTGCCTCTGCTGGAATGTTTTCTGGTCGTACTACTTTGCCACTGATGATTTGTCTGATAGCCATGCTGATTTCTTCAATTGCTGGTGGGCCAACATTGATTGGGAGGTCCGTGGGTGCTGCTTCGATGTTGGGTGGGTTCAGTGGAGCTGGTTGATTCAAGAGTTCTTTAAAGTGTTCTACCCACCTGTTTTGTTGCTCTTCAATGTTGGTGATTACCTAGCCTTCCTTGTTTTTCACTTGTCGTTCTAGTTCGCGGCGACTTCCAGAGAGTTTCTTTGTCATGTCATATAGTTTTCTCATGTTTCCTTCTCTTGTAGCCTTTTCCACCATCGTTGCTAGATCTTCCACATATTTACGTTTGTCGGTTCTGATGCTCTTCTTCACTTGTTTGTTTACTTCTGTGTATTCAGCTTATGCCTTGGCTTTTTCTGCTCTTGTTCGGCTGTTACTGATTACTGCTTTCTTGTTTCTCCGTTCTTGAATCTTATCCAGTGTATCAACAGTGATCCATTCCTTGTGATGGTGCTTCTTGTGACCATTGAGTAGATCATCAAAGGCCTGGAACTTGTTGCTAAGGTCTATCTTGAATTTGTTGAGTTTGTTAGTATCCTGAAGAAAGGCCGTATTGAACTTTTGTGATATTGTCCACTCCATTGTCCAGTGCTTCTTGAGCTTGAATTTCATCTTGGCGACCAGCAAGTGATGATATGATGCTATATCAGCTCCTCTCTTGGTTCTCACGTCCTCTATAGTCCTCCTGAACTTTTTGTTCATGCAGATATGGTCGATTTGGTGAAGTCCATGTGGATTGTAAATGCGTTTATGTGAGAATATGGTGCTGCCTATGACCAGTTTATTGAAGGCATATAAGTTTGCGAACCTTTCACCATTTTCGTTTCTTTCTCCCAGCCCGTATCGTCCCATGATGTCTTCATATCCAGTGTTGTCCGTTCCAACCTTGGCATTGAAGTCTCCCATCAGAATGGTCAGGTCCTTTGTTGGGCACTTCTCGACGATTGACTGCAGCCTATCGTAGAATTGATCTTTAGCGTCTTCATTGTAATCGTTGGTAGGCGCATAGCATTGGATGATGTTCATTGTAATGCCCTCTTTCTTTGTTTTGAATGAGGCTTTGATGATCCTTGGTCCATGAGATTCCCGTCCTATAAGTGAATTTTGTGCTTGTTTGGATGGCATCAATGCAACTCATTGTGTATGTGGGGCATTTTTTCATCATGGCCGGAGTATAACAGAAGCTCCCATGAAGTTAGTCGTTGTTGTCCTACATGATTTCAAGAACTTCTGGATTGTATCTCTTCATTTCTGCAGCAATTCGAAGGGCTCTTGTGGTTTCCCATATTGTATGAGCATTTCATGTAACTAAATTAATAGTTGCTTTGATTGTCAGAAGGGGCATCAGCCTGGTGACTTCCGAAAGAACTTAACTTTCACCATGAAGCGTCACAGTTCCTCTTAATGAAGACTTTCTAACTCTCAGGACAGAGTTTAAAAGGTTTGAATTATTTTTTTCTGGTTGGCATTTATTTAGAGAGTTAGTTTTCTATGGGATGAGGTGGCTAACCCTATGCCCAAGCCTACACCTTTATCCGGTCTTGCGACTGGCAGTAGCCGCCGAAGGGACTCCAGGCTGAGTATGAATGGATATACGTAAATACATCTTCATCCTGCTTTGATGAACTTCATATTGTTAACTGTTTTTGACTTCCATCTCTCTAGCTGTTACATTATCCCAAAACCTACCAATATCAAATAGTTGCAGTGTCAATGTCAAAATACCATTGTTTTATTGGTTTAACGGCAGGATAAAAAATGTTTTCTATTTGTCGAGATATGCTACTATTATACGGCCGATGATCGAGATTATACTACTATGACACTAGATACACGAATAATCCGCTATACGCAAACTGTGTCATGTTATATCAGAAAGACGATTCGTGACCAAAAATAGAGCACCAGAGTATAGGCTAAACAGTCTACACTAAGTGAGATCAGGGTAGAAATCACTATTAAGAAAGGAATTACAGATTACTTAATCATCTGACCGAGTGTCTGTTTGTCCATGCCCAGTGATCAATCACCTTTTAATTTCACTAGTCACACATCATTTATAAATTAATGATGTAAAACTATGTATTCAGTTGAAATATAAATTTCTTCAAAATAAAATTATTTTTGTACTTACAGTCGCGGTTGGAACGCTGAACCAATAAATGGACCAGGATTTTGTCCACTTTAATTGAAACTAAAATTATTATAGTCCATCTCGAATACAAGTCGGTTTCAATATAAAAATTACTTTTTATCCTTCAGCATCAGTTTTTATGTCTAGAAATTATTTAATTAAAAATTTCATATTTACAAACTGTAATATTTGATTATTATTATTATTCATAATTATGATTAAAACCGAAACATAAAAACGACATAGATACACAACATAGATACTGTAGCTACAATAAACTATTGTAGGGCATGCGAAATGTCACTAAGCCCTAGCCAAATCATCCGGCAGTTAGGTCATTGAATGTCGAGCAAATCATCGATCCTCGTCAAGGTCAGGGACAACCATCGCGCATCAGTTAATCGTATGCCATGGACTGACCCATGAAGCAGTGGTCTTACTTTCGCGTGTATCTACTTTAACTAATATATTACTGTAATAACGTCCTTTGTGTTTTACAGTCTTCAAAGCATCTATAGTACCTTGATACGTCAATGAGGGCAGTCCACGTAAGGTGCTGACCACGAAGTGTGACTTTGACGTTTGTTGGTTCGTCACACCATTCACGTCTAACTCTAGTAGGCCTCCAATCATTTCGACATAGATCATCTACGTTGGTGATCTACACTGGTGAGCCCGACGTGATGGTAGTAATATTTAAGTTCAGATATAAAATTCAATCAAAATCAAAAATAATGAAGCCTGTAATGCTTTCCGAGTGCATGGATTATCACAGTAAGATCATAATAGTTATATAATGAAACAAACTTTGAGAAATCAAGGTTGATAATTTCAATATTATCAGAAGCAGGCTTATATGGCACATAACTTCACACTCATAGACAATGAATAAATAAGTATAAATTACTTGATCCTTCTGTGTATAAACACCTCACATAATAAATGAATTTGATGATGCGTTAACTCTAGAGATTTGGGGTCAGTGGCTAGAGAACTCGGTTTTCAAACTTTAAGTAATAGATTTAGACCCTCCTTCACTTAATTCATCTTGGGCGACCGAATATTTTGAATGACTCTCATTGAAACAGCAAGGCTCAAATCGAATACATAAACCGGCACAATTAGAGACTAACTCTGCCTGAAATTCTTATCATTTATTCGCACTGCGGAGGCATTCCAATCAGGATGCACGTCTATCAAAAGAGACTGAGCAATTACAGTCTTCATTATCAATGGGAAGATTTAAATAATCCTAACAAATGAATTAGATTATGAAAGCCTTTGAAATCCTCTTAATTTAACACTTTGCGAACCTTATTTGAACTTACTAATTAAACGCTTTTAAATATAAGGTTTTGATGTGGTTAGTCTTAACAACTTTTAATGATATTCTATGTAATGGAAACATTTCATCACTAGTACTTAAAGTACTGATGTCGTGATGTACCATACAACAATTTGTGAATAGATTATGGAATTTTAACTAGCTTTTCATTACGCAGACTACGAGAACATTTATTTGGAACTTCATCTACAACAACAACATAACAACTTGACACAATGATATGGAGGATTGATTAAAGTAATTTACTATAAGGCTTTTAAACCTGTTTGACCAGGTATTAAATGTATGTAGGGGGAAGTCATCCAATACGTATTGTGGAATGCGGTATACTACAAATAACTCAATGTCTTGCATTTTATGTTTCAGCCAGTAGTGCATCAGTTTACATGTCCCTGAGTCATGCATCAATGCCTCGACTTCTCATAAGGTCAAGGTTCTTTTCATGTATAACATAAATTTATCATCCCTACGATTTGGACTACCAGCCCTAAAACGTAAGAAACCAAATAATTGAGTCTCACTATCATCAGCTCCCGACGTTAATTATGTTTCTGAGATGGCAGTGACATCGGGGTTTTCTGTGTAACACGTTATTGAGCCCCGCCATTATATTTGGTAAGCGGCGAGCATTTGTATTGAATACCTTTAATTCTGGGAAAAATTGTTCCGTACCACCCAGAATAGTTTGAAGGCTATTTTGCCCTGAACTTTTACAATGTGAAAACCGTTAAGTATGGAGTTTTTCCCCGATCCGGAGGCGCAACATATATTCTGGATGTAGTCTACTTACGTGTATTTTCTAACATCAGGTTTATGGGAGCCAAACTAACTTTTTATCCTATGCTATGAATGAATGCTAACTCCTACAATTGTTTCTGAAATTAGCTTGCTTATTGAGGATTTGCTTTGTGTCTAAATCTAGCCTTTTGTTCCTTTTCAATGGACTTTTAAATTAAGAAAAATCACTGACCTAATTAAGAGATCTGTTTTGAAAGGCTTTGACTTTTCGTATCATAACCTGTTCTCAACCCTACTGTCCTATTTGGCGTCAGGTCTCACTAGTTTTCCTTAATTTCCTAGGTGTTCCTTTAAGTCAATCATTAACGTTGTTTGTTTCCTTTATCAAATCTTCTAGAACGTTGAAGCTTTGCCTTTGCATTGTGTTGATGTAGAAACCTGTATGGTGTTCTGTAATTAAAACAGTCAACCCACATATTTTACAGATCTCTTTAATTTGTTTCATCTTAGTGTACTTTTAACCCAAAAACCATACCTACATTTGTGCATTTGTCACATAATACATTATAGTCATCCACCTTGATGGCTTCATTAGAATCTTAAGCTGAACCGATGGTGACACTCATTACTTCCCCGACATCTGACATATATTAATCTGCTAGTGGCTGCTTATCTGATGGTAGCTTTCTGGCTGAGTTTAACAGCTAAATCACCCAAAGAATCAGCTGAGACTATGGAACAACATGCTTTGCACGCTCTGCTAATCGATTTAGCCCCCAAATGCCCTAGTATGGCCGAGAGTGGGGAGAGTCCGCTCTCCCTCTCTAAATACTCTCACACGGCCACGCGTATACAGCCTCTGCCAGGGAAGTCCCACTCATTGCCTTTTTGTCGCGGGGGTTTTGTTTACGAAAATGAGAGGACGAAAAGCGAATGTCCGGACCCCAAACCAAACCAATGTTGCACATGGGCTCCAGTATTTCGAGAGAACAAATGGCGTGTGAACCAATCGTTCGTCACCGGCTACCATGTGACTGCATATTCTCATGATGCTCCGCTTCCTTGCGGGTCAGACCTTAAGGTTGAAGGCTCGGTGAGTGGTCCCCTAAGAAAACCACCTGCTTCGGTTTGGGCACCCGGGCAGTATCACAGCCCACACACATAATGAAGTGACAATACTTACGGAAAATACTATACTTTCTTCGATTAACAATCAAACGATTCACATTATTATTATTATTTACTGCGCCATTTACTCACTCTCTTTTATTCCCATTCTGTGTATCCTTATTTTTCGACTTATACAACAGCTTGCCTGTGATAGGAACTCGGTTCTATCTAAACGTTCTCGAATCACTGACTGGTTGAAAATTGTATGCTAGCACAAAATACGAATACTGAAGCAGCTTTTTTGAAACCACGTGCACCATTCAAACTGGCTGCCTTCAACGTTCGCACACTTATGCAGGTTGAACAACAGATAGCGTTGACTATGTCTTTGGAAAGTCTTAATATCGATGTTTGTTGTCTATTCGAGACCCATATTCAAGACTCTGATGAAGTAATACAAATTCGCCCTCCATCTGTCGCTTCGAAAAGCTTGTTTTACGTGAGCTTATCCGGGGACCCTGTGGCATCTTCGTCTGGACTTGCTGGCGTTAGTGTCGCACTAAGCGCTAGAGCTGGGGCAGCACTAATCGATTGGATCCCCATTAACAGTCGGTTATGTGCTGTTAGATTAAAACGTTCCTTCAAAAAGAGAAGAAATCAGCGTGAGAAACCATGTCTTTTCGTCATCACCGCATATGCCCCGATAGATTGCAGTCCGGATGCAATCAAGAATGAATTCTACCACCAGTTAACCGGTCTTCTCCATAAAGTGAGTTCGACATATATTGTAGTACTAGCCGGAGACTTGGATGCTCAGGTCGGGTGTCTAAGCACAGAAGAGAGTCGTTTATGTGGCCGATGGAGACTTGTTGGTCGCAGGACATGTAACAAGGACCGTCTGCTGCAACTGTGCACAGACCACAACCTGTTTCTGACTGGCACTAACTTCCGGATCAGTCATCACCGATGTGCCACCTGGCGTCCTCCCTCTGCACCTCAAGCCTGGACTCAGATTGCTCACATCGCGATCAGCTACTGCTGGCGTGGCTGTAAACAAGGCTGCCGCTCCTTTTGAAGTATCGATCTGGACTCTTATCATGCCCTGATCTGCTCCAATCTTACCTTGCGTTTTAGTGGCCAACAAAGTGACCGCCACCAAAAGATTAATGTCAGCAAGCTGGTTGCAACTTCTGTTGCAAGTAAGTATCGAATCAAGCTAGGTTCTAGGCTAGCTATCATCCCACCGAAAAGTATATATGAGCATTGCTTGCAACTGCATGACGCCATGAAAATGGCGAGTAAAGTCACTTGTGGGTTCGCAAAACATTCCGTTTATAAGCACTGGGTTTCTTCAGGCTCCTTACAACTCATCGAAGCCCGTCGATCTACTCCGGGTGACCGTGAGTTTGACCACAAAGGATGTGCTTGAGAATCTCATTAACATCTTGAAGACCCTATATGCAAACACCCCAGGTAGAGAGAGGGCATACAACCACTTCTCTCCATCGTTCCATTCGAGCAATGGGGTTGAGCAGGGTTGCCCAATCTCACCATTCCTCTTCATCTTTGCCATCAATGACATTCTGGAAACAGTTCTGATGGATGTAAGTAGTGGCGATGAGGATCTGTTGCCTGGAGAAAGACTTCTCGAACTTGAGTATGCGGATGATATTTTCTTACTGTGAGATAATGCCAAAGACATGAAATTTTGCATTTAATCAGTTGGCAATCAGTGTCCGTAGGTATTGTATGTGCTTTGCACCTTCGAAATGCAAAGTACTTCTAAAAGACTGGCAGGATTCTAATCCTGTACTCACCCCGGGTGGTGAGCAGATAGAAGTAGTCGAGGAGTTCGTGTATCTAGGTGACTACATAAGTGCTGGTGGTGGCATTAGTAATGAAATCAAATTATGTATAGCGAAAGCCAGAGTGGCTCATGCCAGTCTGGGCCATCTTTGGCGCCTTCGTGATATTAGTCTGGCTGTAAAGGATCGGATCTACAATGCGTCGTTGGTAACAGTTTTCCTTTATGCTTTTGAAACCTGGCCTCTCCGAGCTGAGTATGTTAGACGACTCTCTGTGTTCGATCATCGCTGTCTCCGAAGGATTTCTGACATCCAGTGGCAACATGTTAGTAATGTAGAGGTTCGGCATCGTGTGTTCGGGCACAGGGAACATAATGCGATCGGTGTCATCATCTTGAAACACTGACTTCGGTGGCTTGGACATGTCCTACGAATGTCGTCCCAGAGAATTTCACGTCGTGCATTATTTGCCGACTCTTGGACTGGTTGGGAAAAGCGGAGAGGTGGTCAGTGTATGATATGGTGTCGTGGTATGAAAGAAAGTTGCGAAAGACTGGTTTCTTTTGGTTCTTCCTGACTCTCTTGTTGGGGTTCTGAGATAGCGCAACACAGTGGCTAGAGACGTTATCAGAAATGGTTCAGACTAGAAGTCAGTGTCGATCCTGCTGTAAGCTTCCTTTACTTTCTTTATAAAAAGTGGTTGTAACTTCCTGAACTGAAAGATTTCTTCTGACTGTACCTTTCCGTTTCCCCCATTATTATTATTATTACACCACCTTACACTAATCTATTCGTTATCGTTCTTTTTTTTCGCTTCGAATTCTCGTTGTTTTGTGTGGCGCACACATATTTGGTGCCCTCTTGTACCAACATTTATGTGTTCAAATGAAATAAAAAATGCTTTGAACGTGATGGTAGTTTGTAACACCTGCAGTATGTGTTAGTGCGGTGCACACTTTATGATATTACTAGTTGCAGTTGTCACATTGTATCCCATCTTCGACTAAAAAACATGTGGGTCTACCAAAACGATGGTATGCTCGCGCCATCAAAATTATTAAGTAGGCTTATGAAAAGAATAACACGAGTAATCTCTTTAAGCGCGGAAGACAGACGAAAAAGGAAAGAAGGGAAAAAGGTTTTCGGAATAATAGTGTTTCAAATATTCTAGAAGTGATGGACATTGAACACAAAAGACAACTGAAAGTCACCTAAAGACAGGAACAATAAGACGGCTTGTATCGCTACGTCTTTATCAAACTCTTCACCTAGTTCTGCAAAATCAGCACCCATTACAATCAAAGACGCTGACGTAACAGCTTCCACAAATTTAGCTACTAATTCCACAATCTCATTCATTTTGAGAACCACTCGTAAAGAAAGACAAATATAAGTTCCAAAACGTCACATTGAGTTCAATGGTTAATTTTCTTTCCATTATTTTTTGTGGTGTAGATTAACATCTACCTACTGGCACAGTCATTAATAACATATTCCTTACAAGTAATTGACCATATATCATCAGTAGTGTTGAAAAACTCCAGTGTATATAGACTGTCATTGTGTATAATGTACCTGACAGTGCAAACGTAAAGTCCGTTAAAAATACTCTACTTAAAGAGTGTGGATTGTCGTAATCTTGTAATGTAACACGATGGTAGCGTAGAGCACAGACTAAAGCTTCTTGTTCCATTTTCTTTCCGTTTCGTAGTATCACGGTAGCTGATCATCTCTTTAATGATCAGTTGTTACCGAGGCGTGTTCTAACGTTTTAAAAAGATTAAAATCATCTGCAACAGGACTACTGTCTAACATCGAATCTTCAAAGAACTACAAACCAATCAACCCAGCCTACGTGATATCAACAGTCACACTGTTGGCCACTGCACAAACCCTAAAACCTCATTCTCTACACCTCCCAAAAATAAAGGCACGTCGCGTAAGGCCACTAGTCCTGGAATCAAGACTGTGCATCAAAAAGCACTCTTGACCAACAATATACACCTTTCCGCAGCAATAGAAAACTTAACAACAAACGCAGTGGACTGATATTATTCATTCATCCCAGTATGAGGCCACACCTGTCTAACACGACACCTACTAATGACAACAGTAAGCTTTTCAGGGTGAACTTTATATGCCCTAGGAACCAGAACACGATCATGCACAACATGAACACCTATCTTTGCAGCAATCCCAAGCAATTCTCCATTTCTAGCCTGGGGCATACAACCTCCTTAACTACCCATGACAAGGCTGAAATTCCGTAAAACACACGATAAAACGACGGCGATAGCCTACTTGGGCACCCACCTAATGGTCGTAGATACTTAAAACAATGAGTCTCTTTGACGAATTTCGAAAATGCAATGATAAAATTAATGTCATGTGATAACCTTAGTCTTTTCATTGCATTATCGAGAGTGTAGATACTACTAAAGTCAAGCGACCCTAAGAAACTCTTTGATGTGTTCAGGATTTAGCGCATACACCACCTTATCTTTTTTTACCTCTCTCTCCCTCAACAGTTTTCTTATGGAGCCTTCAAATGTTGAGGGCAATAATCCCACTCTTTTGAGACCAACCTCTATATACTCCGACCTAATTCAGAGTAACATACATTTCTTTTCATCTGTTACTCTTAAACAATCCTTGTTTTGATAGCGGAAGGTTGGTTATCCTCCGACGTCACAAATTCATACCTTCAAATAGACACTTATGGTCTCTTCCGCTATAATTGAGTCACTAAGCAACATAAATCAGTCTTCTGCACTCCACTGATTCTTGATAAGTGCAACAAGTTAAAGACAGTAAAGACGCGTTTTCAATATAGAGACTATGTACACGGTGACTGAGAAACCTTTCAATCTTTAACAGGGCACCTCGACTGGAGCAGTTTCTTTACTTGTCATTAACTCTCATAAGCATTCGAATATTCGATGCTACCACTAAATCCGCACTAGACACCACTATCTCTCGAAAAATTGCTTTTGAGACAATTAATCTTAACTTATTTATTTAGTAATGATATTTCACTCTCAAATAACTATCTGTTACACGAGACATTGGTACAAAGAGGCACTGAATACATAAGCACCCACAAATCATACAATTTGTGTGAAAAAGAGGACACTGCTCGGGTGCCCAAACCAAAGCAGGTGATTTTCTTAGGGAGCCATACCTCGAGCCTTTGACTTAAAAGTCAAATCTACGAGGCAACGGACAAACGAAGGGAGGTACAATTCCATGATACTCGGCGACTAACATTAAGTTTATAGGCCTTTTATTTCTTCAGGATCGTGTGGCTCATCCTCACCATTGGATTAGAATCACGGTTTTCCAAATCTCCTCGATGGATCTGTAAAATGATGGTCCAAGTTTGCTATTGGCACTGATACAATAATAGACCTAATCACAAAATTATAGATTTGTCATGATGCGAAAACCTAACCTATAAGATCTTACGTGAAAGTTACATCATTGTCTATTCTGACACACCATATCGTAACAACCTGCTTTATAACGTTCAGCGTTCGTAAGGGACACATTCATGCTAAATATAGAATAATATTTAATTTGAGTAGAGACAAGTTATACAGAACGACTAAGTTCACGAGGCTGAGCCATCCAATTGATCGAACATTCCCGCATTCACCACTGTTGGCCTTCTCCGTGTTGAATGTTGAATACCTGCTTTCTCAATTATTTCATGTTCCGCTTTGAGGACTGTGTGGTTAGGATCAATGCTACTAAAGATCCTCCTCATTCATCATTCATCTTTAAGCAACGTACAGTCGCTTTCCGTCCTCTCATTTTCGTAAACAATACCCTCACGGCTGTAAGGCAATGAGTAAGGCTTCCCTGACAGTGGCTGTATAAGCGTGGCCATGCGAGAGCATTTAGAGAAGAAGAGTTGATTCTCCATAATTTCGGCTGTACCAGAGCATTGGGGAGCTGTCTTTCTGAAAAGCTCACATGAAAATACAGATCACAACATTCACTCCATACTGAATGATGGTGTGTCATATTATGACCGAACTGCCATACTGACAGGAAGAAACTCACAATAACTTGATGCCGATGTTATTTTGCGATATCCTGGCAGATTGATGGATAACAGGCCTCACATATGCAAGGCCGACGGTAGTAGCAAGAAATTGTGATGTTTTCTTGAGAACTCTTCAGAGCAGAAGTGAGCGTCCCTTGTGACCGATTATGGTTGAGCGGTATCAGCAGGCTCAGTAAGTTGCCTGTCTACTTAAAGTGAAAATTAGGGAGGAGCATACAGTCCTGGAAACATATCTAATTCCACTGCAACGAAAAAGAGAACGGGGGAACTAAACTTACAGTTTGATGTGGTTTAAACACGTAGAGGTTCTGTGATATCTAGGTGGGACGCAAATGTGCTTTTGCGTGCCAAACCAATATAAGCAAGAGCTTCCTCAATGGCAGAAATATACTGTATCATTATAATCCATCGCTAAATCACATTTGCTATTTAGTTCACTAAATTCCATTTCGTTCAGATGCGAAATTATTTGTAGGTCAAACGTAACGAAATTGAAGTAACCAGAGAAACTGCATCAAACCTGTCCTGGATTTTATCTAGATCTGTTTGTTCTATGTAGCCGTTATTTAGAGCGAGACGTAGGTGGAATGTATTTACTACTTTAAAATCGTTAGCCAAGTGTAAAGTAATTACATGTCTTTAATATACTTGATGAACAATAGCGGTTCAATGACTGAGTCCCGGAAAACACACCTAGTAATGTTCTGAGGGTCGGAGAAGTATTGCCCTATTCTCACTATTCGCATACAATCCTTTACGAAGGATAAAATCCAATCTTACATTTTACTTGACATACCGAAAGGATTAATTAAGATAGAAAAGAGGAGAGTTTTACTTTATTAAACACCTCAGTGAAGTCAAGGTTGAGTGAAAACTAGCTTGCCCCCATCTTTATCGTACACCATATAACCAAGGTATTCTGAGTGACAGGTTACTATCAACTTCATGGAAAGAAATTCATGTTGTGAAGACATAATCATCTGGTACTTATCGGGATCCCAAGCTGCTAACTTTGGGGAAAATTTGGTCAATTTTGGGGAAATGTTGGGGAAACGAGACGAAAAACCCAAAATTTCCCCAAACTTTGGGGAAGGCTATTTCACTTTGGGGATTTCCCAAAAATTTCCCCAAAGCTGGCAGCTTGGGATTATTACCGACTACCATCTTAATAATCTTCTACATAGTTCTAGACGAGATAAAAGTGTGCTTAAACATAAGATATTTGTCTATGTCCAGTGTGGATCATTTTTTTGAAGTAGCAGATAATGTATGCAGTTTTTTAATCTCAAGGGAAAATGTCCGAATCAAAGCACACACAAAATATTTTGTTAAGCACCGCGAGAATGTCAGAACCCCCTCATTTAATTAAATTAACCGGTACTCTATAATATTCTCTTCCCAAAAGTTTTAATAACCTTAGTATACCTATTACAGTTATAAGCGTTAATTCTAGGTCACCTTAAGTGTATGTGTTAAAACTGGCGGTTATAAATTCATTCCGATAACATATAGTAAACGCTTGTTGAAATGTATCTCTAAGCAGCTCGTATAGTTTTCCTGGGTCTCTTATAGGTTTATCACTGACATTTAGAACAGCAGAGTTAAAGATCGAACATAAATTTTTTTAAAGCGGGTGTTAAGAGCTATCCTTGTTTTACAAAATGGAAAGCGTCCGCTCAGCTTTTAATCCCTTTGTTCGACTAAAGTTCCTAATATTGACATATACTGATTGGCTTTTGAGAGTAGCTGAAAAGTCAAGTTAAGTAAGGAACACTTTTCGCAACTCCCTTAGTTTAGATCCAAAATTGATAGGAAGATAATCACAATGAGGGAAGTACGACATTTTTTGTCATAATTGGAGCAATTAAATCCAGAAAAGCTTTGAGATTAAAATAAAGAGAATCTGGTGTATTACCAACGTTACTATAAAAAACAAACTTATCCCAACTAAGACCACGGTGTTAAAACTGAAAAATTAAGTGGACACCAGTTTTTGGCATTCAGAATGCAGAATGGATTAACCAGGTAAGCTAGACCTCTTAGATTAGCCATCTTATTGTAGTGAGAGAGTAAATTAAGTAAGGCAATGGAAAGCTGTTAACGGATAATGAAGTTGGATAAATCACAAGCTAACCTAGTGAGTGTGAACTTATTTTGTTCAATGTTTATGTGATTGAGGTTTGGAGATAGTTCTTCATTAATAATCAATGATTGTGAAGTGTGTTTTTATTTGCAAAGACGTTCTTCTCGCCTATTCTTTATCAGAGTTTTGCTCTATAGTACACTATGTTGACTTGCCCTTATTTTATTTCACCACTCGTTGCCTTATCTATAACTCATATATCTTTATACTTTTTCGCCTACTTTGGTTAACAACTATCCCACATTATACCCTTTCTTACTCTGATTGGCAAAATATACTTTATTCTATAGTCAATTAAAGCATTGCATCGATGACACAGTCCATAATTTGTAACTGCCTGATAAGCTTGTAAAATGGTACTTAAAAAAATAATGTTTTACGACAGCATGTGGTACACAAAGCATTCTGTGGGGTGTGATATATGTACAAAAAAATCTCATATGCGACTAACATGACAAAAGGATGGAAGGTGACCAGCAACCATTGATGGTGAGGGTAATGACTTCAGTCCACCCATGGTTGTGGAGCAAAACATTTTGTTTGTATCAGGTTCTTTATGACTGGAAACAAGTCAGTACTTCCGTGATACTGAGGTTGTTCTACTACGCTCAACTCCGCCCGTAGCACTTCTTTAGTGAATGCCGGTCTTAAGCCTGGGTGAGGGGGGAGGGTTGGGTGAAGGGTTGGTAACTTCTTCCTGTAGAAAACAAACTTGCTGGGAATATCATGGATTCTGAAACATCGGTGGAGAAGATTTGTAGCTCAGGTGGATGATTTTGGTGGAGTTTTGTTCACTGAGCTGGATGGTTTGGTTGTGGAGCTTTCATCGTTCTTCTGAACGACATCATCAGCGCAAACTTCAGATAGATAGACTTCTATCTGAAGTTTGTGCTGATGATGTCGTTCAGAAGAACGATGAAAGCTTCACGACCAAACCATCCAGCTCAGGGAACGAAACTCCACCAAAATTCTGAAACATCAAATCATCATTGAAAACAAAGAAGAAGGTAATCACAATGATACAGTTTTCTTCACCCAACAATTATAGTAGAGACGACGATAAAGATCAGTTTCACGACAGGTTGCAATCAACCATGGAAAAATGCCCAGGGAAAGAACATGATTATCATGATGGAATACGTATACATCAAAGTTGGAATGGATAACACCGGGTGTGAAGATATCATAGAATGACATGGAGTGACTGAGAGAAATAAACGAGAATGGTGAGAAATTTGCAAATTGATGTGCATTCAGTAAAGTGGTTATAGGCAGTACAATATTCTCTCACAAACACATACACAAAGCTACATGTATCTCACCGGATCACACTACACGGAACCAGATAAATCATATTTGCATCACTAAACAACTCAGAAGGTCAATGGAAGAGGTGAGAACTAGGAGAGGAGCCGACATATCTTCAGATCACCAATAGCTGGTGGTTGTCAAGATGAAACTGAAGCTAAGGAAACACTGGAGAACTGAACAAACAGCATTACAAAGGTTCAATACAGCCTTCCTTCGATATACTGACAAACTCAATGAATTCAAGATGACTTTCAACAACAGGCACAAGCTGAATATACAGAAGCAATCTAGCAAATTATGAGGAGCGATAAAGCTGAGAAGTAGAAATATGTGAAAGAAATAGCAACGGCGGTAAATGTTTGCAAGAGAAGGAAACAAGAGACAACTATGTGGCACGACAAATAAACTGGCAGGGAAATATAGTAAACCAGAGTGACAGGTCAAGGACAAAGGGGCCAGGCCAATCACAGAAATTCAAGAACGGCTGAACCGATGGGTAGAGTACTTCGAGGAATTCTTGAATAGGCCGGCTTTAGTGAATTCATTAACTACGAAGCACCACGCACAGATCTTCCTTCAGATGCCAATCCATCAACGACGGAAAAAATCAGAACGATGATCAGACGAATCAAGAGAGGGAAAACAGTAAAACCAGACAACATACCAGCTGAAGCACTGAATTCAAACATCAAAGTAACTACAAACATGCTTCACCTTCTATTCAAAAAGATTTGGGAGGAGGAACAAGTGCAGATGTACTGGAAAGAAGGACAGCTCATCAAGATTCCCAAAAAAGGAGATCTGAGCAAATGTGTAAACTACAGAGGCATTAAACCACTGTCGTTATAGAAACTTCTTCAACATTATGGAGTTCCTAAGAAGATTTCTAACATTATCCAGAACTCTTACGACGGACTGCAGTGCAAGGTCGCACATGGACGACGGCTGACAGATGAGTCTCAAGTAAGGATTGGAGTCAGACAGGACTGTCTACTCTCTCCCTTCATTTTTCTTCTGGCGGCTGACTGGATTATGAAAAAATAGACATTTGAGGTAAAACACGGCATACAATGGACAGCTCAGAATCAATGAGACAATTTGGACTTCGCAGATCACATAACCCTCTTATCGCATACACATGAACAAATGCAGATAAAGGCAGCCAGTGTAGCAGCAGTCTCTGCATCAGTAGACCTCAGCATACACAAGGGGAAAACCAAAGTCCTCAAATTCAACACGGAGAACAGCAATCCAATCACTCTTGATGGCGAAACTCTGGAAGATGTAGAATCCTTCACATACTTGTGAAGCATCATTGATGAACAAGGAAGTTCAGGTGCAGACGTAAGGCAAGGATTGGCAAAGCAAGGACAGCATTCCTACAGTCGAAGAACATATGGAACTCAAAACAAATTTCAACCAATATCAAAGTCAGAATCTTCAATACGAATGTCAAGGCAGTTCTACTGTACGGAGCTGAAATTTGGAGAACTACAACAACCGCCATCAAGAAGGTACAAGTATTTATAAATAGCTGTCTACGCAAGATACCCAACATCCATTGGCCGGATACCATCAGCAACAGCCTGTTGTGGGATAGAACAAACCAGCCTCCAGCCGAAGAAGAAATTAGGAGAAGTCGATGGAAATGGATAGGACATACATCATGCAAATCATCAAACTGCATCACGAGGCATGCCCTAACTTGGAATCCTGAATGGAAGCGGAAAACAGGAAGGCCGAAGTACACATTACGTCGGGAAACAGAAGTAGATATGAAAAAGATGAATAGGAACTGGAAGGAGCTGGAACGCACTGACTAGGACTGGGTTTGATGGCGAATGCTGTTGGGCGGCCTATGCTCCTTCACTAGGAGTAGCAGGCGTAAGTAAATAAGTAGGTCTCCTACGCTCATTTTTCAAACTGATGTTTTCAATTTTGTGCTAGATTAGCTATTCTACTAAGACAACATACAATATGGTATCTCTGGCTTTTACATTAGGTTTGTGTGGCTGGCATCGGACCAATGAAATGTCAGACATTAAAATATATATTTATTAGTTTTCTTAACACTTTGCTCTCTGAATGCAGTTTCTGTTCTAATAACCGGCCTTCCTTATTCTGACTTCGACTTCCCTTCCTTCATTTGGACTTACTCCACCTTGACAAATATCAAAACTCATTGTTCTTTATTACTGCATTCTCTCGTCTGGAGCCTCTGATCACTCTTCACTCTAGCAACAAGAGAATGAATATTATCTAATAATTTATCATACCTCTGTCTGTTCCAGTAAAAAATGTTAACTATTTTTTAACGTTCATATACAAGTATCTTGCTGCTCCTCTGTTTTTCTTTTTTTTGGATCTTGCTTTGAGGGCTCAGCTATAGAACTCCTGACGACTCAAACAAACTTGACGTACGTGTTCTCTCAAGGCCATAGTTCACATCAAGTCTACTTTATAACAACTATGAACTTAAAAAATTGTAATGTATAAATACTTGACACGACCAGAATTATGCCGAGATTGAATCTGATTTGTAATGTGAAGGCGATGCCACTTTGGTAAATATTTTGAAGATTGTACTTAGTGTAATACCAAAGCATAAACCTAGCCATTAACGCTCCAAGACGTCTTCACGAATGTAATGTTATTCACTTTTATTGATTATATCTATTGAATGACCCTACTTGAGAAGCATACTGTGAGCCAGCAAATGTTGTAATTTGTAGATCATGCCTATAAAAATGGCGTGTACCTGCCCTTGCAGAAATATATCACTAGTATTAAGCTTGTAGGCTCGGTAATAGCTATTTTCGTTAGTGTGAGCTTCGAGAGGATCTATCGTACGCAAATGGAGGTAGTTTCTGTACATGGTGGCCATTTTTATATGGTGGGTTGGTACTGTTGGTTATGAAGAAGTCTCTCACTGAGAGTAATTACAATTGTGATCCTGTAGAAGAGAGATTATATGTGAGTTAGAAAACTATTATCTGCTTACTTGCTGGTAATTCTAGACTTTAGTGGGTGAGTGAAGTGACCAGTACCCCTATAATTTTTGTTAATCTGCTCACTAAAAGGTTGGTCTCACTTATTCCTACCACCAGTTTTCTTAATAAGAGGTTTTGAGAGTAAGCTACATGATATCATTGGGGAGAATCTGTTCACTGTTGCTGGGAGAGCTATCAAGACGTTGGGTTAAATCTTACGTATTTACATATTTGATGTCACGGATTTCTTTCTCCCACGTTTTTTTACTAGAGCCAGAGAGTTACTTTTCGGGTCATCCTGTATCGGAGGTCTAGTTTTTACTTGATTAGGTTTAGTCGGATGTGTGTCTTCACACAGCTTACATTCAAGTACATTACTACGCAAAAGAACTGGACTGGAATTAACAATATCATTATGTTTTCCGGTGTCGGCGGGAGTCCGTACCTGATTCAAAGATTTCTGATCCCAGACTCAGTAAGAGCTACAGAGAGTTCTGTCGTTTGAGTACTCACATGATACTTATCGTAAACATGCTTCAAACTGTTTGCAATATTGCAAATTGTCTCCAGTCGGCTATGTTCCACAACACGACCATGAAATCATACTGATTCACGTCTTTTTACACGACCTTGACAGTTCTTTGGGTTGAGAGTGACTCATATGTTCTTGGTATTAATGAGCTAATATTTTCACTCAACCTGATAATCGGCATGGCATCGTAACATCAGATAAATCTAAACATTGTTGTGGCGTGTTGATTTTTATGATTTTTTCTAAAGTCAGTAAATTGGCAGTTGACGTTCACTGTACCCCATGCTTGAAGGTAAGTGTCCATTAACTTAGGTGAGAGTGTGCACTCAGGGAGATTGTAAACGTGAGGAGTGCCAACTGGTTATGTCTACTGTTAATTTATTGTTAAAACTGTGTTGACTTTTCAGTGTACGTGGATGTTGTACCTTTTATGTCAACCAGTCTTACCGTCGACATACCTTACGAAGGGATGGGCGGGTCGTCATATGGAGGATCGGGCAGGGATAGTGATGTTTGTGAATAAAAACGCACATAGTTCAAAAGACAAAGGTTTGACATTGTCAGGTACTCAATCGTCAAACATAGGTGTTACATATTTTGACCTTTTAGTTGGTTTAGGAGAAGCTGGTGATATTTCTCTTCTACTGAAGTTATTGGCTGTAACTGGAAGCTGGGTGAGTAGAAAACTTGTTTAACTAAATAGAATATCTAAGTATATAGTTATTGTTAGATGTTAACTAGCTTAGTTCAGTAATCACTGCCTATGGATGTTTCGTGCCGGTAGGTATTCCTCGTTCTATTGATAAAAGAAATTAGATTAGTAGTGTGTAGGTACTTATTTAGACCGTGGCACAGGACACAATGAAGAGCCGGGTTATCTGTTTAAACACATAAGGCTTTTCAAAATCAGATAATGAGAAAAATGATACCTATACAAAATAAGTAGGTGAATGAATGCTTGAGCCCTATTGTTTTGACATGTGTCTACATGATTGAGGCTAACCCCTAACTCAACACCTCACTGAACTCACCAGACATCGAAATCAACAGCGGATTTACAAATAGACTGAATGTGTCCCATTTTATCTCAGTAAAAGCTTTCAGGAAGACGGAACGGTAAATAATGAATTTACCATATGACAAAATCTTACCGAGCTTATGCTCACCTTTGTTTACTGCTTTTCAGTCCTTTAACCAATTGTTTCCTATATTTTCACGAGAATTAGGATTAACAACTACCCATATGACGTTTAGTATGCATCGGTTTAGGACACCTAAGTAGTGAACTGGAAAACTTGGTGTGCTGGAAGTGGGTTGTGGACATTCTTTTCGATAAATGCTAGGAGTTGAGCCACAATTTTATCATCCATAATATTATTCCTGATCATACTCAAAATTTTAAACCTTTCCATGTACTTCTCGAAAGCTTCAGAGTTTGAATGTATATTTAACTGCCCAATCACTGGCCACATTGTGACGGCAGCATGGTAATTAGAAGTATTAGAACTAATGAGAGTACATGAATAGCAACTATCACTCGAATTTTTATTCGAATCGAAATCACCTTACATCTTCTTGACTATCACGTACGCCTGACATTTCCTTTTCTGCAAACACCTACGATCAAGACACTTAAATTACAATTAAAAAACATACGGAACACCTAGTCAACTATCTCATCATTATAAGGACACTCTGGAGCGTATCCAACGGTGAGCCACGAAATCAGTCCGGCGACTCAAATTCTAGCCATACGAAGAGCGCTTTCAATCACTAAATCCTTACCCATTAAAGTATAGGCGTTTTAGAGATGACCTTCTGATGGCTTACATTATCATCAACACTCCTGGACATCTTCTTAACCATCTTCTTGAGTTTAGCTACTATACAAACCTAAGGGATAACACCCAGAAACTAGAGACACAACATAGCATGACGGACTGTGGACACAATTTCTACTCCTTACCAGTTGTAGAATGCTGGGATTCGCTGCCGGCTGAGCTAGTCCAAGCGACTTCTCAGGGGCTCTTGAAGAGGAAACTTGACCTATTCTTAAGGACTAAGGATTATATCGTACTATGATTTACCAACTTCTTTTTCCTCAATTATCGTTAATAAACTTAGGTTCCTGCATGAAGGTATTGGTGATCCACTACTGCTAGACACGGTAGCCCGTCAAACGAAAGCTTCTTCTATTCCGTCTACAACGAATTGAACCATTTGGACATCTTTTCACATCTGACGTTAATAGTTAGGATAAACAACCTCACCGGCTTATAGCGACCATATCATTTATAGTTCTAATAAGAAAATGTTTCCAATCTTCTAGCCGATGTGATTTTTTTTACTCCATATTCTTGCCAATCATTATTGTGTGTGTGATTGTATGTTGTTTAGACCAAGTACACGAATGAACTGAGTACAAGTGGTGTTTTCAAATATACATATGTTTCTTGTGGTTTGCGCGGACACCACATATTTTTTCAGTGATGGTACATGGGTCTCCGACAGATAACGGAGCCTGGAGATGGGTTGTAGTTTTTGGTGCATTCATTTCGCACTTCATAACTTGTGGCTTTGAGAAGGGATATTCGATCATTTATGTCGAAATCATACGGGTATACGGTACAAGTGCTGCGATGGCAGCAAGTCTCGGAGGTTTCGCATCAGCAGTTCGTTTACTATTAGGTTTGTTCATAATTTTTATCATTCTTTTAGCTCCTTTGTCGGTTTCATTGAGTAATATTTATTCTGAACAGAAAGTAGTAATGGCCGGTGGGATACTAACGTTTCTGGGTCTGCTCATATCAGCATTAAGTGACCATTTCGCCCTTGTTTTCATCGGATATGGAGTTATATTTGGTAAACTTGATAAATAATTAAACTACTTTAGGTTTCGGATTAACTCTTACATTTACACCCTCACTAGTCATATGTACATATTACTTTCACGAACGTCGTGCTACCGCTCTCAGTCTTTCTCTAGCTGGATGTGGCTTTGCCACAATGATTTTGCCGTATTTTTTCTATTACTTGATTTCTCAATATGGACTCTCTGGAGCTCTGATAATGCTTTCTGCTTTCAGTTTGCATTATTGTGTTGCTGGTGCTTTATACTTCAAAAAGAACTTCGTAAAAGAGACTGCTGAATCCAAATTTGACTCAGAGAATGACAAACTGACTTTGCGCTCGCGAGTTTCCAGGTATCTCTGCTTGCTATTGAGGATCAAAATTGCATCTGGAGTATGGGTGAAACTGTTTTTATTTTCATTCATCTTGAACATGATGGGCTCAGGCCCAGTCACAACCCTATTAATCGATTATTCGAAGCAGCTAGGGGTAAGTTGAGTTTCTTTTCTTTTCAAGTGATCATTTTAGGGGGGGAAGCTTCCCAGTTATAATAAGCCCTGTTTTTCCTATATTTACACTAGTGTGTCCCAGCTGTTAGTCTCAATAGTAAAACTCCATTGAGTTCCACTCCTCAAAAGGGCTACATTTTGGGTGTTTATCTTCATTGCTGACAGTTCTTAGTTCTATCATTCTTTGATAATGGTAGGTTGTCCGGATCATTACTTAAAGGCATCCATCACAGGCTTTTCTGGTTTCTTCATCCTTTCAAATCATTAGGTGTAATGAAATCTTTAGACGGTGCCGGAGAGGTGAGAGGCCATATGGTTATGTGCTAACAAAATAGTTTTCGCTTGCATTGTAAACTTTCACTGTTATTATCATACCTATAATCAGCTAGTTAAACTCAACCTGTGTCCTAAATGTTGAATGTGAATAAATGATTATCCCAGGACTAGATTACCAATAATTCAACTGTCCATATCACGAAAGTTGATGTCTAATTAAAGTGGCTGAATGGGGAATTGGAACATCAGTGGTTTGTGCATCAAACTACTGCTGCTACCATACGTTTAGGACACTCGCGAAGATTCATTTGTAACGGCTTCGTTTCATGTTTTGAGAAACCTTCACTTGCTCAGTAAAATTGTAAGATAACCCCACCTATATCACTACTGAAATTGACACACTCAAACCGTCTACAGCCGTTACAGCAGACTAAATTACTACATCACTATATAATAGTTAATACGAACCGAGCGATAAAAGCTCAAGGAAAGTAGGAACTTTTCAAAAGACAGGACTATTGGCCGACAAAAGATCTAATAAAGTGATGCAGTTTCTAATGTAAACATTTGCAGGACAATTTGAAGTCTCAAACATATAGGAATGTAGAATAAGAACTTTCATACTTCACTTACAATAAAAAAGCGAGTAATTTTTCATATTCAGGCTTGGATTTTAAATCCCACACATACTGATTAACTCTATGACAGAACCAAAGAAAGCTGTACTTGAATAGAGTACCCAATCTCTTTGGTTATCTATATTTTTTATGGGTGAAATTATGATTTCCGTATCATCACTTTGTATTTGACTGTGTTGGAAAATAAAGCTAGCCACATCAAACGAATCACCGTCATACAATTTAAACTACATTTTAATTTCGACTAACGTACTTTGAAATGTTTTCAACTCAAAATCAAACCTTCCTATTCAAAATATATATTCAACTGAGTATTTCTTCAATTCTGTGTTACCAGAGTTATAAAGCTTGATAATAAATAATTAATTAACTAATTAATTAATTAACTAAAACCGTTCTGAAATTAGATTATAGCCAGTTGAGTTGTGGTGAATTGCGGAAAATCTAGTTTTTCCCAGTTACGTCGATGCCGATTTGATTTTTATTTGTCTTGTCTTCAGTTTGATATTTACAAGGTGGCGGCTAAGTCTAACATACAGTCAGTCTCACCTAATACCATTGAGGCCACTGAAGAGAATTTTTGGTTGTCACACAAACCAAACGTCTCAGCCCAGCACATTAACTTGTATGCGATTGCTGGGTTGTATTTGAGCATTTTGTTGTTTCTATCTATATTAATTTCTTATGGTTTCATCTATTTTTCTACATGATATACCGGTAGCGCACTTCGTAAGTTTTTAAATTGTTAGCCAAACGATATTTTGATGTGATAGTTGATAAAGAGAACTTAGTGAGTTTTCAGTAAACAAATGATTGTATTTATTCTTTTATATGAAAACGTAGTTGTGCTTGTAATCATCCAGTAAATAAACGTTTGTACCCTGTACGAGTAATAAATAGGTTCAACTGGTTTCTCACTGCGAAATCTCTAGGATTTGATTTGAAGATATCGTCTACTTATTTGTACGATTTATATTAAAGTAAAAGATCATAGCTTATGGTTGCTGATATTATTTGCATGTGTTTGCTAAATAAACCACTCGAAGTTTATATATCCACTTGTGATACAGTGGTTACAATTTCAACCATCAGGTCGTGGGTTACAACTTTTCTCCATCCACATCAGTTTAGACATTTAAGCATTGCCACCAGTCCAACACAAAAATGTGTGACTCCAAGTTCTGGACATAAACCTTCACTTGAGTTATAGCAAAATAAGCTAAATGAGTGAATACATGATGAAGTGCAGAGAATTTTAGCAAAGAGGCAACATGTTAAGAATTTTGTTTAGGAGGATTTTAAGTTGTAGCTACTTAGTATACAAATATTTTTTGAAGGCTTGGCCAAAGCAAGAAAATTTGTGATTTGCAAACGACGCCTATTCTGTCAGTAAAATAAACCCATAGATTGTAGTTACACTTTGGTTTTGTTTAGTTTTGCTCGGTTACATAGAACTTGGTAAGAATCTAATCTACATCATATGCTAAATTTCAACGCCCGAAATTCTAACTAGCATCAAATTCTGAATGCAAGAAAATGATTGCTAAGACACTATCGTAAGACTTAAAGGATTGTAGTTTTCATAAGCAAAATTGACTCGTCAGTCTACTCGCTTCCTTATATGGAAGTATTTGTTGGTAATTTAATACTAAACATCTGGATAGTCTAAGTATTCATCCATTAACGGTTAATTTCTTGCAACAAATCTAGCCATGATTTCTACGGAAAGTCTAGAATTTACTTTCTGAATTTTAAAAACAGTGTCATTTTAAATTCTTTTTAACTTTTAAGGTTATCGGCGCTCAGTCAGTACAATTACTTGCTATTGAAGGTACAGTACAGTTGGTGATGCGGATAGCTCTGGGATTCATTTTCGATTACCGTTTCATAAAACCTCATAGAGGTATTATATGGACTGGAGGAATAGCATTTTCTTCTGTAATAATTATCTTTATTGCATTTGCCTCTCAATTGAAGTATTTATCCGCTCTTATGTTTTTGCGAGGGTTATTTTTGGCTCTTTATATCTCTCAGCAAGCTGTGGTTTTATCGGATTTATGTGAAGGACAACCAGAAACAACGAGTCAAACAATTGCTATTGCACAAATCTGCAAAGGATTAGGAACGTTGATTGGATCTTACTTTTCTGGTAAGTTATTTAGTTGTACTTAATTACTTGGTTCTAGATTATCCAGGTGGTGATAAAACTGAGTCATTTCATCTTACTTGGTTTCTATGAAGTTGCTAGGACAAATATTTCATACATTAAGTTGCATATAGATTATTTAATAGTTCCCGTAATAATAATTCAGGTGGAATTCTATAGTCTATTCAGAAATTGTTGTATAGTGCATCAAAATACCAGCGCTTTAAGTGCTAGTGTAAAATTTTTCCATTACACAGAACAAGTCATCAGATAGTAATTAAAAGTTATTAAGATTAACTGCTTGTGGGACATGGATTAAATTAAAGCATGTTCCTCTCAGGCCTTTGTTGGGGCACTATGACAGTTATCTCTACCGGATACTCAAGGAAGACTATAATCTTCGTGCGTAAAATTATAAATATATTGTTTTTCTAATTGTGACTCCTACTTCTCTTTAACCTTGTTTATTTCGAATATAATTACATTCCTAGTCAATTGTGTTCTGAATTGGGGCTTCTTGAGTGAAGTGAAGTGTCAAAAGAATACTAAGCAATAAGAGTAGCTAGGTGGTAATGAGAGAGATCCTAATAGCAACATAATAAAATCTTATTTTTAAAAACAGTTAATCAATAAGTTTAAATATAGAGAACAAAATTCCTGGTATTATGAGGATTTTAAAGGCTTTTGAAATTCGGTCTATAAAATGAGAGACTTCGTCTTGCCATAGGACTTCATTGCTTCTTGTTTTAGTCAGTCCACATTTTGGTGAGTTGCGACGTTTTCATAACACCTGCTTATGACGTATGTTATGGTTAGGGTTTGTTGCTATATAATCAACTCACCGACTATCTGAGTGACTATGAAACAGAAATGAAAATTAGATGAAAAACAAATATACAGATGAGTGAATTTTGACCTTTCAAAAATTATTTTCTCACCGTGTAGTGAGAAAAACAACTATGGTTTTGTTTTGACAGAAAGAATCAGCGGAGCGAAATGTCAGTTAACAATACTAGTATTGTTTACACAATAACGATGATGTTTGTTGAATGAATAGGTTTCGAGACTATATTTCAAACTAATTGATTATCGAATAGTAACCAATATCCTTTTCGCCTATTCTTTGGCACTGAACTGCTCTTATCAACCACGTTGCAGTGTGTGGCCCCTAATTAAGTGTCTGCATATCGTGCTGCACTGTGATAGTTAAAGGAAATGGATGCTCCCCTCAAGACTACTGGGGGATGATATATAGCGCGGGACTTTCACCCCAAACCACCAAACATTAATAATAGGTCACTTGAAAATTCTTCCAATCACATATGAGGGATGAAGTACTGAGAGGCAATATACTGTAGTAAGAATATCAATTAATATAGGATTGATTTGTTGCTATCTTTTATATCTTGTATTTACCTATTGACAATTTACTACGACTTTGTTTCTTTACACTATCAAATCAATATCATATATGTTGATCCATTTGATTAAAATTTTGTCAACTCATATATTTATCGACTAAAATATTCGTTCGCTATAAAAAATCGTGCCAGAATTGCACAATCTTGGGGCTTATATTAGTCTAGTTTTTTTTTATTTTCAACTGTAAATAATTAGTGAGTGTTCGTCGGTATACATTGTTGACAATTCCTAAACTAAGATAATTCATGCGTTCATTACTCCTCTGAACTAAAAGCACTACTATTTATTGACAAATTGAAATGAGACTACTACTTCTCGGCACGAATTGATGTAAGCATCTATCACTGAATCTGTTTTATTAAATACTGTTTTCTTTCAAGTGGAATGAATAACTGTAAATTGTCTGGCATAGTTCGATCCTTGAAATCGATATTATTTACAGTGCTTTCTTGTTCAAGTAAAACAATTTTTAACTATACAGATTCCTCGAAAAATCTACATAACACTTATGATATACAACAAGGACCTTATCCGTCAAGATGGGACATCCTCAGCTGTTAGTATCTAATTATACAGAATCATGTACTCTGTTTTTAGCCCCACTGTTTGTATGAAGATTGCAGAAACTAATCGACTTTCTAGACATAATCAGGTAAAGGAGGATTTGAATCAGTTACTTCTTTTAGAAATCGAGTGCTCTAACCACACTATCTGTGCTTCTGTTTGTATTTACAAATAATAGTCATTGAAACAATTTAATATGATCAATCATTTCTATATGCTATCTTTTTTTCTTTATCAGGTCTAATCAAAGATTATACTGAAGATTATCGTCCTGCCTTTATTTTCCTTGGTATAATGCAATTCATTGGTTTTATCACAGCGATTACTTCTATTATGTGGGTGCGAACAAATTTACGTAAAGAAAAATGTTTACTTGCTGCTGACAATTTATTATCTAATACTAGTGTTGCAAATGTTTCAGAAGCTTCATTATCACAACCGGTGTTAAATGAAAATGAAACCTCAAATAATAATCAACTTAGTCCTTCTTCATCTTCTCTCTTTATCCATAAGGTGATTAATGAAACAAATACACTTCAAAATCCTAAAATATGATTTTTGTTTTTGGTAGTAACATATCTTCACGTCTTACACAATTCAAGTAAGTAAACTATCTACACTATGATTATTTTTATTGAGTTTCAACAGTTAGATTTGTTGTTTCATGATTTAAGATTTAAATTCATTTTAGACATTCATCTACTTTAGTGATAATCTCCTTTCTTTTGATTAAAATATCTACTCTTTACTGAGTGGTAATTTTCTTATCAAAGTACACTATAGAGAAGAGTATTTTTTTTTCGAAGTATTGAAAGAATTTTAATGGTGGTTAAAATAGTTTAAAGAATCCATATCATAATACTATCACTACCTACTTTTGTTTGTCCTGGATTCCTAAGAATTCATAATAATTTATCAATGCATATAAATAAATAGTATATCCTAATGAGTAGAGAAATTAGATTTTCTGACGTTTCGTGACTTAGTGTAAGTCACTTCGTCAGAGAATAAATAACCAAATTAAAATTAATCCAAGTTTAAATAATACAACAGAACAATAAGAATAATATGTGATCAATCATGAGATCAATCTACTGGAGAAAGGATTAAATTTCAATTTACATAGAAAACCACTTAGCACTCTTGAAATTGCTCCAATTATAAAACCATTAATCGCACAACTACCAAAAAAAAAAAGAATCGCATTTATTACGTCAAAAGACATCCCATATTCTGACTAAACAAAAACACATCACACCAAACATTTCAAAAGAAGAACTGAAGGCTCTGTATTCACTTCAACAAGACAAAACGATTATGATCACAAAAGCCGACAAAGGCAACACAACAGTAGTCATGAATAAAACAGATTATATTAATAAAGCTCTTAAACATCTCTCAACAGAACCATATGAAAAGATCAATCCGAAAAATTCTCTAACGATCAAAAATAAAGTCAAATCAGAGACAAATCAACTTTTGAAAGAGCTAAAACCAGTCACTGGTGTCTCGCTTTGGTTTGCTCTGCATCCCAAATCATGTAATGTCTCACGGTTTTATGGTTTACCGAAAATTCATAAACCAGATATCCCTCTAAAACCGATAGTAGACTTTACCAACACACCAACATATGCGCTATCGAAATATCTTAGCAACATATTAAAACCACTACAACTTAAATTACATAATATGATTAAAGATACATATGACTTTAAATCAAAATTATCGGAACAAATTATCGAGAAGAATGAGATCATTGTAAGCTTTGATGTCGTTTCTTCATACACCAGTATTCCCATTGATAAATGCTTAGATTTCATCAGTGGTTTACTACAGAACGACAATACTCTTTCTGACAGATGTCCGTTGAGTATCAGTCTAATCATGAGATCCTTAAAACTATGCTTAAATTCAACGCTATTCACTTTTAACGGGTTGTTATACAAACAAACTAACGGTGTAGCGATGGGATATCCCGTGTCCCGGATTGTAGTCAACCTTTTTATGGCACACATAGAATCCAATATCTTCACCCCCGACATTATTCCACGAATTTGGCTTGGATATGTAGATGATACATTTGCTGTGATAAAAAAGACTCATCTAAGATCTTTTTCAAAACGGATAAACACACTTTCATCTCACATCCAATTCATGAAAGAAGATGAAAATGAACATGGCGAGCTACCATTCTTAGATTGTTTAGTGAAAGAAATCAAAATGGAATTCTAAATCTATCCATCTACCGAAAGCCTACACACTCTAATCTCTATATTGACTTTAATTCAGCACACCCATTCAGTACTAAGATCTCACTAGCCTTAAATCCTTTTAGAAGAGCTAACAAGATCATCACATCAGAAGACAAACAAAAAAACGAAAGACTATAATTAGTATCTTACAATTTAATAATTTTCCTATGAAGATTATCAGAAGTATATTAAAACAAGACGGTCTAATGCGTTATAATAATAATTCGAATGAAATACCATGGATTGGTACTGCAGTTTTGCCATACCGTCATGGCACAACAGAAGAACTCCAAAGAATCTTAAAACAGCACAAAATTAAAGTATATTACAAAACAACGAACTCACTTCGAAATAGTTTAGTTCGCTTAAAAGATAAAATCCCTTCCATATCCACACAGAACTGCGTCTACAAATTAGGCTGTATCGTTTGTGATGCCTTCTGTATTGGAGAGTCATCTCGAGAAATCTTGACTAGAGCCAAAGAACATATTAGGCACACAAAGAAACCTCCTAACAATCCTGTAGAATTAAATCAACTTCAAATTAAATCAGCAATAGCAGTTCATGCCATTTTCAACAACCACCAAATTGATTTTAAAAACATCAAAATATTCCAAAAAGGCTTTTCCAAGTACAAAGAAAGGAGGGTAGCTGAAGCGTTCCATATAATGCTTAATCCTACTTCTCTCAATAGAAAAGAAGGCCTTACCATACATCCTACTTGGACCATCTATCCTAACCATTCAGTCTGATCGTATTTACAATTTCACACTATCATATTACAAATTATACTCTATCCGTTCTCACCATAAAGGTCACACAATTTTTTCATTCTTAAACAATACACACATACATACACACAAATTTACATACATATCACTTATGAATCACCTTGACCGAAATGACATTACATTAACCTGTTGAGACCTGTTTTTTGATTGATCACATATTATTCTTACATTGTTGCGTTGTATTATTTAAACTTGGATTAATTTTAATTTGGTCATTTATTCTCTGAAGAAGTGGCTTACACTAAGTCACGAAACGTCAGAAAATCTAATTTCTCTACTCATCGGGATATTACAAATATACTATTTATTTATAACAATCTACTCAATGCTCAATTTATTCGAAATTATCAAATCAAACCTTGATAATGATACCTATAAATGCATAGTTGATTTTTGAAGATGAATGAAGTAGTGATGAAAGCATATTGATATCGGAAAACATTGTGTAATTCCATTCTTATATATTTATATATAAATGTTCTTAACAAGTATATGTGTGATCAAATTGTTCGAAATGTACTACGCTAATATATCACATAGTTCTAATCATCTTCTCACTATACTATCGAAATTTATCAAACGGATTAATTGCTTCAAATTTCTTATATTTGAGTTTAAACTCTTTGGTGTAAGAAATAGAGCCCAACCTGAACGACTTTACTGTCTGTTATGGGTTAAATAATAACGACATGAATTGGAATACGATTCAACTAAAAAAATTGGTATATGGTCGATTCATCATTGACGATAAATTTACAATCTAATTATGCAGTATCCCTTAACATTTGTTAAGTGGTAGATAATAAGATTGATTAAGTTAGTATTTACTTCCTGATGTTACACTACCTATTCGAATGAAATCTGTTATGAAAATACACCTGATCAACTATAAATGAGTATATGGATACTGTCACCAATTTTTATCGTACGGCTAGGTTTGTTTATGCTCTGAAGCCTTCATTTAACTTTCTAAATAAACTGGAAGAGCCAAATTTAAATATTTCTGTCATCATCATCTTGAAGAACTTTAAAAATATTTAGTTATCCTTGATATTTTATATGTATAAAATGTGCTGACCCTTATACTTCAGGAATACATACACATTCATTAGTAATTGCTTGGTCTAACAAACTAATAATTCTTTCATTAGGTGATAGTCGCTTTGCTTAACCACCAAAAACGGAGTCATCAGTTAAACTTTATTCAGAAACTCCAAATCTTAACTCATACATTCTAAACTGTGTAAATTTGTCTTTATTAGTTTTGAAATGTGAAAAATTTCCATGTTGTGAATTAGAACAACATTGTTTGCGATTAGATCCTTATTAGGCTTTACTCTAATATACAGTATTATTTATATGCATATACACCTGTTATTACATTATCAAATTGTACTCTTTACTTACTATGTTTATTTATGTAATCTATTCCACTGTTATCACTGAATCATAGACTACCTTGATTGGTTTAATAATTTCGTATATGCATATAAATATTACTGTTTATTAGCTTTGACATTTGAATAATTTCTGCTTAGAAACCGATGTTTTGATTCAATGATATAGATATCAATACACCTTAATTATCATCAAACCAATGAACTAGATAGTACTATAAAGCTACAATTCATGTGAACATCATACTTCTAAATCGAAATCAATTTGATCGCAGTGTTTTACATTAAGTTTAATATAATATACTAACCATCTCTTATCAAACTCTATAATACACAGTATCATGTGAATATAATTTTTAAAAAAATTTGACTTATTCTGTCATTTCCACTGATTTATTGAATAGTTGACTTAAATGTTTTTCATCTTAATCATTACAATTGAAATAAGTGATATTAAAGTGTTTTATAAAATTCTTTTTATCAAATTTCCAGTCAATATTACTAATGTGCTATAGAACTTGTGAAATGTTTCAAAAATGAATAATTTTAAATCAGAAACTAAAACATTTCATGACAATTTTATAAACTGTAAATATTTGATATAATAAATTACAGGTAGCTTTTGATTAAGTCAATTATTCAACCTTAAGGTAACCTTTTGATAAATTAAACCACACACTACACCTATCAAAAGTTCCATTGTGTAAAAATGTCTCTCTTAATATGATTTGATGAACTAACTATCACATAATGAAAGATGGCTAGCTGTGGAATCCAGGACGTGCGTTTCGTCCTATTTGGGACTCGTCAGTTGGATGTACCTACATCTCAGAGTCAGCGTTCACTCTGGAACCCGAACCCAGTACCGTTCACTTCAAACGCCATCGCGTTATCCACTTAGCTACTGAGTCCTGATAGCTACTTGCTTGTGCATTAGGGTGAAGTTAAATTCATTTTGTATTGGTTGTTTGAATCTTCCCATTGATATTTGGGACTGCATGAATATCAACTCTGAGATGCAGGTAGATCCAGCTGACGAGTTACAAATAGGACGAAACGCGCGTCCTGGGTTCCACTGTTAGCTACTATCCATCTTTGCTTATAGTGCTTGTGAATTAAGGCAATATCGAGGCAATTCGCACAGTATACAAATATGCCATTAAGAGACTGATCAATTTCAGTCCTAAACATCAATGGGAAGATTCAAACAACCAATGCAAAATCAATATATCACATAATGGTTTATGTGTTTGTTTCTCACTAATCACTTAGTGTAACTTATAAGTCCAGTACTGCATCTGCGAGATCTACTGATACAACCTGGCCACCCAAACAGAAGTATGTGACATGTGGTTTAAACTTATAGCGTAATGATTGAAAGCCTAATAATTTAACCAGTAATCTATCGGAATAAACATGCTTCCACACAGTTTTGTATTACCTCTCCAAACAAGACATGTTTATGGAGTTGTTTTTGCACTATCAAAATTATACTGATACCTAATTAATCATCAAACTAACTTCATTCTTTTTATTTTGTTTCTATGTTTCTTTAGGATGGATTAATCATTTATCAACCTAAAACAGATCTGTATATGTATATAAACATTTTATTTCTGTTTATAATAGACTGTTGTGTTAATTTTATAGATTATGCAGAGTATTTCTTCATTTCCGAACGCTGTTCTTATACTATTACTCAACTATTTGCTTATTATCTTTTTTTTTCATTTTCTCATACCCGGTTATCTTTAACCGATAGTACCATATGTATATATCCTTTAATTTATCGACAAATCAACTGATAAACAATCTGAGTAATTTTTCTTATGATGAACTATCGTGTAACTATTCATTTCACTGACTTTGTTTATCCTTAAAGGTGTAGTAAAATTGTACCAGATGCAGTAGCTGTACTGCTAAAAAACACTCATCTATTGACAATTGGTGTCTGTTTTTTTTCATTAAAAGGTTAGTATATTAGATAGCGTTTCGCTATCTATTACCTCAAGCGTGTAAAATATGGACCAGCACTACGTAGAGATTATTACGTTGTCAACTTTTATCGACTGAGATGACGATGATGTATGTTACCTACGTCTACTGAGATGCTCTTTCTTGACTAGCTTAAGAGCATCTTGTAAAGAGATTTAAAGGTGGTCACTTCATAGTAACGATTTCAGTCTAAAACGTCACTGAAGACCATCATGAACTGTGTTTAGAAGAGAAAACACTCCTTGTGGTGTCAGCTAGCTAATCGGAATCTATATTTGGTAGCTTTAGATAATATGGCTCATAATTGGTAAAAGTAATATAAATTAAGGCTAAACCTCAATCATCATACTATTCTATGTTTTGTTGATTCTTTTGGACTTGCTTCCTTTCCTATTTTTATTAATTTATTCCTGATGGTATTACTGTTCGCTCATTGTTCAACTCCTTGTTAATCTATTCTTTTTATGCTGAGATGTAGTTTAGAACTTTTTATCGACAAGTATATGGTTCAATCTTTACATTTGACGTCAAATAAAGCTACTTCTGTAAGTCACACACACACAGACACAAGGTGCTTAAGCGAAAGGACCTTAAAAACCAGCCTAAGCCGCAGACGAAACGTATACCTTCTGTATAAACTAATTTCAGAGGTGTGTATGTAAAAGCTTGGAAACCAACACTTGAACAATGGCGCTTATAAACCATTATTCATACAATGTTCATTAGAGTTAAAGATATATATATCCAATGCTTTTAATGTAATTGTCTTCGTGATGATAAATTTACGTTCTAAACTTTATATCGACTGATTACCTACTACTACTTTGCGATTGAAACCAATTATCTTTATATATGCAGCCTATAATATTTGTGTTAGCAGTTTCACATGAACTAGATTGTCATCGTCCTGCTTGACCTAAGTTTCATTTTAACTGACGTTCACTAGCAAGGCCCAATTCAGGTTTCGAGGGAACTGATGTTTTTATTGAGTTGAGAACCCTTTCACAGTCAGATTTTACTACTAAGTTACGAATAATTCCCTAATTAATCCAAAATAGAATGTAACCCAAGTTTATGAGTTTCAGCCGATCACTCCTAACAACTTGATAGTAAAACAGTTCATTTAATAACCAGGTATTTAGATTAGCGACTACACTGCAGTATAGTTAATAGAACTTCAGCAATACTAGGAGTTCTACGCTACGACATTGGTTATTAATCAATGATCAACTAGTGTTCATTCGCAGGTTTATAAACTTAGTTGCCATTAAAAAAATTTCAGTTTTCCTTATATGTGCCAAAACAATTTATTTTCACTTGAAACCTGCCTTAGTAATCCTTTATCATCTAATAATCCATTAGGTGGTGTTAAAATTTTTATCCTCTCTATAACACTATTTCTCATTCTGATACTTCTTGTTATTGATTCAATTAAACTTCATCCGTTGTTCATATAAAATACTATCAAAAATTCTATTACACTGTTTTGAATGCTTCTTTTAAATACAAGAATACCATTTTGTAGATTAACTTCATCTTCTTATTACATTACCCAAGCATATAAAAAGGACCACTTTTTAATTTAATTTGTAATTGAGGCCTTTTCACATTGTCTCCAAGTTACAACCCTCTATAAGATTAAAGCGTACTACTCGTAACGACGTCTGTTGGCTACAGTGTCACAAATGATGTAATTTAATTATTGTTAACTTTTGTTCTAAGGTTGCAAAAAAATGAATGAGCACGTCTATCTAATGATTCATCACTTAAAGTTTATTTAAGTCATCTGTGATAGTTTTATGCATGCTCGCCTACACTAGTGTCTCTCATTTCTATTGATCAACGGTGTTTTGGCAACGTTTGCAATCCTGTGTTTGGTGAATTCATTCTTATAACGTTGAACATTTTAAAAAGTAAATATATCACTTACTTTTCAAAAATATCACGTTTATGGCCAATTCTAACTTATAACAATCTACGTATTACATAGCAGTTGACTGCATTTATAATGGTGTGTGTTTTTTTTCAAAGGAAAGCGTCCATTTTCTTGATTGTAACCGTAACGCTTGAAAACAAACTAAAGAATTATTATTTTATAACAACAGCAGAAACTCACTACATCTTCGACGTGAAATTGTAAACAATTTAAAAGCGAGGATTTCCATTTTCTATAATATCATTTACTGAAACTGCGCAAGTTAGTTAATTGTTGCCTAAGCTTTTTAGATATCTCTGTGATGTTTTATTCAAATGCAATGCTCAATAAAAGAGTATTTTATTACTCTTGTAGATTATTTTTCAGATTGCCTGTTCTCAACCAAATGATCCGGGTATATGGCCACTTTTTAGATTTATTTATTAAGGTTTAACTAGTTGCACGTTGATAATGACATTGGTTAATTCTTGTCTAACTCAGGAATACAACAGAGCAAATTCAGTTACTTAATGGGGATCATCTTTGAAAGTTTGTATACTGGCTATCGCAAATCAGTTTTCTATGTGGGAAGCTATCAGTACAGTATTCTCTGAATGGAGTGTAAGTTAGTCATAAGACGATCTAATAACGACCCTACTACTATACCACTAATCTGTTTATAGTACTCGTTATTCAATCCAAACGGCATTTTAAGTGTATCGTAGATGTCCTTTACTTTAAGTATTACTCAATCCCCCCTCTTTGAAGTAGACGTTGTTGATATTTTCCAGAACTATTGTGTTAGCTCAGTGAACGAAACACTACCAAAAGCATCCAAATTAGTTATAAGTTTTATCTATTATTTCATAATAGTCCGTTAACTATAGATTTCTGATTCGCATTTGTAAGAAAAATGTCTTCGTTTACGCACTGAATTTTATAAATTGTGATACACCATAAACTAGTATTTTAATTGTATAGTCACGTGAGTTACGATTCTCAGTGGTATAAACTACATGTAACCAATCACCTAACTTCTTTACTTGATAGGAAGTTTAGTAAAGTGGGAAATTCTATAGTCTCTCGATCGATCATGTTAAAATAAATGCTGTTACTGGCTTAAAAGATACGATAACAAGTCAAATTACTTTAATTCTCTATGTATGTTTAAGAAACAGCTATCTTTTTTTAAAGAAATACGCTTTAGTTAGGCAATTTCTAATATTTATTTATATTAATACTGTACGCATGTGTACCTAGTTCATTTCCCGACTATGTGATTTATTGTATAATCCAAGCAAGTCTTTAGAATATGTAACGATCGTAAATAATACACGTCCACCGTTCATCAAAGTCAGATGAACCAAATCTGTATGATGTTATATCAGCATAAATATCTAAATTCATTGTTATTCGATCAACAAACAAACGAACAATATTAATGTTAAATATTTAATGGAATATGATACACATATTATGACGCACGGTGTCTAAATGGTGATACTGAAGCACATACAAGCCTGGCTGCTATCAAGAAAATTCGGAAAGTAAGAAAGGACGTTTATATGGCTAATTGAATATAATTTTGTGCACTGATCCATATCCATACATGTCTATCCCTTGTAAAACTAAGTCTATCAGTGGATAATTGAAATTACTTAATAATCATCTCCAAACTTTCAAAGGAGGAATTTCTAACACAACAACCTTATTTCTACATGATTTATCTTGTTACTTTGCAGAATAACTAGCAATCCCTTCAGCGTTCATTTTAGTTCCTTGCTTGTTCTAAATAGAAAGTAATGAAGATTGTATTGAAAAAAAACTGGCGTATTTGCAATACTCACTTTCCATTTGGCACTTCTGTTAGGACCATTGCATAGATTATTCATAAGCATTACACCTAAAGAAAATTTCCTTTATACCATGTCTAAAGTAGACTTCTACTCCACTAATTATAAAATTTTATCATGAACTTCAATAGAGAGATATTTTGTTTGGGTCTCCAGTATCATAGCTCAAGTATACTTTTCAAAAATATTTTGAAAATTAAACCCCTCCATCGATTTCGAATGAACGTCTTTCTGAAATGTTCTCGTTACCCGAATAGTAGGTTATGAAGTTTCTATCTTTCAGTTCGTTTTCACCACCATGGAGTAACGCACAGCTATTCCGTCACATCTCTCAGTGCGTACCCACTAGTTTCACTCAAAGTCCCACCTAAAACATACTGTTCTCAAGGAGAACATGATATTGGTGGAGTTTTGTTCTCTGAGCTGGATGGTTTGGTCATTGAGCTTTCATCGTTCTTCTGAACGACATCATCAGCACAAATTTCAGATAGAAGTGAAGTGTTCGAATTTCTCCATATGTGTTTCACAGCTTGTTCTGTGCACCTCGATGTTGATTGGTTCTTGTTGACCTTAAATTTATCATTGTTTACTTCTTTGTTTCGGTTGTGTCTCTCATTGGTTTGATTCTTGTTCCCATATTTATGCATGATTTTCCTGATTGGTTGATAAATTGGATCGATTTCAATATGTTTGTTGATTGCTGATTGACCTGAGTGCCAGGCTTCTAAAAATTCTTTGGTATTTTTGGAGTTTCCTGTCTAAGATTTCTACATTTTTCCAATCGAATGAGTGTCCGTAGTTATCCACGTGTATTGATATAAGTGAAGAGATATCATGCCGTTTGACTCCTAATTGATGTTCATGTAAGCGTAGGTGGAGGGAGCGTCCGCTTTGTCCGATGTAGTGTTTGTCGCAGTTGGTACAATTTATTTTGTAAATGATGTTTGATTTGTTTTCCTTTGTTATTTCATCTTTTGGTTTGCATACGATTGATTGTAGTGATTTTGTTGGTTTGTGTGCCACACCTATCCCGAAGGTTTTCAGCAGTCTCGTTGCGGTTTCTGATATTCCTTGTATGTACGGTAGGGTGATCCTTTTGTTGATTTTTGTGCTTGACTTGGGTTCTGATGCTGTGTGCCATCGGTGCTTTTTGATGAAGTTGATTGGGTAGCCGTTCTTTTGAAATATGTCTTTCCGGTATTTCTTTTCATTTTTTCGTGCTGCCAGTGTGCTGCAGTGTGTCCTCGCCCTCTTGAACAATGTGTGTACGCAGTTGATTTTGTGAGCTCTTGGGTTGTTGCTGTTGTAGTTGAGAATTTGTTCTGTATGGGTCGGTTTCCTATATACTTGAGTTTCCAGTTTTCCTGTGTTAGTTCTAGTGATCAATAAATCCAAGAATGCTAGTTGGTTGTTTGACTCCTGTTCCATTGTGAACTTAATGTCATTTCAAACGTTATAACTTAACTAACAATTCTTTTTATTTATTTATTTTATTTTATTATTATCCTTATTCATTTTATTTTATTTGTGTTATCATTGACCTTATTTTCACATCCATTATTTGTTTGTAATTTTCCGCCTCTTTGTATTCTTCACTATCTAATTATTTACACACATCTTATTACGTAATGATTTTAATGTTTTGTGATTACTATTCCTAGTCTATTCACCCATGTTTATTTGACCTTCTATTTCAAACGTTTAATTATTGATAAGAGTTTTGTTATTGTATTTTATTATTCTCACTATTATCAGTTCACCTGTCTTCCTACTATCAACTTGTACTTTTACCTAGAGACTTATTTTATTTCATTGTGATTATTGACTCATATTGCCTTGATTGGTTTAACATTTTCGTATAAATATTCATGTATATTAGAGTAAAGCCTGATGACGATCTAATTGAAAACAATTGTTCGCTTATATGTGTTGTTCTAATTTCAAACGTTGTTGATCAGTTTGTATGTGTTTTCCAGTTCATTCTTTTTGACGATGACGATGATATTCGTATGTCACTGAGTTGGAACGCATCTATTCGCACTTTTAACTTTAATTATTTCGAGATAGACCGAAACTGTATGTTTGGTGAAAATTTGTTCCCAAGTCTTCATCTCTAGGTACTGAGTGCCTTAATTATGGAGTTGATTAAACTACTAATTCTTAAAGTAAAGAAGATTAAAAGTTGTTAACTAGTTATGAATCCACTATTTCAAAAATCTATATTATTTTATCTAACGAAATAAAATCCGTTTTTGGCTTTATAACCTTAGGAAATGAAAGGAAAAATCTTTAAAATTAATTCTAATGTCAATCGGTTATTCAATAAAGCAAGTACTAGAGATAAATCTCCGAATACAACAATTTTATTCTATGATGTCAAAAAACTGTGTACAGCACAAAAGTAACTTCAATCTACAGGGAGATCTTAAGGTGTTTTTAACATTATTATTATCTTTAACTATGAGATGGAATATGAATAGTCAATATTAGTATTTATGGATTGTGGCTAGTAATGAAATCCAAGTTTGATGTTTCAAGCCATTTCTATCTCGGCATTTGGGTGTCCCTGCATTCTAGTAGTAATATTTATACTGACACTTAAACTCAGCACTTATTTCTTTAAAAACTTGTACGTTATCCATCAAACTACTAAGTCAAGAAAGCTGTCGATAAGTTCAACTGGTATGATATTTTTTTACCAAAGGTCTGTGTTTAGCTTTGAATATTAACAATGAGGCAATACAAACACTTACATAAAATCAGCGTTCATTGGCTGTCGTTCCTACTAATGACAAGAAAAAGTCTCCCTCTTGAAATACAATTAAATATCGGTCAATGCAAAGGTTAATGAGTATCATGTTTGATCAATACGCTTGAAAACAGTGTCACTAAAGGAGCTTTTAGTTTTTTAACTTGTAAACTAAAATTTTACAGCTCTAGATGCTTCTATATTCAATACTCAGAAATGAGATCTTTCAGTCTCTTTCGGATTCCTGGAGATAATGGTTTTATCTTACCCTTGTATAAAGGTTAGGACAACGACTGGTACTTCCATGAAACTACCCGTTAATTACATCCGCATCTAAGTTTTTAGATTCATACTGTGACTCAAACTCGGTACCCATCTTTTCATACCAATATGTTACTTAAATTTCAACCTTGTTGCTGAGGTGTTACAGCAATAAACTTGTTTAGTTGCCATGATCTTAATTATTAATATTAAAGGCTTGTGATTTTCCAGTAACCTGTTGTATTACGATATGACGTTTGAAGCCAGACTTATTGAGTTACAGTCTTAATTTGAATATCAACACTGAGTTGCAGGTATTTATTATCTAATCAGTTCAAATGAACAACTTGCATTTTATTGCAAGTTACTATCCAAAATTACTGCTTTTTGTAGTTTTTAGAGCTCAAACAGTTTCCAGGTTTTCCATAGTGGTCTAGCTTGACTCATGATTTCAACTATTGATATTGGTAATATTACCAAATGAGTAGAAAAATTAGATTTTCTGGCGTTTCGTGACTTCATGTAAGTCACTTCTTCAGAGAACAAATAACCAGATCAAAATTAATCTAAGTTTAAATAGTACAACGAAACAACACAAGAACATTAAGTGATCAATCAGAAAAAAAACATGTCTGAACAAATCAAATGCTACAAATATATTACTTATTTATAAGAATATTATGTTTAATGCAATTGGCTTTTAACTCTTCACTTATAAAACTGACCAAACTAATCACACAGTATAGGATTATTTTTTTTATCTCTAGATTGTGTGTGATAAACTTGATCATAGAAATGATGGAATAACAGAAACAAAATAGATTTGAAATTTGATAAATAGTTCACATTAAATCAATGTTTGATATATTACTTACTAGATAAACCTATTCTTCATTTCTACTCTTTTTACAATGATCAATTCATTCACGTTATTTGTACGTCTCTCCTATAAACAATAAATCATACATACATTCCTGTGCTTGATCTTAACATAAATCCTCTCTGTTTTATTCATATTTATATATTTAAAGATTTATTTGATTGTGAAAAGAATTTGAGATTATTAGCTTTGTTCTCTTAGCTGGATGGTTTGGTCGTGGAGCTATCTGAAATTTGTGCTGATGATGTCATTCAGAAGAACGATGAAAGCTCCATGACCAAACCATCCAGATCAGAGAACAAAACTCCATCTTAATCATCTACTTAAGCTACAAATCTTCTCCACCATCTCAGGATTATTAATACTGTTAAATTGAAACATTTCGGATATTTTTTTAATAAAGTAAGGAGAAGACGAAGTTTATCTGAAAAATGTGCCATATATTTTGAACAATCTAATTATACACATACATATTGAGATGTTTATAAAACTGAATGAAGGTCAATTAAACAAAAATCCAAATAAATACAATGCTAATTGTAAATAAAGGAGTTCAAAACGTTGATATAATATGTAAAAAACAGGAAGTTGTAACATCACCCACCCTACGTTATACAATAGTTCAGAGATTACCAAGTCAGATTTAAGATTCCGAAAAATTGTTTCTATACACATAATGGGAGTTTGTAATTTCGAATAACCAATGTATATACAAACCAAAAAATCCAACCACAACCATCCCTATACCATGTTTGTTGTCAGATGTGTTGATGTCAGCTGTATGATCCATTCCGACTATTTGTTTTGTTAGTGATGAACATAGTTTTCTAATTTTTAAGTTCATCGGAACATCACAAAGTTTGTAAAAGTACGGGTTGTTTTTATAAAGTTAGCGTGTGGTTAGAAAACTTTGAATATATGAAATGAAAATAATTTTACTTAACTATGTATATGTGGTTGTTCTCAGTTTACTCAACTACTGAAGTTCATGCTCACGTCCATTAGTGAGATGGTCACTGAGCATGGCTTGTGTACTAAGCTAGTTCAGATCATTGACTTAAATCAGAATTGAATATATATGGACAAACAACAATCAGGTACTTACGCCTGTTACTTCCAGTGGAGCATAGGCCATCGACCAGCATTCTCCAACCCACTCTATCCTGCATCTTCCTTTACAGTTCTATCCAATTCTGGTTCATTTTTCTCATGTCTGTCTCCATTTCTTGGTGTAAAGTGTTCTTTGATCTTCCTCTTCTCCTTTGGCCTTGAGGGTTCCAGGTGAGGGCTTGTCTTGTGTAGCAGTTGGGTGCTTTACTCAGTGTGTGTCCTATCCACTTCCTGATTTCTTCCTCCTGTGGGATCTGATTAGTTCTGTTCCTCAGTAAGTTGTCCCTGATAGTGTCTGGCCAACGCATAGACAGCTGTTAATAAATACTTCTATCTTCTGGATGATGGCTCTCGCAGTTCTTCAGGTCCCCATCCCATACAGTAGAACTGTCTTGACATTTGTATTGAAAATTCAGACCATGATGTTGGTTGACAATTGTTTTGAGTTCCAGATGTTCTTCAGTTGTAAATCTGCTGCTCTTGCTTTGCTGATCCGCACTTTCACATCTGCATCAGATCCACCGTGTTCATCAAAGGATTTTATATTCTCCAAATCTCCGTCAAGTGCGATTCGATTATTGCATTCTGTGTTGTATCGGAGAATCTTGCTTTTCCCTTTGTGTATATTGAGACCTACTGCTGCTAAGGTCGCTGCTACACTGGTGGTATTCTCCTGCAGTTGTTGTTGTGATGGCGATAGGAGGGCCAGATCATCTGCGAAGTCTAGATCGTCCAACTGCATTCTAGATGTTCACTGTATCCCATGCGTCTACCCAGATGTTGACGTCTTGATGATCCAGTCGATCACCAGGAGAAAGAGAAAGGGTGAGAGTAAGCAAGCTTGATTGACACCGTTCTTTACTTCGAACGACTCTGTGAGATGTCCACCATGCACGATTTCGCAGATTAATCTATCATATAAATTCTGTTTGATATTGACTATCTTCTGAGGCACGCCATAGTGTCGAACAAGCTTCCATTGTGTTGTCCTGTCCATGCAGTCAAATGCTTTCTCGTAGTCGATGAAGTTGATGTAGAGTGATGAATTCTATTCAATTGATTGTTCCACAATGATCCGTAGTGTTGGTCTGTAGACGATCGATCCTTACGAACCCAGCTTCCTGGTCTCGGATTGGGCGTCTACGAAGTCCTACATTCTGTTTAACAACACCCTGTTGAAGACTTTTCTTAGTATTGAGAGAACAGTGATGCTTCTATAGTTATCACACTTGCTGAGATCGTCTTTCTTTGGTATTTTGATCAGGTGTCCTTCTTTCCAGTTTGTTGATACTTTTTCCTCATCGCAAATCTTGCTGAAGAGAATGTGGAGTATCCTTGCAGTTACCGCTACGTCTGCTTTCAGTGTCTCTGCTGGAATGCTGTCTGGTCCTGATGCTTTCCCACTATTGATTTGTCTGACGGTCATGCTGATTTCTTCGATTGTTGGTAGGCCAACATCGATTAGGAGATCCGTGGGTGCTGCTTCGATGTTGGGTGGGCTCCGTGCAGCTTTTCGATTCAAAATATACAAATATCTTGTCTAGTTTCAACTAGAAAGATAACTGGGGTGTACATTATCTTTCTATCGATAACATTGGAATCATTTCGTATTTATATTTAAATAGTTTTTCAAAAGTTTAAAATCCATTTTAAAAATAAAAAACGATTGTTTACTTCCTTAAGTTTATATACTCATGTCTAGAAGTGAAATCATGAAGACTTTCATACATACCTTATGCATGAATCAGTGCATAAAAGAATGTAGGCAAAATTACATGGTTGCCGACATTCCTTGCTAAATATTTTCACTGATACTATTTACACAACCTGCATACATCAATAAGAAGATAGAGAAACTACTGTTGAGAATATGATCAAAGTGGTTATAAACTGATTACTCCATGATCAGTCGTTACACAATAGATACCACTCAGTCTGATGATTTTCTTTTTCATTCCAATCAAATCGTGAAGTTGCGAACAGTAAAAATATCGTTTACTACAGAAAACCTCTTTGTAACTTGTGCTAAGTTTATAGGTAAACATAACACTTATTTTCACAGATTGAAATCATGAGTCAATTGAAGCTAGACCACCATTGAAAACCTGGAAGCACTGGACGTTTCGTCCTAGTGTGGGACTCCTCAGCTCACTGAAGACAATTGTATATCGTGGCGCAACTTCGTGGATTGGCTGAAGTTAGACATTAACACCGTTGGGTGCCGGCTCAGTGGTCTAATGGTTAAGTGCCCGCGCGCAATAGGACGAAACGACCGTCCAGTGCTTCCAGGTTTTCAATGATGGTCTAGCTTCAACTGACTTATGATTTCAATCTGTGAAAATTTCTAAAATCTCCACAAACCCCTTTTGATAATAACATGTATTTATTTATTCTGTTATAGAATACGACGTAATGTATTGACAACATATTTCAACTCTGTATTATAATGGGGGGGTTTTTGAGTTTCATTTGAACTATTACTAAATAAATATGTTTTCTCAAGGCATATCACTTATCGAAAATCATTTCTTGATAAATCTCACGTTAATCTATGTACTCATTGATGATTCTCACAGTTCGTCCTATTTCAGACTCCACAAAAAGTGTACCAATACAGTTGACATATTTATTTCGTCATGAGTATGAATGTCTCAATATCCTATTTAGCATCCTTTCAAATAAACCATTTACTATATTATTCCTCTTAGTGATTGTATGGTTTTAATATTGTTTAGGCATAATATTTTTTTGCTTCAATGAAGAACATATTACTTTCGGTTTTATTCGCATGATATTTACAAAAAGGATTAAACGTTTGCATCGTGCACGTTGTATCACATCCAGTTCATTGTGTAAACAAGGTTTAAGTTGGTCATTTATTGTTTTATTTTCGATTGCTCCATTGAATCTTCACGCGCCAACCGGGCTGTCAGATGGACACCATTCACAAGTGCTGTCCCGCTACCGCACCACGGGGGGACTTTTGCCTGCTGGGTTTCCCCCTGGGCCAGTCCGTTCCTCCTTAGAAGACCTGGACAATTCACCCTCTGACAGGTCATCCATATCGGCGCCGCGCTTAACGTGGACGCCCGATCAACACGAGCACCCATATGCCAGAACTCCCGGTCCCACGAAATCCCACACCCTGGCCTCCAAGTAACTAGACTACAGGCGCACGCCCAGTCTCCTCTTTCTTCTGGTGGTCGACTGGATTATGAAGACCTCGACATCTGAAGGAAAACACGGAATACAATGGACAGCTCAGAATCAATTAGACGATTTGGACTTCGCAGATCACATAACCCTCCTATCGCATACACATGAACAGATGCAGATAAAGACAGCCAGTGTAGCAGCAGTCTCTGCATCAGTAGACCTCAGCATACACAAGGGGAAAACCATGGTTCTCAAATTCAACACGGAAAACAACAATCCAATCACTCTTGATGGCGAAACTCTGGAAGATGTAGAATCCTTCACATACCTGGGACGCATCATTGATTAACAAGGAGGATCAGATGTAGACGTAGAGGCAAGGATTGGCAAAGCAAGGACCGCATTCCTACAATTGAAAAACGTATGGAACTCAAAACAAATTTCAACCAATATCAAAGTCAGAATCTTCAATACGAATGTCAAGGCAGTTCTATTGTATGGAGCTGAAATTTGGAGGACTAAAACAACCAACATCAAGAAGGTACAAGCATTTATAAATAGTTGTCTATGCAAGATACTCAACATCCATTGACCGGATACCATCAGCAATAGCCTTCTCTGGGAGAGAACAAACCAGCTTCCAGCTGAAGAAGAAATTAGGAAAAGACGATGGAAATGGATAGGACACACATTACGCAAATCATCAGACTGCATCACGAGACAAACCCTAACTTGGAATCCTGAATGCGATTGGTAAAGTGGAAGGCCGAAGAACACATTACGTCGGGAAATCGAAGCAGACATGGAAAGGATGAATAAGAACTGGAAGGAGCTGGAAAGGATTGTCCAGGACAGGGTTTGATGGCGAGTGCTGGTGAGCGACCTATGTTCCTTCACGAGGATTAACAGGCGTAAGTAAGCTCCATTGAATAGTAGAAATTGTAGTTATATAATTAAATACATTTATAACATAAGAGTAATAGTAAATTTTACTGAATGAAAAGTTATGAAAATGGTTTAAATCACTTTATTGACTGTGTATTACCGAAAGCATAGATATAAAATTATTAAATAAATAGTTCATTTTAGTTTGGATAAGTTGAATCAAAATCTAAAATGATGACGCAGTACATGATAAACAGATAGTCACATTTTGTTTATACTTAACCTCATGATTGATTGACAAAAATGTATTTTAAGTATGAAATTTATTCAATACAATTTGATAATGTAATGAAATTTAGTAATTAGACGATTTGGACTTCGCAGATGACCTGGCCCTCCTATTGCATACACATGAACAAATGCAGATAAAGACAGTCAGTGTAGCAGCAGTCTCTGCCTCAGTAGGCCTCAGCATACACAAGGGGATAAATAACAACTGGAAGGAGCTGGAAAAGACTGCTCAGGACAGGGTTGGATAGCGAATGCTGGTGAGCGGTCTATGTTCCTTTACTAGGATTAACAGGCGTAAGTAAGTAATGACATTTAGCGGTTAGTTGTGTTAAATTGCTAACTAATACAGAAAATTTCCAGTTTACTTTAGACCAATCTAAACAGTTTGATTAAACTTTCAAAGATAGAAATCATTAACTTCAATTTTCATGTTAATGAAGGAATTTTCATGAGTGTTCCGGTCAAAGATACAGCAACGATTTTTGTGTAATATGATAAGCTTCTTCTTATCTCAGTTAAATAGTCAAGTTCTTACTGAAATGAATAACATTTAAATAAAGTCTACTCATTTCAAACTTTAGTAAAAGTTACTGAAAGTGATGGATTCAATAAGTTTTGCCTAACCAGTTCCAATTAAGTATAGGTTGGGGGTCATTTTGAATGAACTGTACAAGTATCATCCGCTCAGAAAATGGTATATTTGAATACTCATAATCTTTTTATATGCGAAAAACCTTTTGCAAATTCATCTGAGCCATATTGTCGTTTTAAGCGTATAAAACATTATTTGAGGATCAAGAAACGTCCCGACAACCGTTAAATAAATGAGCTGATAAAAATATCGAATGGATATGATCCTTTGAACCTTCCTTTGAAACATTCAAACATTTATGAAATAACGAAAGAAGCCTTTTTTCATCGAAGAAGAGATGGGGATAATTCAGTTGGTTATATTTTCTTTCTGATGACAACCCTTACTGAACTGTATAGCCATATTTAAATTATAATAATCTTTAAAAAGATGGTATTAGGTCATAAATTATTTTGAAATATCAACGACTGAAAGACGGTTGTGAAATCGGACGACTATTAAAACTATGTTAATAAATAAATATGTTTGATAGATGAGTGAAAATTGTCCACGTAAAGAATACAACGAACAGAATAGTCAAATACCACAAATATAGTTAAGTAACAATTATTTAAAAAGCAGTAAGTAGTACTAACAGATTACTTATCATGTAAGATAAGAAAGGAGGTTTAAGACCACAATTATGTAAGAAATTAAATACGTCAATTTTGCACTCAGATGTTAAGCTTGATACTGGGAATTACTGATTAATATGTGGTACATAATTATTTACTATGTATCTCCAGGACGATTTACTTAACTCTGTGAGTGACATTGAGAGATGGTTGTGGAGTAACATGAACGAAACCTAAGAAACGTTCCAGATCTAGACCATTTACTGACTTGGGTAAAATGTTTTTCATAAAGTGATAGTAATTCTCATAGATACACTTGGAAACATCTGGCTTTATATGGTTGGTGTAATCTGCTACATAAGAGCAAGTAAACTTACAGATAACCAGTGATTTGACCTGAAGAATGAACCTGTCCTCCACACATCTACAAGGAAAAAGCCTAATGGATAAGGAAATAAGAATTTCATCGGAATGGAATTTCTTCCAATTACCTCGATACTCTCAATTATTTATAATGTTTATTGGCTATGCTAATGCTAGTTGATGTACGACATTCGTCAAACATTGTACTGACGAAATTATAAAAAGTTGATGTTTTATTTAAAGTAGGTATCTCTCATTATTTATTTAAACGCATAAACATTGGTACAAGGAGGCACCAAATATATATGCGCCCCCATAAATCATACTATTTGTGTGGGGGCTGGGATACTGCACGGGTGCCCTGACCGAAGAAGGCGGTTTTCTTATGGGGCCACTCGCTGAGCCTTGGACCTAAAGGTCTGACCCACAAGGCAATGGAGCATCGTGAGGAGATGCAGTCCCATGGTAGCCGGTGACCAACGATTGGTTCATACGCCATTTGTTGCCTCAGGATACTGGAGCCCATGTGCACCATTGGTTTAGAATCCGGTTAAAAAGCCGGACATTCGCTTTTTATCCTCTCAATTTCGCAAACAACACCCCTGCCACGAGGAAGCAGTGAGTAGGACTTCCCTGGCAGAGGCTGTATACGCGTGACCGTGTGAGAGTATTTCGAGAGGGAGAGCGGACTCTCCCCACTCTCGGCCATACCAGGACATTTGGGGGCTGGTATCTCTAATTCAAACCAAATAATTATTACAACATTCAGATGTGAACGAATACCTGCGTTAAATCACCTCTAACTATGTTTACCAGTATACAAATCCTATTCAAGTTTATAAATCGAAAAACAAACAAACTTGTATTAAGGCAATATTGTTCTAAATTGCATTTTAGTCATTTTTAATTATAATTTTTGTTTTCTCTTAAAAATAACATGTCGATCATGGATTTCCTTTTTGAGGTGAGGTAACAGTAAATAAATTGACTAACTAAGCAACTAACATTTTCACCAGTATAAGTGAATACATTTAAGGTTTTTTTTTTTATTATTTTCTATTCTTTAGATTAATTATGATTACCCTTATATACGTTTTTTTTCTTTAATCTTTGTCTTAGTTATTATCTTATGAACCATTTGTATATTTGTTTAAATTGATTTTACATAATGGTTTTTTAATCCCATTAGAAACGTCAGTGTGAAAATTAACTTTCTTTAAATGTATTCGAAATCTTATTTATTAAGAATTTTAAAGAACAAAGAGAATGATAACAATAAGTATAGTTATTCTCATTCAAATGTGAAATGAATTCGTTTGATAACAAATATACACATTTTTAGTCAAACGAAATAAGTTTGAAAGGATTGGTAAGTACTAGTATAGGGGTTATGGAGATTATTAAGTTTTTGATTGAGTTCATGAACCAATTGATGTAAAACCACCTTTGGAAACCTGGAAGCACTGGACGGCCGATTCGTCCTATTGTGGGACTCCTCAGCTATGAGCATCCACGATCCCGCTCGCGAGATTCGAACCCAGGGCCTTCGGTCTCGCGCGCGAACGCTTAACCTACTGAACCACTGAGCCGGCATCCAATGGTGATAGTGTCTAACACCAATCAATCCACGAAATTGCGCGACCAACTTCCATTGTACTGAAGTAGATACCTGTTTCTACCCGACAAGGATTAGCTCCACTGATCACGGCTTCTCATTAGAACTCCGAGAATTCCTTGACGAAGCTAGTCACTAGTGAGCACATGTTGATTACTAGTATAGGAGTTGTGGAGATTATTAAGTTTCTGATTGGTAATTAATTAAGTGGCTGAGTAAACAAAGTACTATATGATCTATCGTTATTGGTTAAAAATAAGACAATCAGTGCACAAATTACCTTCATATGCAACAGTCCTTATTCCACTTATGAACTGTCATTCAGCTTCATTAAATGTGTCCGATGTAAGATTATTGGAAATTTGCAGACATCAAGATTATATTGCTGAGGACTCCTTCCTGCTCGTTAACATTTAGGTTTATTCAGTGAAATATTTGTTATCCTGTTAATGTTAACCGAAAAACAGTGATAAAGTTATTACGTCCAAAAGTTAATGTAGCAATAAACAACTCATAAAATAATAACACAAGTTTAGGGACATTACTTAAATCAGCAGGTTGGCGCGTATCTTGTTGATTTTGGTACCAGAATCCACAATTATAGGTAAATAATAATTCCAATGAAACGATATGGCTCCAGTAGTATATCCGAACGTAGAAGGTAATGTGAATGTTACAACAGTTTATAAATATAGATGATAGTTAATTAATCGTTCCGTTATCATATTCACAAACATGATAGAACGAGAGACGTATTTATAAAAGTGTATTGAATTATGAGCAGTTAACAATGTCATGATATGTGGGATTCAAAATGGAAGGAAGAATGTGAGTATTCATGGTCATATACTTAAACTACAAGTGCAATCGATTAATGATAAATGTACAGATTGTGAGAATTGACAAAATAAATGAAAAAGATATCAAAAACTATTTACAAAATAGGTTTATTAAGTTTATCTCCACATAGCTCCCCCCCCCAGATTGTCCGTAGGTAACACTAGATTGTTAAACACAAAAACAAAGAACAATACAAAAGTGTAGTACATGGCAACAATATACAATGTGCTAATGATGTATTCGATCACAACACAAAAAGAAATGAAAATATGGTCAGTGAATGGTTAGCTTATAGTAATACAGTACAAAATGGTTGATAAACTCATAAAATTAAAAAAAATTGGATTGTTTATATTTATCTACTGTTAATCAATAATTAACTACAGTTCACCCATTTATTATTGTGACAGTTTTTTCTTATTATTAAAAAAATAAAGGTTGACAAAACAAGTGATTATAAAGAAATGTAATTGATTATATGAATTTGTGGATAAAGGAATCAGTTTTTATTGGGAAATTGAATAGATTTAACCTTGCAATATGTCTGTCTCCTTGTTCCCGTTTCTGTTGATAATGTAGTATTTGTGAGTACATTTAATTACTTTAAAAGGACCTTCATATGATGGTTTCAGTGGCTTTTTCACAGCGTCTACTCAAACGAAAACAAATTCGCACGTTTCAAGATGTTTATCAAGTTGAACTCGATTGTTATGTTCTCGTGGGGATATTGCTTTGATGTTCTGCATCGTTTGCAGTAAGCGGCTTACAGAACGGGAAGGATCCCCTGACGTTGTAGATTCACAATTGACCAGTTGTCCTGGTAACGTTAAGGTTGTGCTATAATCTAGTTCGGCGGCAGTGCATCCGATGTCCTCCTTTATAGTTGAACGAATCCCAAGAAGTATGAGCGTTAAAGTATCGCTGCACTTTGAAGAGTCAGCTTGTGCCATCAGTGAGCTTTTCAACTGGCGATGGAATCTTTCAACCATGCCATTAGCTGCTGGGTGATGAGCTGTTGTTTTGATGTGGTTTACCCCGAGAAGTCTAGCGAATTCCTGAAATAAAATGGATTGGAATTGGGGACCACGATCTGTAGTGATTATCGAAGGTACCCCATAGTTCGATATCCAGTGGTCAAGGAAAACGGATGCTACAGTTTCAGCATGTGTCTTTGATAGGGCATGCTATAGCCCATCTTATAAACCTGTCCACCACGGTGAGAATTGGCAAAATAAATGCAAAAGATATCAAAAACTATTTACAAAATAGGTTTATTAGGTCTACCTCCACACGTGGAATTAGTGAACAGCAATCATGTCCAATGATATATTAATGTTCTCGACCAATTCCCAGTCGGTTACAATTGTTGGTTCTGAGCGAAAATCAACTGCAATTCAATAGTCGATGAGTGCGATAATTAACATTTTTAGGAAATCCTTGTCAAAATAAACTGTCGATGGGCAAACTATGGTTTGACTTTTTTGTGAAACTGATAATTCTTGAAACACTTTCTACGCCAGAGTGACTTGGTATGCAGAATTACACTTTGAGGAATTATCAAACTAGAATTAAATAGTTATATTAGAAGTCTCAATGAGCACTTAAATTCTTCATTTGTGTTTTTTAAGAACCCTTTTAAATTGAATTCCAATGAAATAATGTATTTTTTACGTATCATTACAATCTCCACAACCCCTATACTAGTAATCAACATGTGCTCACTAGTGACTAGCTTCGTCAAGGAATTCTCGGAGTTCTAATGAGAAGCCGTGATCAGTGGAGCTAATCCTTGTCGGGTAGAAACAGGTATCTACTTCAGTACAATGGAAGTTGGTCGCGCAATTTCGTGGATTGATTGGTGTTAGACACTATCACCATTGGATGCCGGCTCAGTGGTTCAGTAGGTTAAGCGTTCGCGCGCGAGACCGAAGGCCCTGGGTTCGAATCTCGCGAGCGGGATCGTGGATGCTCATAGCTGAGGAGTCCCACAATAGGACCAATCGGCCGTCCAGTACCTCCAGGTTTCCAAAGGTGGTCTTACATCAATTGGTTCATGAACTCAATCAAAAACTTAATAATCTCCACAACCCTTATACTAGTAAACAAAAATTTGACTTGATCATTTCAAGGCATTGAATTTTGGATAGATTGCTGATTGAAGTGAAAATAAAAACACATTTACTATACTTCATGAATAGGAAATTTGATTTCTGGCATTTAGTGACTTACTATAAGCAGCTTCTCCGAAGAAAAGACAACTTTGAAATTATCCAGATACTAAATGTGTTGCTACAGATTTTTAGTATTTATTAACCAGGAGCACATTTCATACTAATAAATGACACAAATCCTTCTTTCTTAAAGTAAACAATTGTATGATAGTTGCAGTTTACCCCAAAATCATGTATTGACATGTCATCTTTGCACTTAAATGTTATTATAACCCTTATATCCTAATGAAAGCGTTAAAATCTTCCTGTCTTTTCTTAAATATATGTAGCTTATGCAGATATCCTACGGGACTGATTTGTTATCAGATAAACCGTAATGTAGATAAACTTTGATACTCAGCTAATCCCATCGACAGATTATCAAAGCTTACTATGTTGGGATTTAAGCTTTCTCGCCCTAACATTCCATTGTCAATAATTTTGTAAGATATATTTAATCAAACTGATTTTCTCGAGAAAGAATGGCCTAATTGATATTTATTGCTTAGTTCATTAATTTACGTAAACATTAAAACGTGACAATAAAAGCGTTGTGGTTGGTTTTTCAATGCACACAAGATCACTTTTATTAAATTTAAAATACATAATCATCAACCGGGACCGAAGGTCTTGGGCTCACTTCTCGGATCCCAGTCGTGAGTGTCGAGGAGTCTCATACTAGGACGGGACAGCATTTCTGGGTTACCACTGGTGGTCTAGCTAAGATACGTTTATGATTAAAACCACGAAAATTCTGCAATATCCACAAATCCACCTATATTTAAAAATACTAATCTCTTTACCATAATAGTATTAACTGTTGCCAAGATCTGATCGTGTTGTTTTTTAAACATTAGATCATAAGTGAACAGAAACTAAATGTAGAACACTGTGTGTGTCAATTTTTATCAACAGTGATATTCAGAGCATACATATTGGATAAATTCCCTGTTTATACGCTCAACATAACTATCTCTGAAGGAGTGGCCAAAGTTGTCGATGCATATCGAATGGGCAAACTCATTATGTAACTTATCTATAGTTTGCTTAAATATCACTAGTGTACTAGAAAATAAGAACGTACGATGAGGAGCGTAGAATGTAGTATTGACTGTGCTCTCAAATTGTTCAGGCGGGGCATCTCTAACCTAATCGCCGTTGGATCCTTCAAAACAAAGAAGAAAGGAATCACAATGAATGTTATACAGTGTTATTCACCCACCAATGATAGTGGAGACGACGATAAAGATCAGTTTTACGAGAGGCTTCAATCAGCCATGGAAAAGTGCCCAGGAAAAGAAAATGACCATCATGATGAGAGATATATAAGCCAAAGTCGGAATGGACAACACCGGATGTGAATATATTATAGGACGACATGGATTGACTGAGAGAAAGGAACGAGAATGGTGAGAAATTTGCAAATTGATGTGCATTCAGTAAAGTGGTTATAGGCAGTACAATATTCCCTCACAAACACATACACAAAGCTACATGTATCTCACCGGATCACACTACATGGAACTAGATAAATCATATTTGCATTACTAAACGATTCAGGTCACTGGAAGAGGTGAGAACTAGGAGAGGAGCCGACATATCTTCAGATCACCACTAGGTGGTGGATTACAAGATGAATATAAGAGTAAAATGAATGAATCCTGAAATATTCGTAGAAAATAAGATGACAAATTCATCGTTTATCAAGTCAATAGCGATTCTATAACGAGATGATTAGTAAACACTACTGTGTTTTGAAGAAAGTTTACGTTACTCTTCTTGTAAGATCGGACGTGTATTTGTTTTAAAGTCTGGTAATTCATAAGACTTTTGAAGGGAAAACAGTTATATATTTAGAGATCCATCGTGTTAATCGTCTACATTTGTTGCCTGTAAGTAGATTGTAAAACTTTCTCAATCAGAATTACCACGGAATGATAATTGTGGTTGTTTAGTACAGCTCCAACTTATCCTTATTTTTCCATCACAGTTATTATTTAACGTTTAATTCATTGATCATTTATAAGGAATCACAAACCATACTCTGAATTATTGAAAATTAGCAGAAACAAACGTCAAAAGGAGATTCAAGGTGAAGAAAATCATAACATATAAATGTATTCTGATTCAACTAATAGAGCAAATCGAAAATTCGATCAGTTACTCTGAAATCTCGATAATGCAAAGAGAAGACAATGTTTATCAGAATTATGTAATGATATATTTGAGCAATACATTTCGAACAATCTGATCACATATAAGCTACTTGTTAAGAACATTTTTATAGGAAAAATTAAAAAGTCAATTAGACAGGTTAAGTGTAAGTCATAACATAGGAAAAAGGTTTTAATTATCCCCACGGTAATTATATTAAAAACCCCACCACCACCCTTTTAAAAAAAATGTTTTTCAACCCCAAAATTACAATAATTTTCATCCCGTTTCGTCCAATGAAATGGCTAGTTTTAAAATTCGTTTTAATTGGTTAGTTATGTCTTGTCAAATTGCTATAAAACATCAGTATTTGTCGACGAAGTACATTTTAATCATCATTATGGAGGAGAGGAACATGTCGAGTACAAGCACTGTTGCTTCTCACGTAACAGAAATGGAGGAAGTCTTTTTGATAACCTTGCTTCTCGTTGCGTTCCCATCACTTGAAACGTTGAAGTCCGCTATCATTATGAAAGATCAACTTACTGTCATTATGTAATAATAATAATAATAATAATAATAATAATAATAATAATAATAATAATAATAATAATATATTTCTGCATGTGCAGGTACACACCGTTTTTACAGGTATGATCTCTAAATTACAACATTTGTTGGTTCACAAAATGTTCCCCAACTTATTAAGCTTATAGTTGTTATAAAATGAAATCGTAGAGCGCTTGCTGTAAACTATGACCTTGAGAGGACGCGTACATCAAGTTTATTCCAAACGTCAGAAGTTTCATAGCTGTGCTCTCAGAGCAAGATTCTGAAGAAAAAAGAGAAACAGAAGAGCAGCAAGGCACTTGGATATGAACGCCAAACGTTGCTTAACATTGTGTAGTAGAACGGTCAGAGGTATAATAAATTAGAATAAATTCATATTATGTCTTGTTAGTGAAATGAAGTCAGAGGCTCCATATTAGAGAATGTACCAATAAAGAACAATGAGTTGTGATGTTTAACAAGTTGGAGTAAGCTCACATGAAGGAAAGGAAGTCAAGGCTGGTACAAGGAAAGCCGTTTTATTAGAAGGGTGTGTATATAGAGGATGAATTGTTAAGAATACTAATGACTATATCTTTTGTTGTCTAACTTTTTTTCCTTTTTTTGTTTGTCCGATGCCAGCCACACAATCCTAGTGTAAAAGTCCGAGTTAGCATACTATAGGTTGTCTTAACAGAATAGCTAATCCAGCATAATATTGGAAACATGAGTTTAAGTGGCGAGCGTAGGAAAACAATCTGTATCACAGATTGATTGACTTATTCTCAATAATGAGGAGCCTGATACATACAAAATGTCCTGTCCCCACAAACACGGGTGGATTGAAGTTATCGCCCTCACCATCAATGCTTGCTGATCAGTAACTCCACCCTCCCTCCTTTTGTGATATTAGGCTCATTTAGGCTTATTTTTGTATATACGTCATACCTCACACAGTCCTCTGTTTCACAAACTGTTGGAAAGCACTATTTCTATAAGTACCATTTTACAAGCTTATCAGGCAGTTACAAGCTATGGACTGTGGGTAAAGCATTGATGCAGTGCCTCTGTTAACTATAGTATAAAGTATATTTTGCCAATCAGAGTATAAGCGTTAAGATTCACCAAATAAGGCGGAGGTCCGCAAGGATCTCCGACTCTTGAACGGTTACAAATCACCTGACCCAAATGACTTACCTCAGGACCTTTTTAAAGATAGTGGTGACTTTCGGGTTGAGGAGCTGATGACTTTGTTCACGAGGGTTTGGGAATGAGTCGATAGTTGTCCCTATCTTTAAAAAGGGTTCACGTCGTTCCTGTAACAACTATCCTAAAAGCCCTATATAAAAACACCTCAGAGTGAGGGCATACAACCACCTCTCTCCATTGTTCCATTCGAGCAGTGGGGTTAGGCAGGGTTGCCCAATCTCACCATTTCTTTTCAAATTTGTCATCAATGACATTCTGCAAACAGCTCTGACGGATGTAAGTAATGGCGGTGAGGATCTGTTGACTGGAGAAAGAATTCTCGACGTTGAGTATGCGGACGATATTGTCTGTGCGATAATGCCCAAGGCATGCAATCCGCACTTAATCAGTTGGCAATCAGTGTCCGTAAGTATGGGTATGTGCTTTGCACCTTCGAAGTGCAAAGTACTTCTACAAGACTGGCAGGATTCTAATCCTGTACTCACCCTGGATGGTGAGCAGATAGAAGCAGTCAAGAAGTTCGTGTATCTAGGTGGCTACATAAGTGCTGGCGGTGGCGTGAGTGATGAAATCAATGCACGTATAGTGAAAGCCAGAGTGGCTTGTGCCAATCTGAGCCATCTTTGGCTCCTCCGTGATGTTAGCCTGGCTTTAAAAAGTCGGATGTACAACGCTTCGGTGAAAGCAGTTTTCCTCTATGCATGTGAAACCTGGCCTCTGCGAGTTGAGGACGTTAGACGACTCTCTGTGTTCGATCATCGTTGTCTCCGAAGGATCGCTGACATCCGGTGGCAACACCATAATAGTAATGCAGAGATTCAGCATCGTGTGTTCGGACACAGAGACGGTAATGCAATTGGTGTCATCATCTTGAAACACCGACTTCGGTGGCCTGGACATGTTCTCTGAATGTCGTCCTAGAGAATTCCACGTCATGCATCATTTGCCGATGCTGGGACTGGTTGGAGAAAGCGGAGAGGTGGTCAGTGCATGACAGGGTGTCGTGGTTTGAAAGAACGCTGCAAAAAGCTGGCTTCTATTGGTCTTTTGTGACTGGGCGGCTGGGGTCCGAGAGATGGTGCAACACAGTGGCTAGAGACGTTATCAGATTTGGCTCAGGATAGAATTCAGTGGCGATCCTGCCGCAACCTTCTTTCACATTCTTCATAAGAAAATGCTTGTTTCTTGATTATCTGAAAGATTTCTTCTGATTTTACTTTTCCGTTTCCTCCATTATTACCAATATTATTATTATTACACTACCTTACACTTATCTTATCTTATCTTAGAACTCTCATTGTTTTGTGTGGCGCATATATATTTGTTGCCCTCTTGTACCAGTATTTATGCGTTGAAATAAATCAGTAAACAATTTTGCTCCGCAGACTTCTGTATGATATTGAACCGATCGGTTTTCAAACAAAGTGTCTTTGTAGGTTGTGATCATTTGTGGGACGCCAAAATTCATCACCCATTTTGCAAGAAACTTTTTGACGACTTTTATGGCTACAGTAACTCCTTCAATAAATATATACTTAGTTTACAATTAGGTGAAGAATCGGTGTTATAGGATATGATTCAAATGTATAGATCAAGGTGAAGCATAGGTGTCCTTTAAAGCTAAATATCACTTACCGGGCACTTTGATTTTGATGTACAATTATGACAAGAACACCGACCAAAGGATCCACTCAGTTTTTGTCGAATACTGTAGGCTTAATGATAATCTTCGGCATTTCAGAGCATTGCCTGAAGAGCTCACTAAGAAAGTCAATTCTGTTTCTGATCCAGCCAAACGACCTGAATCAGAAGCTGGTAAAGATAATAATAATAATTTATTCTCAAATAACAGTTTGTTACATGAGGTATGCCAGTTTACAGGCAAGATCAAATTGATACAAATGATACAATATACACTGTACTAAATTACATAGCTGAGTTGATAATTTATAAGATATGAATGTAGATGTTTTTAATCAGTACCGCAGTTGGCGCGCTTCATGAAAGTCGCGTTGCAAATGTGCAACTGATGGTCAAGGATAGGTCCATTGAAGGTGAGAGCTTCTAAATGTCGCAACCATATGTCCCTTTGGAATATCTAAGGCTTTGAGGATGGTGCAGGATGAAATCTTTCGTTCCATATAACAAGAGGGCTGAAAGAGGAAGCAAGTAAAAGAAAGGACGAGAGGCAGCGTAGCCAATATTCATGAAGGAATGTTTAAGGTATGATTACTCAGTCTAATTTTCTTTTATTAAGGTATTTGTTAAGAAAGAGCATTTTAATAGGTTAAAGAGAATAAGTGTTACCAAGATGTGAGTGGACATACAACTGACAAATGGAGGCGATTCAGAGAGGAGCTCAGAGTATGGGATTATATGTGGTTATAAAATGAAATATAGTGCTAGAAACAGTATTGTGATATACAATTGGCTATCTTCCTTTTATTATCGAAGCTATTAGATCCACTTTCATTTTTTTTGTACTATTTTTTTTACCAGGTATCATAGGGTTTTGAGTAGGCTTCGTATATTAGCGAATTGTCTAGTTTGATTGTAATAGGATTACTGGGAAGGAAGTGAAACCAATTCAACGTTCATAACACGATTTAATGCTCATAAAGTCCTTCTTAAATGAGGATCGAAAAGTGAACTAAGACAATTTATGAATGAAGAAATGAGAAGATATGTTGAATTATGGTCTACTTCGTTATTAGTACTGCTCTAATAATAAAACTGACCCTAAAATTGTACATTTGTCATGATGTAAATGCCTAATCTATAAGATCTTACGTGGAAGCTTCCTCTTGACTAGTCACATCATTGTCTAAACTGACTCATCTTATCGTAACAATTACCAATATATGATGGAGAACATATTCAGGCTGGAGACAGAACAATACATTTAATATGAGTAAAAGATATGAGGTAACACTCGACAGGGACCACGCTTGCAAGGTCGAGTCATGCCATCCGATCAACTCGAACTAATTCAATTCAATGTTTTCCCTCCTTCATCGCTGGGTTTTTTTCTGCGTCAAATGTTGAATATCTATTTCCCCAATTGTCTCGTGTTCAGCTTTGAGGGTTATGTGATTAGGGGCCAATGCTACTACGGCTTCCATAAACACTCAATGTCCAGCCTTCATGTATTGTAAGATTATGGACGGCTACTGGACTGTTGTACGTGGGAATGTGCATCACAATCACGAGTGCGATTCCCTGAGGTATGAAGGTAATTCATGAGTGCTCAGGTTAACGGATGGGGAGATTCAAACTGTGAGACCGCTGCTGATATCTGATACCGCTGCATTCCACATAAAGAATTTTGCTTACCAATCTTATGGGAAACGTCTGATTGATCAAGATGTCTGTAATATGCGGTACAAAGTGTTCTCACACGCGAACCTTCCTGGTAAGCGATTTGCCAATTTATAATGTACACCATAGGTGATTATGTTAAATTACATAACATTACATAACATCCTTGGGTGGACTTTGCGAATGAGAATTAGACGATGATAAGTGTCCATCATATTTTTCTTCATGACTGCTGAGCAAATGAATTTGACAGGTCGTTTCTGTGATGTTATTGGTTTTGACGGGACGTACAAGATCGAAAAACACCGGTGCTTAGATCCATTTTCAGTGTGCTGTTTCTCACTGGATATTGGATGGAAGGTAGATTACAGAAATATACATCAGATTGCCGGATAAAAGCCAACACCGGTCAAGAGCCAGCAATGCGTGGACTTCAGGAACGATTGACACCAGCTGCATGTCAAGTACTGAAGTGACACGTGCGCACTCCTTTTACGGAGTTTGTAATGTCTTCTGACTTATTCACGGCTGTGAACGCAACAGGCACTTACAATGTACACCGCGATTCCATGCTCTGTTCCTGTTCATTTTCCAAGTAAAACGGTTCGCCATTTGGGCACATATTGGCTTACTGTACACACAGTATTACTGATGCGAACGTACAGTGAATTTTTGATAGGTGGTTACACTCTGATACTTATCTGACTCACATTACAGTTGAGAATTATTTCCCAATGCAATTGAGCCAGCCGAGCATGAAGAATGCAGTAATTGCATTAGTCAGGCGAATGTCTGAAGAACAATCCAGTTCATTTTGTAACCATGCTTATTACGGTAGACTACCACCAACGCCGTTGAACTTACAGGCAGAACCGCAGATGTACACTGAAACAAGAACCTCGACTCACGTTGCAACACCTTAGATGTACCGAAGAAATGTTAATTTGGATGAAACGTTAAGTAAAGACGACGATGAAGTAGTTTCCCTAAACTCCGAAGAGTTAACGGAACGCAACATGCAATATGAAGAAGAGGAGGAAGACAACCGTTTGTGTGACACCTGTAATCTGGCACAGCCGCCGTGTGAAACTGGTGATGCAGTTGATTGGGTTTTCTGTCTTTGTGAAGCAATGTTTCATAGATTCTGTGCTTATGACCCATCACCGAACGTACGAGCAGTCCACTGTCCGATGTGTCGCGGCATTACTAACTCATAGTTACGCCGTCCGACCCCGAGAACGATTAAAGGCCCGTTTTAGGGCTACTCACAATTTGATTTACATTAATTCTTCCCTATCTTTTTTTCTATGTCGAAGGTCAAGTGATTAAGCACTTATTAATGTCTCATGAATTTAGATATCCTTTAGAGAATAATAATGAAAAGCGATTATCATTGATGTATTCGTAAACTTGTTTCTAACGTTTATTAGATATAAAGGTTAAGAAAACTTAGACAAGATTTTGTCATCTAATGAACACTAAACTAATAATTTTAAATAGAAAATAATGTGATTACTATTCATGTTTTAGTAACACTTTTGTAAACTATCTAATAATAGTACATTCTAGTACATTTTCATAGGAATATTGCAATGTAGTGAAAATTGTAATTTTGTCGTTAGGTCAATAAGTTGATGAGACTATTTATTAGTGAATAGAATAAGATAATTACAAAGATAAATGTGATTAAAACTCATAGAGAAGTGAACACAATGAAGAAAATTAACTTATTTATAATTAAAATAATGAGAATATCAAACAAGTTGAAACCATCATCATTGAAATGATTCATGTGATTAAAAGGTCATAGAGTGAGTGTAAAAAGAAATAAGAATATTAGACGTTTCATGAATACAAAAAAAAAACACAAGAATTTTATATTCATGTTTTAGATTAAAAGTACCTGAAACCAAAACTAACCGTATGTATGAAGTACGTCTGATAGTCAACTAAGCCTTGGTTATTTTCAAATAAACTTTATTATTTTTCATATAAACATATCTCTTACACATTAATACAAACATCTATTTATAAAAATTCTTCATGTTTATTGGATGACTTAGTCAGTATACAGTAAAGCCGAAGAACCTTATACCTATTTATATTCGATAATTTTGTTGTTTGATTATATTTTCCTTGAAAAAGTTTGGACAAGATTGCCAGGCGAAACGTTGAATTGACTTAAAAATTCATTCGCTGAGATTTTACAAATACAACATTCTTCCTCTTTAATGTCTCACATTAACTCGACACCCAAATATTGTGAAGCTATTCGTTCAAATTTAGACGAAAGTTCTTATTTAAACCTTCATTGTTATTGATAACTACTGATTATATCACCGTATTCATTTGCACACCCATATATAACTATTAATTACTGGTGCAATCATACTATAAAGTTGTAAGTCCATAATTTCCATATTTTATAAAGGCCAAAAATAAGGCATGACATTAATGAATTTGACAATGTAATGTGTTAACAATGGTGAACGTTTACATCTGTTACGGTATATATCTATATACTTACAAATTGTAATATTTGCAAATTAGAAAGGTCATTCATTAAAGGTCAGGATGATTTGCAGTAAAGTGTTCAGTCACAATAAGTGGAAGAGCATTATCGGAAGATTGAAAATGTAAAAAAATTTGTGTCAACGGAATGCTTAGTATGAGAATTGAATCTTGTCAATTGACATAATAATAATAATAATAATAATAATAATAATAATAATAATAATAATAATAATAATAATAATAATAATAATAATAATAATAATCATAATCATAATCATAAGGACAATCAATAATAACACATTTTAAATGTTGATTGATGCAGTTGACCTTATTCATATTTATACGTTGAATGTCGATAGATATTTGTTGAGTCAGTCAGTCAGATGACGTAGGCTTGTTCATTGACACTTCATGAAACTGATATTTCAAATGCTTATCAAAAATGGTTACATTCATAATGTCTAAATATAGTTCAGGTTTCATATTACGGCGGTTAACAATATTCACACATGACTGATGAAACACACACCAGTTTTGATTACGACCAAAGAAAATTAATTTTAAAATACAGAACTACAAATAATTTACAAGTGAAAACAATAAACCGTGTTTCAATGGACTTTTAAAATGAACCGAATTGAAATCTAACGTTGTCTGTCTAATTCTCATTATGAATGACCATTTACAAAATAAACGTTCACTAAATATTAAGTGACTATTTCGGGAAAATTTATGACTACTTTCATATACTGTCAAAGTCAGTTCATTCAATGATGGTCTACGGTTGGTTCACCTGAATTATACATATTGCAATCAGTAATTTATCATGATGAATTATTGATATGTTGATTTCTTTTTCCCATTAACAGACCATGTGTTACTCAAAAAACTTATGTACACACTTTGGTGATAGTTTGTTTATTAATTGGGTATTCAACATTAGACAACCGACCTAATTCAGTAATCACTATTATCAAATAGTCAAACCGGTTTTCTGTTCCTCTTTTCCCAAAAAAAACTTTCTTCAAATGTGATACATTTACTTAATCGTGTCAAGATAACTAACGACTTTAATTAAAGGTTGACATGAAATCACTTGAACGGAAAGCAAAAGTTTATCCCAATACACATTCACTAACAGTAGAATTGCACTTGAGTTGGTGTTTTTTTTCTGAAAATGTCTAAATTTCTTAAAAGATTAAGATTAATCAAAAAGAATTATTTATTCTCATTAAATTTCAAATGTAAAAGATGAAAATTCTGACATCCAATCACAGCTCTAGATGCGATTTCAATTTCTATTAATCAGATTACAGAGATGAACAGTTTACGATCAATTACAAAATGATTAAAGGTGACCAAATGTTTGTTCATTATCACTTCAGTACACACATGCAAAACAAGTACACCAATCACCGATCAATAAATTTTTTTACACACACTACAATTTCTAAGAAACGGGTGGTAGGGAATCTTAATTACCGTGGGCTTAATGCCAACCCTCGAACTCGGCACGTTACTCTCCTCCACAATGATGATTAAAATGTACTACGTCGACAAATACTGATGTTTTATAATAATTCGACAAGCCATAACTAACCAATTAAAATGAAGTTTAAAACTAGCCATTTCATTGGAGGAAACGGGATGAAAAATATTGTAAATTTGGGGTTGAAAAAACTTTTTTTAAAGGATGGTGGTGGGGTTTTTAAAAAAATTGCCGTGGGGATAATTAAAACCTCATCTGATTCTGCAACAATTTTGGTATATGTTCGCCCACCCTTAATTGCAAATCACGATTGTTCCTACCTATGTACGTGTTTCCACACCTACAGGTAAATTGATAGAAGTAACGGGATGTGACACAATCGCTTTCGTGCTGTTTGGAATTTTGGTGAAACATAGACCTTATATTTTCGATAGTGACAAGTTGGGCTGCATAAAATGTTCGATTGGTAGCTAATTTAAGTCTCCGTTTCAACATGAGACTATTTGTGTCGCCTCTGAATGGTAACGTAACATAAACTCGCTTTTTGGGTGCGAGAAGCGTCATAGGTCTAGTTGTATTGAAACCCTTCCAGCGGTTTATGAACTTCAAAGAATAACCATTAATCATTACGTATCAGTCAAGAGCTTCATCTCTACTTCAATAGTATCACTAGTACAAATACGATTGATTCTATTGAATAAGCTCTTTATTAAACCGCGTTTATAATGAATAGGGCAGTGACTATGAAAATTGAGATATTGCCCCGTCCATGTTGGCTTTCTATATATAGCACGTTGGATGGTCAAATAAGATCACAGGATAGACAGACATCATCATCCATTACGAAACATTTGATTGAGACGAGTTATAAGGTTGACATCAAATCAGCATTTGTAGTGTTATACAAAAGCTTTCAAGGACGTATACTAAGGTTTATTGGTTTCGAAATGTATTGCTCAAATCTATCATCATATAATTCTGATAAACTTTGTCTTCTCATTGTTTTATCGAAATTCATTATAGGGACTAATTGTTTTAAATTATTTCAAATAATAAACAAATTTCAAAATAGAGAATAACTAACCAACCGATTGAACATTTGAAAGTAAATGAAGCACATAATTGTTGGGATATTCAGGAAAATATCCCAAAAATTATTCTATTAAGTCTAATGCTATTCTTGGACTTAGAAATGGTATTATTTACTTATTGGTCAGTACTTATTTCACGTGTCATTTTCCTACTGGTTAATATTGTACAATGTTATTTTCTATTTTATGGTACGATGTGGTCTGCTTGACTGGTATATAAACAGAGTGTGTATGAAATATAATGATTCATATCTCAGAGGCTGAGACTTGTGTTCTGGACTCAACTGGTGGGCTAGACATGGAAGCGGGGCCAATCAGAACCCTAGGTCGTTCTACGTGTCTGCGCGTCTTTGGTCCGATCGATAATTCGCTACCCTCTAATCTGCTGCCGTGTCACAGTTATAGCAATAATATTCAACCATACTAATATGATTGTGAATCACTCATCATTAAATTAATGAATAACAGAGAATACAAATGAAAGCAAAATGTGTTTCAATGATACTTGGTAACTTTCAATTGTATTATTTACTAGTCACAATCTATTCAGTACCGGTTACAAGTGTCCTATAATCAGATTATCTTAAAACAATATTGATCTACTTATACGAAAATAAGTTTACCATAGGATTCTATAATGACCATATTATTTTGTTCGTCATAAGGCATAACTGTCATATACATTAGTCGGCAAGTATCTGTTAACACCAAAATGAACATTATTACAGACACCATGGTTTTTGAAACGGTCTTCGAAACATTATCAAGAAAGGGCACTAGTGATTGTTGAAATATATACATTAATCTGTTGCAGGTAAAGGTTCAGATACAGACGTAAAGGCGAGGATTGGCAAAGCAAGGGTCGCATTTCTACAATGGAAAAACATATGGAACTCAAAACAAATTTCGACCAATATCAAAGTCAGAATCTTCAATACGAATGTCAAGACAGTTCTACTGTATGGAGCTGATATTTGGAGGACTACAACAACCATCATCAAGAAGGTACAAGTATTTATAAATAGATGTCTACGCAAGATACTCAACATCCATTGACCGGACACCATCAACAACAGCCTTCTGTGGGATAGAACAAACCAGCTTCCAGCTGAACAGGAAATTAGGAAAAGACGATGGAAATGGATAGGACATACATTACGCAAATCATCAAACTGCATCACGAGACAAACCCTAACTTGGAATCCTGAATGGAAGCAGAAAAGAGGAAGGCCGAAGAACCCATTACGTCGGGAAATCGAAGCAGATATGAAAAGGATGAATAAGAACTGGAAGGAGCTGGAAAGGATTGCCCAGGACAGGGTTTGATGGCGAGTGCTGGTGAGCGACCTATGTTCCTTCACGAGGAGTAACAGGAGTAAATAAGTAAGTTGCATGTAAAAAATATATTTGGATTGATGTCAGTCACTATAATCTTAGATTAAACTGATCGTCATACTTATACATTTTTAGTTTAATCTCGTATGTTAATAGTAAGTGAAAACCTACTAGTGAGTGAATAGATTAAGGCGACTGATTCATATTCTCTAACTGCTAATAATGATTAAATATACTATATTCAGTGGTGCATATTCAGTATTGCATACTCTATTTAATTAATCCCTTCATCGGTCATCAAACGCCTATTTTTAGAATTATTATAAATGAATAAGATAATTGATAGTTCCTCATTAATTTGAATGAATCAAACCCTATTGAGACATACAGAAACTGTATATTAACACTGTATTAATTGTATATTGGTTGATGTTAAACAAACTGATTAGTATATTAATTCATTATTACTTTACTAGAGTTTGTATTATTCTTATTTTATAAATGTGTTCATTTCATATTTGTACACTTAGAATTCGAAAACAATTTGATTAGTCTTATTGGCATATGTGCATACTATGCGTATTCCCTTCAGATTGATCAACTACAACCCTAAACATCAATGGGAAGATTCAAGTAAACAATATCAAGTGAATTTAAACTTTACCCCATTGTACAAAGAAGTGGTTAACAGGACTCAGTAGCTAAGTAAATAACGTGATGGCATTTGGAGCGAACTATACTGGAGTTGAGTCCTGGAGTAAACATCAACTCTGAAATGCAGGTACATTCAGCTGACGAGTCCCAAATAGGACGAAACGCACGTACTGGATTCCACTGCTAGCCACTATCCATCTTTGCTCATTGTGATTCCGGTTTCAAATCACTTCCGTTTTTAATTCAGTATGACGATTATTCAGTGTAATATTTGTTTTATTTTGAGTATGCTATTTTATTCAGTTTAACAATGATTTATTTCAGTGCGACGTTTATCAAAATGTCTGTTCAAGATATTCTTTGCATTAAATTAACGTGAACTATGTTCAGTACGTCGTTTGTTTAGGTGGAGTTTTGTTCTCTGAGTTAGATGGTTTTATCATGGAGTATTCATTGTTCTTCTAAACAAAATCACCAGCACACACTTCAGTTAAACTTCCACAACCAAACCATCTAGCTCAGAGAACAGAACTCCATCCAAATCATCAACCTGAGCTACAAATCTTGTAATTTGTTATAATTCTGAGTATTTTCCACAAATATGATTTCTTTCTAATTAGTAATCAGAATGGGTGTGCAACCAATATATCAATGAGTGTATTTTTGACGAGAGTCTTCGTTGTATTTTGACATTAATAGATCTTCAGTTGTACGAGTCTTCCGTGATCGTAGATCGCGTCGTGAGTAATTACAGTAGTTACTCGTTTGCTCAAACAAAAGTAACAAACGATGTGGATGTAACAGCGAGAACTAGCACTACTACGTTTTTATTATAGAAGACTAGTAGTTAAAAATTTTCAGCAGGTTGCTTCCAGATGATTAATAGGATTAGTTGTGGCTTGTGAACAATGCGATGTACATGGAACAAATAGCTAAGTATCGAGTGGTTTGTTAGCTTCACTACGACTTTACGCTTTCATAGATTTATTTGTTTCGGAAATTTTATTACGTGAACAGTAACTGACATGAACGGAATACTCAAAATCACTGAAGTGTGTCTGATATCGGTTATCTGTTGCGTATTACTAATATTGTTACATTTGGGACCCATCAGCGGTATTACGTAGAACAAGAACACAATTAGGAACAAACGAATGTGTTTGTACATAAAATTACAGAACATCTTAGTAAAATCTGAGAACCAAACAGAAAATACTTAATTTGCAAAATGTCCATCAATTGTCTCAAACTTGACTGTTCCTTTTACAAACGTCAATAAATCATCTCAGACTTCACTGTTCCTTCATTTCCACAGCAACCGTTCTCTGTTCTCGTTCTCTTTTCTTTGATCGTAACCTTCAACCACCAGGCATTTCACTTTTTATTGATGATACTACATATATGTCGACATCAGTAGCACACACCACAGTATCTTTAAAATGCTTCTTGTCATTAATTATTTTCTAGCTGACTATGTCACCTATGAAGTTTACATGGTCACAGAATGACTAATTCTGAGTAGAAAGTGACTCAATGTTCCTAAATGAGGATTTTCTTCATCGAGTTATATTTACTTTCTTCAATGTTAAAATCACTTGTTTGTTTCAACATTTTAACCTTGTGTTTCTTTACTCAAAAGGTGACCACCATATTCGTTTTATCATAGTAAATGATTTTACTTTTTCTCCACCAGTATTTCCAAAGCACATAATTCATGATTTTGCTCACCACTATTCACCACATTTCTCCTAACCTGAAGTGATCTATATTGTCAAGCTAATACCAACCTCACAGATTTGAGTAAATCAGATTCTTCCAAATATTTGATTTAGACCACTATTTTCAGTAAATCACTGTTATACTATCGAAATAAAACCAATCTGTTAAACAATCAATCATTATGGATTGAAACTCAACGATTAATTTGAAAGAATGAGGATTCCTCAGCTAAGAAACTTTTCAGTGATATAATCTTTTTAAAAAGTACTGTCGTATTTATGAGTAGTATTTTACTTGTAATAGTTTACAGTCGGACGTGCTCAAGTATTAGATATGAAAGTCTTTGAAAATGAAGTTGTTTCGTATAATTCAAGGAAGTAATCAAAGATTTGTGGAGATTATAGAATTTTTACGGTTTAAATCAAGAGTTAATATTAGCTAAGCGACGATTGAAAACCTGGAACCAATAGATATACGTTTAGTTCAAGTGTGGTACTCTTTGCTAGTGACTAGCTTCAGAACGTAAATCTTAGAATTCTAGTTAGAAGTCCTGACCAGTGGAAATAATCCTTGTCGGGTGTGAGGCAGTTACCCACTGAAGAGTACTGAAGATGATCGCGCAGTTTCGTGGGTTGACTGAGATAAGACATTAAGACCGTTGGATTCCGGATCAGTAATTTAGAGTTTAGGCATTCCCATGCGAAACAGTAGAGCCTAAATGCAATTATTCCGTGTGCGGTCGCGGATGCATACACCTGAAAATCATCAAACTAGAACGAATCGGCAGTCCAATGCTTCCAGGTTTCCAGTAGTGGTTCGTGATTTTAATGAAATGCTGACTAGTATTTGAGAATTTTAGGCAACATAGTTCACAATCGACCTTAATGGCTTACGTGGATTCATTGTCTATCTTCTTTTAAGTTGCAAGTCATGTCATAATTTCAAACATTCTTAGTCTACGACTTCGTCCACTAATAATTATTCTTTCATATAGCCATTATTATTAGTGTCCGTTTTACTCCTGATCACGTTATTTAATGTAAAAACACTTTATCCTTAATGTAATAGAAAGCTAGATGAAATATAAATACCCTATTGTCGTAGTTATTGTGTATCATATTGAACTATCAGATTCTTACCTCACCATACTTCTCGCTGTTAGTCCTCTATTAACAAATGTCTGTGTGGAAACATACACACGAAGAAAAATAATCGAATAATGAAACAAACGGTTATGGGATAAATGTCTAGATGGATTCACAACCACTTATTGTCAAATATTCCGATGAACATAAAAATTAGAAAACTATATTCATCACTAACAAAACAAATAGTCGGAATGGATCATACGATTGACATCAACACAACTGACAACAAACATGGTATAGAAATGGTTGAGGTTGGATTTTTCGGTTTGTATATACATTGGCTATTCGGAATTACAAACTCCCATTATGTGTATAGAAACAATTTGTCGGTACCTTGAATCTGACTTGGTAATATCTGAACTATTGTACAACGTAGGGTGATGTTACAACTTCCTGTTTTTTACATATTATATCAACGTTTTAAACTCCTTTATTTACCATTAGCATTATATTTATTTGGATTTTTGTTTAATTGACCTTCATTCGTTTTAGTAAACATCTCAATATGTATGTGTATACGTTATATTTTTCAGACCAATCCTTCTCATTGTTCTAACTAGAACTCCAGATTGTTAGAGGTGCATCACTAAAAAGATATTGAGTACACTTTTATATTTACCCTATTTTCGATTATCTTCATGTCAATATTATTTAATAAGTAAAACAGAATTCAGCGAAATCTTTCTTTTCTCGACAAAATCATTTACTTAAGCTGTACATTCGTATATATAGTTAGATATGGGAAATATCTGTCTATTGAATGATCGAAAGGATTGTATAACAAAAACAATGGATTCAACAATAAATAACAAATGAAGTTAACGTACTAATCAAGGAGTAAGGGAGAAACAAAATGTATGGGCCAGATAATAGTCTAATTGACAGATATGAAGAAAAACAACAAAACAACAAAGGTCATAATAATAAACTGATTGATAATCAAGAAAACTTGTAAAGGGTAATAATAATAATAATAATAATAATAATAATAATAATAAATGATTAGAGTATAAAGTGCAAAATAGTAATTTAAAAATATCGATAATAATGAGAGTGCAGAAAAACACCCACCTAGAAACGTACCCACTAAGGGAATCAGGGCCAAGGAACGATGAGAGGTCGAATAAATCGTTTCTGCACGCAAAGTTCAGGCTTTAGTTTGTGGATTACCAATGCCTCTGCGGTGCATAAAATATTGATTGTACCCCCGTCGATCCAGTTCCTTTGACTCTGTAGACTACCTTAAATGAAGAGTCTTTGGGAGCGATGTGTCCCCAGTTAATTAAGTGCTCCTATATCGAACTAGTGGTTGTTTTACATTCCCCTTTTAAGAGCAAGGCCGGATAATGTTTCAAGATGCGTTTGGATAATGATCGCTTCATGTGGCCTATGTAACTTGCACCACATAAGCAAGTAAATTTATATATGCACATTGATGTGGCCCAAAGCAGAAGTTTGTCCTTAACACCTCCCAGAATGGTAGGTTGGTTAGAGAGAACGATTCGGAGCTTGGCTGAGTAGAATGTTTTATTCAATGATTTCGAAATCCGTTTATTTAAGACTTCAGCAGCCGTGTCTCCTTTAAACATTATTTAATAGTATTTCCATTCATATATGAATACGAATTGAGTTTCCATAGACTGTTAAGTTAAGTGTTACATATGCCTAATCTCAATTAGTCCTGATATATCATTCTATTTAACAAAGGATAATTACTGAAAAATAAAATAAGATTATCTATGTCAAGACATGGGACTAATAAGTTAATGCAGTTTCAGTGTAGTAAAATCAAGGTCTAGTGGCTATCAATTGAAAGAAATTTAGTTTGTCTAGTCATCTACAACTCTGAATAGCTTTTTGATCAAACGTATCTTGTAATAAAATCACTTTAGTTAATTTCGTGAATGTATGAGCCTTTTCTACTATATAGTAATGCTCAATTTAGCAAATCACTGGATAGACAGTGATATATTGTCTCACTATTAAGGTGACTTCATTGTTTTAAATCAATACCTAATTATAAATATACACAATAATTGGATGATTATTATTTGGGTGGAACTAAAGTACGACTTATCAATGTATTAAAGCCTCAGTGAAGAAAAGTCATATGAGTACATCCAAGTCAATTATCTAATCTTTTTACTGAATGACCATAAAACATGTAGCTTATAGTTGATTTTAAATGGAACTTGATGTTATGTTCATTATCTTCATACTCGATGACCGGGGGATAAATGAATTAAGTAAGAAGTAGAATATAAGTGTTCCTGAGTATACACCCCAGTAATTGAATTAACTAGCATATACAGTAGTAATAAATGATCAAAGTATAATAGGATTGACTGAACATGAACTTTGAGTTGCAGGGACAGCCAACTGACGAGTCCAAGATAGGATGAATCGCGCATCCTCGATCCTACTGCTAGAAACCATCCATCTCCACTCATAATCCTTGTAACTTAATGGCAATTTCAAGGCAATCCACATAGGATGCGCATATGACAAAAAGAGACTGATCAATTAGTCTTAAACGAAAATGGAAAGACCTGAACAACCATTACAAATAAAATAAAATATTCTTGAGCATATATTTAAGTAATTGAATTAACTAGCATATACAGTAGTAATAAATGATCAAAGTATAATAGGACTGAGTGAACACAATTGGATCACAATAATAGTAGTGTTGGAATAATCCCAAATTTAGACCTCTTTGGAATTGAATTGGATTTATACCGACAAAGTCATTTAGGATCATCAGCAGTCACATTAGAACAGAAATAACGCTGGCAATAGAACATCTAGTAATTGTATTGTAGTGAAATAAATTCAGGACTGCATTAGACTAACCTAATCCGATTTTTATTGAAATAAATTCAAACTGTCCAGAGTATCAACTAGACAACGTGTATTAAGTATTTATACATTAATATAGTAGTGGAATATACAAATAGACAGAACTAAACAAGGGAGTATTTGGAAGATTCACGTGCAAAGAGTTGGAATATGCAGTTATGTTCATCTAACATATCTGTTTTAGATAACACAGATGTTCGAAAACTAAGTAACTTAAATAGGTAAGATATTGTACCATATTCCGTATTTTTGCGTCGTGAATGTATTAACTGTTAAAAGATCAGAGGTAATCATATTCAGCTGTATTGCTGTAGCAAATATGAGCCACTATGATGGCAATGATATCCCTTACTTACTACTTACTTAAGCCTGTTACTCCTCGTGAAGGAGCATAGGCCGCTTACCAGCATTCTCCATTCAACCCTGTTCCAAGAGATCCTTTCCAGCTCTTTCCATTTGTTATTCATCTTTTTCATATCTGCTTCTATTTCCCGACGTAATGTATTCTTTGGACTTCCTCTTTTCCCCTTCCCTTCAGCAGTTCAAGTTAGCGCTTGTCTCGTTATGCAGCTTGGTGATTTCCGTAATGTATGTCCTATCCATTTCCATCGTCTTTTTCTAATTTACTCTTCAGCTGGAAGCTGGTTTGTTCCCTCCCACAGGAGGCTGTTACTGATGGTATCTGGCCAATAATGATATCCCTAATGACTATCTATCCTTCATATGAGATGTTAATAGTATGGTGTGTTAATCCTTCATTTACCTCAGTATCAGTAGCTAAATCATCGCATAACAACCAACGTAGTATCCAGGACACAAATAACAAAACTATAAAAAAACAAGCTGACCTAGTTTTAAAAATTCTTGCCAAAAAACATATTTTTCCTGTCAAATATGTGCAAACATTTCAAATTTATAATCTTTTTATTTCGCTACCAAGTCACTAAGCGTTCCATAAATTACAAAGTATCAAGCATAGTCATTTGATAGGTTCATAGATGAAAATTCAGCTCTAAAGGATTTTAATGGATACTAAAGCTCACATTGCCTTTGATCAATCGTCAAAAATGAAGTATTTAAGAAATTATAAGAAATCAAATGACGTACATAAGTATGTCATTATAATGTAAATTTGGAAAAAGGTAGCAATAGAATTAAGGAAGTGCATTTTGTCCTAATCAAAACTCGGTAGATGGATGTCTTTGCATTTTAGTGTTTTAAATAGTGAAACAGACATTTATCCTTACCGTATAGGCTATAGACTATCTGAACCCATTTGATCAATGGATAACTCATTGACCATTTGAAATGAAAGCTGCTGTGTTTGAATCCTGGCATTAGTATCAACACAGGTATCCATTCATAACCAGCTGACATGTCCCAGATAACACAAGAGGAGTGTCATGGGTTCTACTGCTAGCCAGTAGAATGACAATGTAATCGAGATGCACATACGTTAAAAGAGATCGATCAACCATAATAGTTAACAGCAACAACAAAAAAATAAAATCCTTTTAGAATAATAAATACAGTGCGGAACTAAATGGTGAGTGACTGTTCTAGTCTTGCAAATGTCCCTTGAAAATGATATTTTCAAGGCTAAATGTTTTCAAATAACGTACTGTATTACCATTTTATTTCATTTGTTCAAGATAATAATCTCCCTATTATCAACATCAGCATACGTTGATAAATATACCAGAAGCATGAACTCTAGTGCTAACCACCTGTTCAGGTTTATGAGCAAAAAATTGTCCTTTATAACAAATCTTTTATCCGGCTTGCATTTACAATAACCGGAAAGAAAAGGGAAATACCCGTGTTTAAGACACACAGACCTATTTAAAATGAAATTACATGAACCTATGACTGTAAAATTCCAAATAAGTCATAAATGTTATTTAGATCATCAATTGTTTTGCATTACAGTGATACAAAGAAACAATAATGTATTCAAGAGTTAGTATTCTGTTTTTTATAGCAGAACTTTTAAACCTCTGCTATGAGAAGTAATTGAAATTCTTAGATGTTTCCATTTGTTTTAAGATAGATTACGAGGTGACTTTATTTCACCATTCCTCATTTCTAATAACGATTTGTGCACTAAAATGATTTATCTTTTTTTTCATCAACGATTAACCATTTCCGGTTCAATAGTCACGGTAGAATAAAATCAAAGTGGATTTCCTCTTGTCTCCGAATGATCGTCAGGTTGCACATACTATACAAATAACTAGTATCAACATTTCCATTTAGAAGCATGATCTTAACAGAAATAATCGTTATGAGGGTTATCACAAGCCAACCTACCTACTGTTTTTATCATTGAAGTGATAATGCTCGTAAAAGAAATAAACTTGAGCTACAAGCCAGCTTCAGTAATAGGGCAAATTTGATTTCAATGAGAGTAAAGCGTTGTACAGTTGTTGCAGTAACCATTCCATCCATCACACAATCTGTATGAAATCGCTGTCCAGTTGACACAAGTTGTTATTTGGTGTGAAACCACACTACATCGTTAATAATGATAACGCATATTAGTACTACGGTCATCTACAAACACCTTGAAATGCCTCGATGATAGTCTCTTGTGTGGGACCATCCGATCTAAACAATCAACCAACCTACGAGAATAAGCATTACTTTAATATTTCCGAATAATTAGATGACAATCCGGTAGCTGGACATTCTGAAAACATTTATAAGAAGCAACTAAAGTTTTTCCGTAACATGTGATCGAGGAAAAGATGACTTACGAATATTCTTCGTCCTAAATTATGATATATAGATTAGGTGGATTTTCTTCTGATAATTAAAGTCTTTGACGAAAATATGAAACTCTTTCGAAATGTTCACTTTAAAGAATCAGTATAGGGGAATATTTTATCGTCTGTTGGTCCACAAATGAGATTTACATCAGAAGGTAAAATTGGCTCCTGGGAATGAACAACTTAAGCAGAAAGTGATACTTCGTAGAAATAGTCTAAGAACCAGTAAACGTTGGTTGACTTTTTTAACTATCCATACGGACCGTTACTGTGTGGTGTCTGTGTGAAATGACAATTTCTTTGTGCACTACCATTGTGCATTGTATTTGAATTTTAATACACTACATCCTTCAAGCACTGGTTCATTAGTAGCTACTAAGGTACGTTTCAGATAGATCTAAAAATTTCAATCTCGTGCGCTACCTTCGGCGCTGTTATTGCAGGTTTTAAAAAACGGGACTTTTAGTAAATGCTTCACTTAATTGCTTACAGTAAAGTAACTGAAAATGAGTGATGATGAAGTAATCTGCACTAATCTAGGACTTAGATACCAAAACAATGTTTACGATGAGTCTAGACTAACCAAGTAAAAAGGCAAAATTTATCATCAAAAATTACATCTGATATTCAAGAGATTTGTTCTCAAAATTTTCAATCTTACGAGAGCGTAAATGTGAATGGAACTTTAGGGCTTGCATTTGTACCATAAGTTTTAGAACAAAAAATCCAACCAAAGACTCAAAGACTACCATTATAAACTCGATTATATGGATGGTTCTCTCAAATGATGATATAATCATATCAAAGTTGAATAACATGAAAGAAATAGCTGGAAGTTGTATCAAAATAGTCAGTAACCACGATCCAGCTAGTTCAGGGACCTAAAGAAAACGTTAGAAGAATGATACAGAAATACCAGCTCCATCAAATTTCCAGCGTACCCAAGGTACAATCTAAGGCCTTCCAAAACAGAGTATAAGACGAATACGGCAGTATTAATCACTTTATAAACGGGGTCTAAGTATTCGAACTACAAAGTTATCAAGCTAATAATTAATATATTTTCGAGAATCTACCTCTATTATGAGTGTCATTAGCGTTCCGATAAACCAAAATGGGGAATAAAGAGAGTTGAAATAAAACAACATCTGTAAAGGTAAATTTGTAACATATTCGAATTCTGTATATATATTTATTAGGAATTATGTTACAAGGATGGAAATAACCTTTGTGTCTATTTTTAGAATAGATGCTTCCATGTGCACTTTTACTTAGGAATAAGTAATCCGCTATTGACTTCAAAGCAAGTTTAGCTTTCTTTGACATTACCTAGAATTTCGAATCTGAAGCAAACTGAGTTGCGAAGGGCAATCAGTCTCAATATTCAATACACATTTCGAACATTCAGTCGTCAGTCTTCAGTAATAAGGATAGTAGGTTGAAGAACCTGTGTTAATCCTGACACATTGCTTTCCAGTGAAGGTCCAGCTTTACCTTGAAAGTATTTGAACCATTTATTCACTGATGGGGCTGATACCACTTGTTCGGGTAAGGCGTTCCAATGATTGACTACTCGATGACAAAAACAGGATCCCACTTTAAGTTTAATAGATCGTGGTTTATGAACCTTCTTGCTATGACCTCGGAGATTATTAGTGCTGGATGGAGCAAAAAGATAAGACATATTAACACCCAAATCATAATTAAAATGGTTCAAATGGTTGTGAACGGAATAGAAGAAGCTTTCGCTTAACAGGCTTCCGTGTCTAGTAGCAGGGGATCACCAAATCCTCAAGGCAGGAACCTAGGAATGTTAACAATAAAAGAATAAAAGAAATTGGTAAATCATAGTATGATACTGTCCTTGGTCCTTAAGAATAGGTCAAGTTGCCTCTTGAAGGACTCCTGAGAAGTCACTAGGACTAGCTCGGCCGGCAGCGAATTCCAGATTTTGACAACTCTTAAAGAGTAGAAGTTGTGTCTACATCCCGTCTTGTTATGTTGAGTTTCCAGTTTCTGGGTGTTACCCCTTAGGTTAGTATTCGAACTAAGCTTGAGTAGGTGTTTAAGAGGATGTCCAGAAGTGTTAAGAATACTATAAGCCATTAATAAATCACCTCTAAGACGCCCATACTCTAATGGGTAAAGGTCTAGTGAATGGAGGCGTTCTTCGTTAGGCTTAGATTTGAGTCCGCGAACTGATTTCGTGGCTCGCCGTTGGATACGCTCCAAAGTGACCTTGTCCTTTTGGAGTGAGGGGGGAGTACTATATTTCCGTACTCTAAATGGGGACGGATAAAACTATTGAAGATTGTATGGAAAGTTCTTCCGTCAAACTGGTCAAAAATGCGCTTCAATGTTACAGTGCAAGGTTTGCTCGGAAGGCATTTTTGTCACAATTAGCGTAAGAATTTAAATCATGGGGCACCAGGACTCCTAAATCTTTTTCGACTTTGGATACTACTAGAGAGGAGTTTCCTAAGTTATAACTGTAGTCTGCGACAGGTCGCAGATGGACTACTTTACACTTTGAAGTGTTAAACGTAAGTCCGTTATCATCTGCCCAATTTTGAAGTCGAGTCAGATCCTCCTGAAGTGCCTGTGTATCGTCTTGTTTGCGTATCTCTCTCCAAAGTTTCACGTCGTCGGCAAAAAGTAATAAGTCTGACGTTACCTGTTGAGGAAGATCGTTTATGTAGATCAAGAAGAGAAGAAGCCCTAATACTGAGCCCTGGGGGACCCCACTAGGACATTCCATAGCCTGAGATAAAGTGAAATTAACCCTAACCATAAAGTGTCGATTTTCTAGGTATGAAGTAAGCCAATCGATTAGAGGTGGTTTGATACCTAGTCGTTTGAGCTTGTTGATAAGACACAAGTGGTTAACTTTATCAAAAGCTTTTGAGAAGTCAAGGTATATGATATCAACCTTTCCCTTGCGATCGAGGATGCTTGTCCATCTGTCCACCGCAATCAGCAGGTTGGTTATACAAGAGTAACCCTTCCTGAAACCATGCTGTTGGGGTGAGAAGAAATTTAAGGACAGTAGATAATCGTTTAAACCATCGCATATCAGGGACTCCATGAGTTTTGAAGGTAATGACAGAAGAGCCACCGGCCGATAACTTGAAGTTTCATTGCGTCGACCCCCTTTGAAAATTGGTGTGATGTGAGCCAACTTCCAATTTTCCGGTAGTTTGCCTTGGCTTAGCGAGTGTGAAAACATCACGCTAAGTGGCGTTGCCAGGATTGAGGCTGCCTCCCTCAGTATGGCAGAATGAACCATATCCGGGCCAGGAGAAGTATCTAGTCTTAAGTGCTGCAGTTTCCGGAACACCAAAACAGCGCCTAAGTCCACTTCGGAAAGCCCTGTGGAATTGCAGATGAAACTGTCGTCAATAGAGTTGATGTCAGCCGGCTGAAATGTTTGAGAGTAATGTGCCGCCAGAAGGTTAGCGGCGTCACCATCGTTGTTGGTCGGGCCGTTAAGACCTAGCAGTTGAGAAACTCCTGTTTTGGCTTGACGAAGAGAGGCTGCAAAACGGAATAAGCTTCTAGGGTTCGAGGCAAATTTGTCCATAAGCTTTGTCTGATAATGAAGCCTGTCTTCTCTTATAGCCTTCGTGCATATGTTCCTGATATGTTTGAATTGCCTATACGCTCCGTCGTTGTCAGTTCGTTTGTATTCCGCCCAACAGTGCCTTTTAAGGCTTGGCAGGCGAAGGGTACGGTTCTTGATTATTGTAGGTGGCTTACAGCTTTTGGGAACCGTTTGAGGAACTGAATGGTTTGTAGCACATAAGAGCGTGTGCAGTAAGAAGTCCCAATGACCGTCCACATCGAGTTGGGGGTGAACATCCCAAACCACCTGTTGTAGATAGTCATGTAGAGCTGGCACATTCAGCCGTTTTAAATTCCAACGCAAATTATTGTTGGGATACCTTAGCTTAGTTTTGGTGACAAAACTGAGGGCTATGACGGCATGATCGCTCTTTCCCAGAGGAGCCAGGATTGAGAGGTTGTCAACTAGGAATTCTTCGTTTGTGAATACACAGTCTAACCGCGATGGTGTCTGACTGTTTCTCCAACGAGTTGCCGACCTCACATTTTCATATAAGCCCAAGTCATCGATGAGGTTGAAGAACCGAGGTTCAATTGAGTTGTCACCTCCAGTATACGTGTGTTCCACGAAGTTGACTCTAGGAAGGTTAAAGTCCCCTAGAATCAGGATATGTGTGAAACCGAGACGGGTAGAGCGGGATAGTCCATCCAGCATACGACTATCGTACTCGATGTCAGCAGTTGGCTTCCCGTAAATGACACCGACTAGACACCTCGAAGTGCTAGACAATCTTACAGAGCACCATATGGATTCCTCAAGATTGTTAAACTCGAGGTTGTGAACTTGGTTCACCTCCAGGCAAGAGATTATGTATATGGCTACTCCGCCCCCAATTCCTGTTGTTCTGTCGTTGCGGAACAAAGTCATCCCTGGTAATGCTAACTCTTGGTCCGAGAACTGAGAAGATATCCAGGTTTCAGATATTCCTATCAGGTGGGCTTTATTAGCGTTGCAAAGTTCACGTAATTCATCCAGTTTGTTCGGTAGACTCGAGACGTTCATATATTAGCAGTTTATGCTTTCGATTTGGAACGCGTGAGCTTCGTCCTGTTTTTCTGTATGAGCCTTATGTGAATGGACATGTAGCCCACCTATGTGAGGTTTACCGAGGTGGTAGGCCCTGTGCTTTACACGTTTTTTATCGTTTAGACAATCCACAAGTGAAATGGTCAGCTCCAACTTGCCTTTGTGCTTGGTCCTGGCTTCATATGGCCTATCCGGGTGCATGTGGATTCCAGATGGCAATCGACGTCTGTTGGCACGAAATGCTTCCAGAACTGCAGCCGCCATATGGGAAGATGGGAAGGTTATCTTCATTAGACGGAGTCTAAGATCACCGTCCTTCTTGGCTAATCTCGTCACATGCTGACTCAGTATGTGTTTGAGCCTCAAGGACTGTTTGATGAATTTCCATTCCCTGATGTCAGAATTTGATTGAGTAGGGTCTGCATTTTCCGGTATACCTTGCACAATTATGTTTCTTCCGCGGAAAATCTTCTCGCGAGATTCTTTTGGGATGTTTCGTATGATATTGCGCTCAGAGAACGGTATGTCGGGCAATATTCTTACGTTACCATCTGATTTCAGCAAGTGACTTGCTAGTAAGACGTCCTCTACATCGGTAGCATTCTTAAGTGTTACTCGGAGAAGCCTTGGGTGATTTAGTTGCTTAGACTCCTATCCTCTAGAGAGCCGGGTGACAATCAAAGGCTCTATTCTAGGAAGGTTGAGCATCTTGTTCAATTCACCTCAGAGCATCCTGTCGTTTTTGTCCTGCAGACTGAGAGGAAGGTCAGGATTATCAACGAGGTTCATGATAATGAGAGAGTCGTCACGAACTGTTGTTAATTTACCAGGTTTCACGGCGGATTTATGTTCAATGACTTGCTGTTTGGAGGTCAGTGTTTTTTTTTAGGCTTGGGCTCTTTTTTGACCGGACGAACAGTCTTGGGAGTAGACTGTGCGACCAAATCACGACCAGGTATGACTCGACTGAAGTTAACTCGATGCGATCAAACGAAAGCTGATGTTTTCAGCGTATCACTATTCCAAACACAAACTCAAAATCCAGTTTCTAATGATCAAACAATAAATCATTTGAAACTGCGTTGAAGTTTCCCGATCCTTTATCAGCAAAGGTTTTTGAAAGTCCCACTGATGAAGTCAATGAGCTAGCTTAGGTTCGTTTCAAGAGTAGTCATGAGTTTTACTATTCGTATTTTAGTTGGTCTATGAGCTCACAACCAAATGTCATTTGACAAGTATTCTCTATCTTATAGACAAATGTGTACTGCTTTTTGAGTTGTCGATATAAATTCGTTATCTTCAAATATAATGGTGAACACAGATTCACAATGCATGGTAAGATAATGAAGTAATTATGGATTTCGAGTCTTCAATAACATAGAATCTCTCAACTCCAAATATTTGACAAGAATTCAAGACATTAACTAATGGAATAACGGCTTCCTCACAACAATCCTATACTGTTTGATTAGCGTGGACCATAATTCTGACAAATTAGTTGCCGATTTACCTTGAACATGAGGGTTGATAGCATGTTGATGGTTCTTTAACAGCTCTGGACTTGATTAAAATCATAAACAGAGGCCCATATTTTGTGCCTCCCCATGGCCCGTCATTCAAATGGGACAGTGTCCAAGATCAGATTCAAATGATGATTCAGGTTCAGATTCAGATTTGTGTAGTAAGTACGGAAGACCTATGGCCTATGTTATTCCTTTTCTAGTATGCTTCTGTGAACGTTCAGTCTTCTCTTAAGTGAGTCAATTGAAGGTGCGGACACCACTGCTTCCGAAAACAGGTTCCAAGTATTGATGACTCGGTGTAAAAACCTGTATGACACGGGTATTTATTTCGTTTTTGGCTTTTCTACTCTCCTGCTATGTTCTCTGAGATATCCCGATCTAGCGGGTTGAAAAAGAGAAGATTTATTTGGTCCAAAATCATTTCTTAGTATTATGTACATCAAAATTAGTTTTCCCCTTAGCCCGAGATAGGACAGAGTAAGGGGGTCTAGCTTTTCAAACCGCTCTTTGTATGATAAACCACGGAGTTTGGAAATTGCACAGGTAGCTGCCTTCTGTAATTTTAGATAATTCAGAGACATTTCAGATTCAGATTTGTGTAATAAGTACAGAACGCCTAAGGCCTATGTTATTCGTTTTCTCGTATGCTTCTGTGAGTGTCCAGTCTTCTCTGGAAAGAGTCAATTGAAGGTGCGGACATCACTGCTTCAGGCAGCAGGTTCCAAGCATTGATGACTCGGTGTGAAAACCTGTATGACACGGGTATTTTTTCGTTCTTGACTTTTCTACTCGCTTACTATGTCCTCTGAGGTGTCCCGATCAAGTGGGAAGAGAGAGAATAAGTTAGGTTGAAATCATTTCTCAGTATTCTGTACATCAAAATTAGATCTCCCCTTAGTCTGGGATAGAACAGAGTAAAGAGGTCCAGTTTTTAAAGCCGCGGAGTTCCGGAATCGCACGGTTAACTGCTCTATGTACTTTTTCTAGTATGTCCGAGTCACCTTTTAAACAGAAGCTTGCATCCTGAACGCAGTTCTCTAGCATAGTTCTCACTAAGGATTTGTATACTGTGGTGAACATGTTAGTATCTAACTTAGTGAATATCCTTTTTAAAGCCAGGAGGGTTTGAAACACCAGAATATCCGATACGATATCGATACTGAAAGGTTACCTAGACATACAGCCTACAGGTGGACGCGTAACAGAAAGCGAATTTGTAGGCGAAACTCTGAAAAGATCAGATAAGGTCTCACACTTTTGAATGAAAAGTGGTTTCAACTCTTCAGTTCATTGACCTTGAACTGGGCGGTATCACTGGTTTTGATATAATAACGTGAGTCCTCGTTAGTCTTTTTTATATATGTTAGAGCCGGCCGCATGTAATTTCGATAGAAAGGTGTGACCCTGGGATTAAGTTTACAGCTAGAAACACTAAAGTGGCACGATACTTTATGATCTCATATCCTTCTATTCGGTCATCAAATAATCAGTCTTGCGATATCTAGGATTAATATAGGTCGACAGACCTCCTATCCTTATTACTGACGACTGAACGAGAAGTATTGACCCATCTTGATTTACATATCCCGAATTTTTGCTGTGCCTACGCAACATAAGTCTCGTTTTTGATCCACAAAATCTGTCGTCGTGGGTTTACCATCTATATCGCTTTTCTTTTTGAGTTTTATCCGGGTTAATGGTTAGTTGTAATTTTCCCTCAAATATATTTGCGCATATATATTTGGTGCCCATTTGTACTAATATGTGTTCAAATAATAGTAATTTCCATTTGATTTTTATGGTTTTTCACGTCGAGGCTAGTTTTAGTATATCTCAAGTTTTTATGATATCCGCTCTTACCAGTTCTGAGCAAATTTTTTCACGGTCGTAATCTGTTACTAGGATTTGCTTAACAACTTTTATTTTACCATGGCCAGTAATTACACCTGACGATGATCTGAATCCTGTTTTCCTGTCACTTGCGACAGGCAGTGGAACAAACGCAAAGCATTCAAAATTCTTAGAGTAACTGCTCACAACAGATTTGGTAAGTCAGGTCTTAATTGGGTGTGTGGTACATACAACAGAAATGTTGCAAGTTTGCTGAGCAATATCACCATTTTCTTGACAGGTCTGTGGGAAGAATAGTTAGCAATTCTTAAAATGGCAGTGCTGAAACGAACAAACAAACAGATTTGCAGTACGGTAGAAAAGGGAGTTTTAGATAACATTAATCTAGGTGGAGCAACTCAGCACCTCTATGACGTTGATAGTGTTAGACTCCCAGTACACTCGTGTCCTCCAGGAAGAACTCCCCAAGTGAAACTTTGATCCTCAGAACTTCCACTGTAAGCAACTGGAAATGCATCAAATGCCACCGTCAAAAATGCTGGACAGCCCAGATATTGTAAGAGAATCAGCTAATGGATCAGTCGTGTAATATATTCCCGAGATTTTCCAACCAGCCAGACCGCAATCTAATTCAATTAAATGGACACTAACCTTAATGTACTCAAAACCCGGGAAAGCGATCACAGTTCGCGATGATTCTCTCATAATTTGAGCTTCCTTTCAGTCTACAGAACGCAAACGACAGACGCTTTAGAAAGAGCTAAACAGGAATCCCCAAACCCCTAAATTGAGCCACTAACGGTTACACGGATTACTCTGGTAAAGGATACCAAACAGCAAAATAGCCTAAAACTCGTTTGACGTCCGCCACCAGTGTCGAAGTAGAGGACTTTCTACTGGCCAGTCAATTGTTGAAATCAGGAAGGGATATAGAAATACTGCATGATATGTTATATTCTAAGAGCAGTCTAACCAGGAAAATCCCTAAAGAATCTTGCTCCACGTTTCTTCGTGGAAAAAGTGTTATTGTGCAAGGTGTTCCAACAAACACAGACACTGATTATGCAGACCATGATATCCTGGAGTGGATTGAACTTGAAGCTGACATATTGGTCCAAAAAGCGGCACGATTATCTAAGAAGGACGGGGATTCCAGACCCCAGCTAATAAAGATAACATCCTCATCCTCCCAAATGGCGGCTGCCACTCCCGAAGCATCTCATGCCGACAGACGCCGGTTACCATCTGGAATCCGTATGCATCGGGACAGGCCACATGACGCAATTCAACTAACCTTATTTTTACCTATCAAATTCTGAGAAATCATTTTCGTTTTTGAACTTACATGGTGTTATAATCTCTTTCTTACGGTTATGATCCAGCTATTCCTATTGCTTAGTTTTCTTGGACACCGATTCACTCGACAAGTCCCCAAATCAGAACACAGTTGAACAGGAAAGAGATTATATTCCAAATAACAAGGTTAGATGGAAGTAAGAAGCACAATAGGGAAAACGTTAGTATATTTATAGTTTTTTACATGAGAAGATTCTAACGTATTCTCCAAGTATTGACTAGTGCTGATTGGATAAGAATTAGCCACTCAGCGTGCACCAAAGCAATCGTGCATTGAGCATGCTTTAATCCAGTCTATGTCCCGCTAACACATGGTAAATTTAATATCATCTTATCCTTCCAACTTAATCATTTTCGTCAATTATCAATATAGGACGTAACGTTAGTGTACATCGCTCCAGTATGGCAAGACAAGAAGCGCAATGTGGTATATAATATCAACTTCAATGAAAAGCTAGGCATGAGTAATATTTCTTTCACTGCTGTATAAATTTACAGTTTGAACCAATGTATTTTTGTGCGAAGCTCCTTGTTAGTGGGTCCCTATTCTATTGTTTTGCGATAACCAATTTTTTGAAAGCAGTTTTTATGTTTAACACGTTCCATTTTGTTTGTTGTTCATCTTAATTTTGAGTCTTTCTCTCTAGAAATTGGAAAAAACAACTGTACATTCACACAAACCAACTTAGTAGAATCTGGGTGATCATGTTTGCCTCATTAAAAGTTTGGCAGATTGTTCGTAATCAAAATTTCTAGGGATTATCTGCAATCGTAACCGGAGGATCATCAGGACTTGGGCTGGCTACAACTAAAAAGTTAGCATTTTCAAATCGCAACTTTATTTTATTTGTAGATTAATTGCTGAAGGGTGCAATGTGTTAGTTTGTGACTTACAAAAGTCTCCTGTGTTATCAGAACTAGGCAGTAATTGTGTTTATTGTGAAACAGATGTAAGTTGTTCTGTGCATGCAATAACTTTGATTACTTAAACAAAATACAGTTACCTATATGACTATTACTATTATTTTCATCTCTCAGGTTAGCTCGGAATCTGATGCAATAAAAGCTGTAGATTTGGCCAAGAAAAATTTCTCAAAACTCCATATTCTGGTTAATTGTGCTGGATCGGCAGTGGCCTGTAAAACATTTAATATCAAACGGCGACAACCTCATCCACTGGATTTATTCGAGAACATAATAAAGGTTGGTGTGTGGGTTTGCAAATTTTTTTTCAAGATGTGTAGTGGTGGTTTAGTGGTTAAGGCATTCAACTTTCGGTCACTAAATCCTTAGTTCGAAAACTCCTCCATCCATTTCTTCTGGCCAACCGGGTAGTATTGTTAGCCCTCTTGTTTAGTGTGCTTCATACAAGTGTATAGGGAGTGAGTTAAAGTTTTTAAAGTTTAAATTTAAAAGCAAAATGTTTGTAAAACATTATATTAATGTAACCTATGCGTTCAGCTTTAAGCCAAACTGTATGAGGGTAGTCTGTCTAAAGCTGATAGATAATAATTTAAAGCTTCTGCCCCATGATTAAAAATGGAGTCCTTTGATAAAAATCCACCACATCTTAAATTAACCCTTACTAAGCGGGTTCTGTTCAGTGATTTCATCCCCTACATGTGTTTCTCGTAAAAATAGAGGGTCTAAAGCATGTGTTCGTTAATTCCCATAAATCTTAGTGTCATCAGAACTTTTGAAACAAGTTATTATTTCTCTCATTACGACCCAGCTACTCGTATTATTTAGTATTTCTAGGATACTTCCTCACTTGACACGTCCCCAGATCAGAACATGGTTGAACAGGAACGTAATTATATTCCAAATAACAAGGGTGGATGTAATTAGGAATCACAATGAGGAAAACGTTAGTATATTTATAATTTTTCCAGATGATTCTAGAGTCTTCTCCAAGTATCCAATCAGCGTGCCCCTGTGTGTATGCTAAGTATAGCTAAGTGGATAACGCGATGGCGTGTAAAGCGAACGGCACTGGGTTCGAGTCCTGAGGTGAAAATCAACTCTGAAACACAGGCACATTCAGCCGGCGAGTCCCCAATAAGGATGAAACGCGCGTCCTGGACTCCACTGCTAGCCGCTTTCCCGCCAAGTGCCCTGGTACGGCCGAAAGTGGGGAGAGTTCGCTCACCCTCTCGGAATGCTCTCACACGGCCACGCGTATATAGCCTTTGCCAGGAAAGTCTTACTCACTGCATCCTCATGGCGAGGTTGTTGTTTACGAAGTTGGTAGACATGGAAAGTACACCTAGATGAGTTGGAAAACCCTGACTCCAAACCAATAGTGCACATGGGCTCCAGTATCCTGAAGGAACAAATGGCGTATGAAACAATCGTTGGTCACTGACTACCATGGGACTGCATTTCCTTACGATGCTCCACTGCCTTGTGGATTAGAGGTTTAGGTCAAAGGCTCCGAGTGTGTGTTCCTAAGAAAACCATTTGCTTCGGTTTGGGCACCCGAGCATTATCACAGCCCTCACACAAATCTCATTTGATTTGTGTGCCGCATATGTATTTGGCGCCTCCTTGTGCCTATATCTATGTGTTCAAATAATAATAATAATGCTGTTTATGTCTGTCGACATAAGTAGTATGTAACACCAATCGGAAGTGGGTACCCTGACAGCAGAAGGCTAATAAGATCAAGTTGGAGAGAATAGAAAGGGATTGCGAATAGGAATAATCATGCAGAATGTGAAGGACAAATGATGGAAGTTTGCAAATGAAGTATTCCATGTATGGTTCTCACATTTTACCAAGAGATTCCGTAATTTTGTATTCAAACACAATTGGTTGTCCCTACTTGTGTTCTTATTCATTGTACTCCAACACAATCCTAAGCGGAATATACCTTAATCCAATTCATATCCCGCTAACACGTGAAAATAGTAGTGATGTCATCAATAGATCTGCGTCCTTTGTTTTCACAGTTTGTGAATTCAATCATGTTTCCATAGTATTCCGTCAATATATCATTCATGTAATTCTGGCTTGTACAATGTTAATAGCAATGGATATGTGCAATTTTCATTTAAAGTGCATGCATAATATCACTATGTAAGCGGTATGACATATAATATGCCTAACAGATTCAAAGTAAGTACACTCTATTGTAAGAAATCTATCAAGTTGCAGTTATGTATGTTAATATGTCATATATGTTCACTTTTTCGTTTTTTGGAGAAGCTTGTTAAATCTGCTTAACAAATTCTGTCAAGAATATATAAAATTAATTCTGTTATCTTTAATAGACTAACCTTATCGGTACTTTCAATATGATTCGACTTGCATCTGGTTTAATGTTAGCGAATGAACCAGACGCTGATAATCAACGTGGTGTAATAATTAATACTGCGAGTATTTCAGCATATGAAGGTCAAGTTGGACAAGCTGCTTATTCCGCAAGTAAAGGTGGAATTGTTGGTCTTACACTGCCAGTTGCTCGTGATCTTGCACGAGAAGGGATTCGGTGTGTTTCCATTGCTCCAGGTCAGTTGATAACAGTTGTTTAGTTCAATGTCAATGCCTTTGATTATTAATACTACTAGTTTTGATGGCTTCAGTGTTTAAAATATATTACTTTTCATCACCGTGTCTTCCTGATGGGAGACTTGAACACCAAGTTCAGGACAGATAACACCAGATGAGAAGATATGATGGAATGAAATAGACTGGAGAAGGGAACGAAAATGGCATGAGATTTGCGAATCCCTTAAAAAGTGGTTATAGTTGGCACTAACAGACGCATACACAAAGCTACATGTGTCTCACTGCATCACATTACGGAGAACCAGAATAATCATATTTGCATCAGTACCAGGATACGTTTTCAACGGTGTTGCTGAACCGAATGAAAGATTCAATGGAAGTCCACCTTCGAGGTCAGCAGGTCGGATTATGTAGAAATCGGTCGTGCACAGATCAAATAGCAACACTAAGGATTCTTGTTTAACAATCCATTGAATGCAACTCGTCACTATACATCAACTTCTTTGACTATAAGAGTCTTATGAAACCTTATTCGACACTATGGTACACCTGAGAAAGTCGTCATAATCATCCGGAATTCACAGGCCGAACTAAAGTGCAAAGTCGTGGATGGAGAACAACTGACTGATATATTCTAAGTGAGGACCGGAGTCAGACAAGGCTGCCCACTCCTCCTTTTTCTTTCTTCGGGTAGTTGACTGAAGTATGAAGACCCCCATATCTGGGCGGAAGCACGGAATACAATGGGCAGCTTGGATGCAACCAGACGACTTGGATTTCACAGATGACCTAGCACTTCTATCCCATACACACCAACAAATGCAAATGAAGGCAACTGGTGTAGCAGCAGCCTCTGCATCAGTAGGCCTCAACATACAAAAGGGAAAATGAAAGATCTCCAAATGCAACACGTACAACACCAATCCAATCACACTTGATGAAGAAGCTCTGGAGTATTTCACTTACCTGAACAGCATCGTCGATAAACAAGGAGGATCTGATGCAGACGTAAAGGCAAGGATTGGCAAACAAGGACAGCACTCCTACAGTGGAAGAACATATGGAACTCAAAACAACTGTCAACCAATATCAAAGTGAGAATCTTCAATACGAACGTCAAGACAGTTCTACTGTGCGGAGCTGAAACTTGGAGAACTACCACAACCATTGCCAAAATGTACAGGTATATATATATACATAAACAATTGTCTACGAAGGGTACTCGATGTCCGTTGACCTGGAACCATGAACAAAAGCCTACTATGGGAAAAAACAAACCAGCTTCCAGCTGAAGAGGAGATTAGGAAAAGACACTGGAAGTGGATAGGACATAGAATTACGGAAATCACCAAACTGCATCATGAGGCAAGCGCTAACTTGGTATGCTGAAGGGAAGCGGAAAAGAGGAATACCGAAGAACACACTGCATCGAGAATTAAGAGAAGACATGAAAACGAACGATTGTCCCGTACAGAGTTTGATGGAGAATGCTGGTGGGCGGCTTATGCTCCTCCATGAGGGGTAACAGACGGAAGTAAGTTCCTACATTTATCATGTGTGCGTATAGAAATCAAAGATCTTGATAAATCTATAAACTTATGTGACAGGTCTAAAAATCATTACTTCACAACAAATATATTCACTCTTTATTTATCCTATTATTTCGGCAATTTGTTTCCTTGGCTTATTGTACTGTTTTGAATCTTTTATATTGATGTACACTGTTCGCTTCGCGTATTGGTCTTATTCTAAATGTATGTATATGTATGCTTGTTTGAATATCTGGGCTATCTTTTCCTGTCTTTTAGATATTTCAACGAGTTATCTTGGGTTTTTTTGTTTTAACACATCATCATGTCTGTTTATTGTTTAAGCTCATTCAGGGGGGTTCATTAAAAGCTTACGACCTTTCGTTGTACAAGTTATAAAAAAGTACATTCACAGACATCATTGTGGCTGGCAATATGCATTGAAAAAAGATGGACCTTATTCAGATGTCAATTCCTGAACTGCTATCATATAACTGGCGATCACTTAATATTTATCGTCTAAATCAATCAAGAAATAAGGAAAGGAAACTTGTTGAAATACTTTGTGTTAAGAGTTCTATATTGCACAAAAATAGAATATTGAAATAAGTTATTCAGGGTAGTAGTAATAATAATAGTAATACTTTTGAAATTAATTAACTGATCACTAATGCTGTATTAGATCGAATTAAACCACAAAATTTATCGTAGGGTTAAGAAAGTTATCCATACTTAACTATGATCACTACATTATTTTCTAATATAGTGTTTTTTAGCGGCTTATCACAATATTAAATTTCATAGGTCTAATGAATACGAAGACAATACTGGGAGAGCGTGGATTTGGTCATTCTGAACTCGATTATTTAAATGATATTCAATTGGCGATACAGCGTATGGGTAAACCGGATGAATTTAGTTCCTGTGTAATGAACATTCTTCAAAATCCAATGATCAACGGTGTTACCTTAAGACTTGATGGCGGAGGGAGACTTATATTTTTATAAGACTATGTCATATTTTGCTTTTTTTGTGTGTATATAATCGTGCTTAGACAATACACAAACAGAATATATAACCTTTGTACACAGCCACTTACAGATATACGTTGCATTTATCAATTTTTCAAATTATGTTTCTTTAGGATTATTTGATACCCCATTACTTAACGCCGTGCCAAATGCAGAATTGTTGAAAAAGCTTTCATTAAACCCGAATCGTATAGGTAAACCTGAAGAATTTGCAAAACTTGTTGAATCTATCATCTGTAATCCAATGCTTAATGGGACAGTAATTCGATTGGATGGAGGTGTACGTATGCCTCCTTAAATAATTATTTCTATGTAATTCTCATCATTACAATCCAAATATGGCATGTATATCATTTTTTACACCTACATAAAAAATTGCTTAGATTCTCTATTGTTGTTATTTTGCTTTATAGTGAATAAAATGACTATTATCAATATGGGGTTGTGGAAGTTGTTAAGTTTTTGATTAAGATCATGAATCGATTGATGTTAGATCACCATTAAGAACCTGGAAGCACCGAACGACCGTTTTGTCTTAGTATGAGACTCCTTAGCAATGCACATCCACAAGTTCTAGTGCGAAGCCGTGACCAGCGGAGCTAATCCACGTTAGTTAGAAATAGGTATCTACCTCAGACGATGGTAGATGGTCGAGCAACTTCATGGACTGTTTGAAGTTAGACATTAAAACCATTGAGTTTCGGCTCAGTGGCCTAGAAGTCAAGCGTTCGTGAGTGTGACCGAAGATCCTGGGTGCGCACTACTGAGGAGTTATGTACTAGATCGAAACGGCCGTCCATTGCCTCCAGGTTTTCATTGGTGGTCTAACGTCAATCGATTCATGCTTTCGATCAAACCGACCAATGTCAGAAAAAAAATTTACTGAAAGTTTTAAAATACCGATAATATCAGTTAGATTGGGCGATTTTGTCTTCAATAAAAATAATGCGAATTACATCATATACGGTCGGCTTCTGGTCGGAGCCATTATCCTTCGCTGCTAATCCAATATTATTAGTATTAAAACTTGTGGAGATTGTAGTGTTTCAAGATTGAATTCACGAGTCTAGCTCAGATCGACTGTTAAATTTATGGAAGTGTCTAATCACACAGTTGAGATACCCTCGAAATCGAAGTTCACAAAACAGCGATTTGTCTAAAAAATTGTTCTCTATTGAGTAATATACGTAAGTTTGTTACAAACCTCAACTTGTGAGGTATCTATGGCTCTTAGCGCGTCTGTAAGTGAAATAAAAAGGGTCTCCTACAACGCCAACGTACACAATAATTATGACACGATAGTGCAAATGACAGCTGATAACAGTTTATCAACAAGTCAAAACGAAACCAAGGGCAATAATATAGAAACCGTTGCGTTTAAAAAAGGATTAAACGGCTATGAAAAATTGCGAACAACTGCTACGAGGATTGAGAAAAAGTTATTATAATAATAAATACAATAAATGTTATAAGTAGACGTAAAAAATTTAGATTAGTACACCATAAACTTGTGTTACAACATACACATAGAAATTGCTAGGAATACAACTGTTTACTGAATATTAATAAGTAGTATAAAACAGTACACCAAGAGAGTTGATGGGATGGGTGTTGGTGCAGAGAATGTAAACAAACTTCATATTGACTCGGGGATTCAACAATGAGAATAGTCCAATATTGTAAGTCTAAAATACTTGCAAAAAAGGTCTAAAAGTTTAACCTAAAAATAGATTGGCCACTAATGCTTTGGGGGGGGGGCTTGACGTACCTACCTTAACGTTAAAGTTTGAACTCGCTGACATTGTGCAAGCTTCTAGAAAGAACCTGTTTTCATTTGCACTGGTATTTACTAGCATCGTTATTTATGGATTTTATTCGAAGTTACATTTTAGTGTTACTTTTAATTCAGTCATACAATCAGTATTAGATTACAGGAAGTTAAATGCTTTTCAACTACTCAAAATCCTTATATTGTTCTGTCGTTTGATTTTTATAGCTTTTCCGTCACGCCTTTTCTAGAACCTCCGGTAAATTAGTTGTGACTCGTCGGGCATCAATTTCGTCAGATTTTTAGATTCTTGCCAACCCGAGTAAACTAACACAAGACCTAGATCTAGGGCATTCTGCTTATCAGAATCTTAAAAGTAGAATGAATTCACTCTACAGTCACTTTGAATGAAGCTATCATGATTAGCATAGACTTTGAGTAGTTCCTTTGTCCATTAGCCATAATTATTCATAGTCTACGTCTAAGTAGGACACTGGTTTAGATAAGAAACTCAGTAAACCTCTTTAGTTTGTTGAATCAGACATATCGAACAAGTCACTAAATGTATTGCAAATTAATCTGACTCGTATGATGAGCAAAAGACCTTGCGGCTGGTAAAAGCCAATTGTATCACCCAAAGGCAACCTAATTTTGGTAAAGCTTTCCACTCTATCATCTTTTTGAACTCGAACATTAGTATTCTCATTTGAGTTGCTTCCTGTGATTGTTTTGCCGATAATTGCTGTTAATTATTTCAGAGTATAGTACCCTAAATTGCCACATTTCATCTTGGATTCCATACTCTATAGCCAGATTTTACTTCTGTCTGTAACCCCTCATGGAGGAGCATAAGCCGCCCACCAGCATTCTCCATCAAACTCTGTACGGGACAATCGTTCCATTTCATGTCTTCTCCTAATTCTCGATGCAGTGTGTTCTTCAGCATTCCTCTTTTCCGCTTCCCTTCAGCATACCAAGTTAGCGCTTGCCTCATGATGCAGTTTGGTGATTTCCATAATTTCATGTCCTATCCACTTCCAGTGTCTTTTCCTAATCTCCTCTTCAGCTGGAAGCTGGTTTGTTTTTTCCCATAGTAGGCTTTTGTTCATGGTTCCAGGTCAACGGACATCGAGTACCCTTCGTAGACAATTGTTTATATATATATATATATATATATATATATATATATATATATATACCTGTACATTTTGGCAATGGTTGTGGTAGTTCTCCAAGTTTCAGCTCCGCACAGTAGAACTGTCTTGACGTTCGTATTGAAGATTCTCACTTTGATATTGGTTGACAGTTGTTTTGAGTTCCATATGTTCTTCCACTGTAGGAGTGCTGTCCTTGTTTGCCAATCCTTGCCTTTACGTCTGCATCAGATCCTCCTTGTTTATCGACGATGCTGTTCAGGTAAGTGAAATACTCCAGAGCTTCTTCATCAAGTGTGATTGGATTGGTGTTGTACGTGTTGCATTTGGAGATCTTTCATTTTCCCTTTTGTATGTTGAGGCCTACTGATGCAGAGGCTGCTGCTACACCAGTTGCCTTCATTTGCATTTGTTGGTGTGTATGGGATAGAAGTGCTAGGTCATCTGTGAAATCCAAGTCGTCTGGTTGCATCCAAGCTGCCCATTGTATTCCGTGCTTCTGCCCAGATGTGAAAGTCTTCATAATTCTCGTAAAAATGATCTTAATCGTCGTCTCTACTCTCATTGGTGGGTGCATAACGTTGAATAACGTTCATTGTGATTCCTTTCTTTTGTGCTTTGAATGATAATTTGTTAATCCTGGATCTATGAGATACCTATCCTCTAGGTTCATTTTGTGCTTCTTTGGACAGCATCAGAGCAACTCCTTTAACGTGTGGATCATTCTCTCATTCGTGATCGAAGTACAGCAGCATCTCTCAAGCATCTATCCTTTGCTGTGCAGCTTGAGTTCAGTGGGTTGCGCTTATTCCGAGCACCGTCAAATTGTATCTCCTCATTTCAACATCTAGTTGACTTGTCCTCTTGGTCTCCCATATTGTGCAGGCATTCGGTGTACCTATAAAAATTCGTGCTCTGTTTGCTAGAATGGACATCACTTGCGTGACTTTCGAAGAATCTCGGCTTTCAACCTGTAGCGTCATAATTCTCCCTTCAACTTGAAGGGAAGAGAATACATGATTTGATTTGTTCATTCTAGTTAGCGTTTTTTAGCAAGGTTGTTTTTCTGTCCAAAGAAACTTTTATTTCTAGTAATAGTTATGATAGTAAATAGATACAATGAAGTTGAATTTCAACGAATATTATCATTATACATGTAGTTTTTATTTATTTCAAAGTTGATATCATTAAGTATGCCTTATTTCTTTTATTACATTATTCAATGCCGTAAAACAACAACACAAACAGGAATATTTATAATGAGTAATACCCTTTTGATCAAGATATGAATATCATAACTTAGTGGATAACACTGAAGATTTAAACAGTGATAGTTTCAGAATAATAAATTAAAAATTTCGTCTAAATTTGATCGAATAGTTGCATAGTATTTTGGCGCCGAGTTAATGTGAGACATTAAAGCAAATACAAATACATTCTTCCTTTTTAGAGATAAGTTGTGGTTTCAAATCATCGTTTAAGTAACAATATACTTGAATCATGGAACATTCACATAAAAAGTCCCACGATTTCTATTCTAGTCACTGCTTTTTGAGCTGAATAGCATAGTATTAGTAGACTTTTCTTTATTGTCCTATAAACTAAAAAAACTTTGGGAACAAATAGTATGTTCTGTTGATGTGACATCATTTACCTGATCATAAAATTATAAACAGTAGATACGACTAAATACTAAATTTTTCAAGCATATGTTTATTTCATTCATAAGAACATTGTCTGATCATAGTTTTTCTCAAATATGACTTAAATGTCCTATTTAGTACGATAATAAATGTTACATCAATTACCTAGCAACTTCAAAATCAATGGAATTTAGTCCTATACATTGACCTTTTGATGAACAGGGTGGATCTGATGCAGATGTGAAGGCGCGGATCGGCAAAGCAAGAGCAGCATATTTACAACTGAGGAACATCTGGAACTCAAAGCAACTGTCAACCAACACCAAGGTCAGGATTTTCAATACAAATGTCAAGACAGTTCTACTGTATGGGGCGGAAACCTGGAGAACTACGAAAGCCATCAACCAGAAGATACAGGTGTTTATTAACAGTTGTCTACGCAAAATACTTCAGATCCGTTGGCCGGACACTATTAGCAACAACGTACTGTTGGAGAGAACAAACCAGATCCCAGCGGAGGAAGAAATCAGGAAGAAGCGCTGGAAGTGGATTGGACACATATTGAGGAAAGCACCCAACTGCGTCACAAGACAAGCCCTCACATGGAATCCTCAAGGCCAAAGGAAAAGAGGAAGACCAAAGAACACATTACGCCGAGAAATGGAAATAGACATGAAAAAGCTGAACAAGAATCGGATCGAACTAGAAAAGGAGGCCCAGGACAGAGTGGGTTGGAGAATGCTGGTCGACGGCCTATGCTCCATTGGGAGTAACAAGCGTAAGAAGACTTTTTCCTATCACTTCCGATCACTAAAAATCATCACAATTATTCTTATTGAAATAAATTAGAATAGAATAAGACGATAAAGACATTCTTTATTGAAAATAACATTTTAGAATTATACAACCATGAGTGAACAGTCATATTGTGCTCAAATTATCCAATATTGTTTATTTGAATCAACAATAAGGGATAACTTGAATAAGTCAGTAATACAAAACAAGACAGTTTCGTCACAGAGAGAGAGAGAGTATGTAAAGAAAGATTATAGAAAGAAACGAAATAAGCTCTAGTTTATTCTTTCTACATTCATATTTTCATCATAGGCATCATCTTTTATATCATCGAGGTAGTAACAAAGTTATTAACAAATATAGGTGAACTGATAATAATAATAATACTAAACATGAAATATGATATCACAATGCATAGATCTATATATTGATCAAAGCGAGTAAAAACATAAAAGATGAAATAGTTTCTCTGAACTAAAATTTCAATAAAGTTCAACAATAAAAGCGATTCATGACTTCATCTTACATTGTATTACCATGTGAATAATAAACACAAAAAAATAAACATTAAAAAAAAATAAAATAAAAATATGAAGACTATCATAGAGGAGAATGAAAGAATCCCAAAAACAAAAATATATTCAGAGATGAAATGAAAGACCTGATTTATATATATATCTGTATCCATGAAAAGATTCAATTTATTTTTGTTACTATACAACTTTTTTTATCATTTGTAAGTTTAAAAGAATATTCATGTTGATTTATTTTAATGAATACAAGTTAGAAAAAGCAATATTGCTTGGAAATATACGACTAGATACGGATGGATAGAGCGCTCAAATCTTATATGGTACAATTCATATTTTTAAAAAATACTCATGAATTTTGTCAATTTCTGTTATCCAGATCAATCATTATTGTCATGAATGTTATTGTTATTATTATTATTGTTGATATGGTAATTATGATTTGAGAATAATTTCATAGCAATAACAATATTATCATATAAAGTTAATTCTTTAAACATTTGTGTAAATAATATTGGTTCAGCATTAATTCGAAGCATTTCTGAAGATTTTTCATTTACTATACGTATAACATATTGCCAAAACCGATTGCGTACTTCATCAATTATTTTTGATTTTAAACAATTCTCTATACTTGTTGTTGTTGTAGTGGTGGTGGTGGATGATGATGAGGAGGAGGATGTTAATACATGCATTGTACTTGATAATAACTTTTTATTTCCACCTTCTGAATGAGCAATAAATTGATTTGCTTCAGCAATAAGAAATGGTCTTAATGGATAACTGATTTCATTACCAGCATATGAATAAGCTAAATAAAGACATGCCATAATGATTGTATGCAATTCACGTTCTGTATGTATATTACCATTTTGTATAAAATTTCTTAACATCATATATAGAAATACAATATGAGTTGGATTAATGAATGCTACTTCAGACCAACCTTGTAATAAAAGTGCTCGATCAATAGCTCGAATCCATGCAACAATAATTGCTGGTTGAATACCATGTAAATCAGAATTATGTAAATGATTTGAATTTTCCAATAAATTCATTTGTATACGTGCAACGATAAAAATAGATAAACATTTTAATAATTCACTTGTACTTGCTTTAAATATCGGTTGCCGAAATAAATTATAAACATGAGGCACTGTCGTATTAGTAGTAGTAGTAGTAGTAGTAGTGTTAGTAGTAGTCGTAGAAATATTATTCATAGACTTGCCATTTCCTGACTGGTGTTGATCTTTTTTCACTTCACCTCGTCTCCAACTTGTTTGTAACATAGATGTATCATAATAACAATGATTGTCATGACTAACATATTTCATATTATAATATCGATCAAGTTTATGATCAGATTTTAGATTTTCAATCATTCCATAAATTCCATCTAATTTCCCAATACTTTTACGATGATTAAAACACTTAATACAATCTGTTGATTGAGCATCAGTTCTATAATATTGTGGGATAAAAGTATTTTTTTGATTGTTATTCATCGCACTTGTTGGTTTTGTTGTTGTTGGTGGTGGAGGTGGTGGTGGTGGAGGTGGTGGTGATGTCATAGTTGTAGTTGTCATAGAAATTGTATTACTTTCTTCAAATTGTTGATTAGATTTTTTTAATTCTTCAATATCTCTAATAGAAGAATTCTTTTTTATACGATCATTCATTTTTTTCTCAGAGCGTACTTTACATATTTTTCGATCATAAATATTGTGATTTGTACGAAAAAATGATTTTGTCATTATAGTTGACTCCATAGAATTTTTTTTATACTTTTGTGAATAAATATGATTGTTATTATGATGTGTGAAAAGTTTTAATGCATAACATGATAATGATTTTGTAATATTACGATATTTATCAAATCCTATTACATTGATTTTACGTTGTACATGTATAGGAGATGATGGAATTGTTAGATCTATATCATATTGAGTTAAACGTTTATCAAATTTACTTGTTAATTGTTCTTCAATTTTGTTTGTTTCATTTTGATAGTTGTGTTGTGTATTATTATCAGGGATTTCAAACATTTGAGCTGATAAATCGTTATGTACACAAGATAAATTAAAGCTTTTAATATTATTACTTTCAGAGAGTGTAGAAGTATTCGGTGGTATAAAAATTGGGGCATAATTATCTTTAACAGTACACAAAGAAGAGTTTCGTTTATCTGACTGATTATCATGATGATTATATAGGGGAAAACGCATATCGAACGAACAACTACGTGTACTTGGTGAAGTATCAGTGACATTCCGTGAAATGTGTTCTACTATCAATTGGTTCTTTTGATATTGGTGATAGTTATGACGTGTGGGATTAGGATGGTGATATTCTCTTTCATAAGTGTCCACTGGAGATGCATTATCGTTGAATGTTGAAAGCTGTTTAGACGATTTTTCTGATATTGTAGATGCAGGTATATAAAAATAATCTTTATTATTCTGACAACTTTGCACAGTAGAGTTATTTTCTATAAGTGAATAAGGTGAATTACTTACATAAAGCTGTTCGTTTGAATGTTTGATATTTGAACCTTTAGATCTTGCAACCCACCTTAAATCAACAAGGCTAGGTGTATATGGCATGGTATTACCAATAATATCATTGTTATGATGATGTGTAGCACAGCATTTTCGATTAAACTCTGTAGATAAACAGTGAGAATAACGATGTCTCAATCGGGAATTCGGCTCAGATAATTGTTTATGATGTTTATTAATAGTAGTAGTAGTATCGTGGTGAATTATAAAATCTTTCTGATAAACTGATTTAAAGTCTGTTAGGGAGTTTTGACCAGATGAACGATACTCCTGGCTAACACTGTCATTCATAATATCTCTGGATTCAAAATGACAAGAACTTTTTGTTATTCCTAAAGTTTCAAATTGAGAAACTTCTTTTGGAACTGATGTATCACAATATGATGAAGAAGATATAGGATTTAATTGAAGATTGTCTAATTGAATATTTCGTATATTATTAATTAACTTTGTTGAATCTTCTTCAAGATGTTCATTTTGTTGATGACAGTAAAAGAATGGGATTTCAACCGCTGAGTGATTCTTTGAATTAACTAAAACTTTCATTGGATCACTGCGACCATTAATAGCATTTTTTCCATCAGATTTAACAGATAGTTTGTGAATTCGGTTATCTGGAGTTCTTAAACTTGGAATTATCCCATTATTAACAGACATTTTTGTTTTACGTGATAAACCAGAGAATAAGAATCGTTTTAAGCCAAACATATTTGTAGGGTTATGAGTTTTATCTGATTCTGTATAACGATTGTCAGAAATATATTCATATTCTTTTTGTATGATTAAAGCTTCACCATTTTGGTCAAAATTCAAATTTTTATTTATTGATTCATGTTGATCAATGTATTCATCATAAGGTCCATTATGTGGTGTAGATGGAATGTAACATTTGAATTCTTTTGTTTTATGCACATCACTTAATGGTCTTCTAGGTGATTGTACTGGATATTGTGATGAATCTTCGTTGGAAAATGTTGAAAGTACAGTTCCCATACTGATTTGTTAACAGATTTATCTACCAGTCATTATCATCCTCATAATCATCCTTGTTACTATTACTGTTTAGAAGATTAAAAGTAAGTATGATCCATCAATCGACAGAAACTACCTCCGTACATAAAGTAAATATCTTCGTTAACCAGTAAATTAGTCCATATTTTTAGTTATTGTACTACCATTCTTTGATAAATCGATTATTCTGAAATATTCATGAGCTTTGCCATCTGGTTAAAGTTGCACTAGTAATAATAACTAACCAAGATGTTAACTGAGTAGAGTTTTCTACTTCTACATCTCCCTACATTTGTTTGTCTGTTCTACTGCTAACTATATTATTTTTCAAATTTACCTGTAATCAGGGTCTGAGCTAATCAATGAATTACGAGCAGTTGAAAAAGGGTTACGCCCACACATTAAGTAAACTGATTGGTAGGATATTATTTTTTTCCTTCTTCAGATTTTATAGGTCACATGATTAGCTTTTCCCTAATCCCCTCAGCTAAATATGTACACATCCATGTTCTATAATAAAACTGATATCTGTCCCAACTTTCCAATTGTTATCCTGTCTGCCTATCCATTTCTTATATTAAACTAGTCACTGGAACTGATCAGGCATTCAACTCAGACAACTAATCTACTAAAGCGGATAAGAGACCTGGAGACTCACGGAAATATAGTTTGTTTTATTTTGTGGTTTACGAGCCAATAACCTTTTTTCCTCAAAACAGTGTAGCTTCCCAAATTAGAGGAATCATGAATTGTTATCATACTGACAATTGGAACATTATTTATTGTCACTAGTATTCATAATTTGAATGAATTAGTTTACCACACTGCATTGTCATTTTGTATTTGTTATCTTTTGGAGAAGAATAGTCAGTCATATAGTAAATAAATTCCATCTCAGAGACCAAAACTCCACCAAAATCATCCACCTGAGCTACAAATCTTCTCCACCATCACAAGGTAAATTCGTTAACTATTTGTGAAAACATTGAAAATTCTCACTTGATTTTTAAATTATTCTGTAAAAGATTCGGGTGCTTTTCACCTCTCAGCTCGCCATAAAGCTATTTGATTTAGCGTGACCTATAAAGCAAAATGGATAAGTAAATGACTTTACTGACCTGAAATTGAGACCACAGAGACAGCTTTTTGAAACCGCTGATTCGTAGGCGTTATGCAAATAGTTTTCTTTATGTATCATCTGTGACTCTCCCTACCTGCCTACTTATGAGAAGACAGAACAGCTGGAGGTGTTCATAGTCCCAACGAAACAACTTACTGGTAACATATCCCAGTACTGATGACGCTATGATTTACCTTTTGAATATTAAATTTGTTACTTTTGCTATTAACACTATCTAACCGTTCTTTGGAAATCCTGTCACATCTGCTACTTTTAGGTTTTCTATATCAATCTCCAAAATGATCTAATATAATACATAAGATTATTTTTGACTTTTTTCGTTTCAGAATGGGTTTTTGTGGAGAGTTTAAGAAATTTCACAAGTTGAAATTATGAGTCAGTTGAAGCTAGACCACCATTGAAAACCTGGAAGCACTGGACGGTCATTTCGTCCTGGTATGGGACTCCTCAGCAGTGCGCATCCACGATCCCGCACCACGTTTCATTTATCATTCATAATAATCGTTTCTAATTATTTACCAATTCGATCAATATATTTTGATAGAACTCAATAAGAAATTGACCCTAGATAATATAATATTAGATATTCCATTAGATAAATTGAACTTATTCATATTTAATCTATGATCTATTTGATTTAAATAATAAATATAATTTTACAAAATGCTTAATTAATACATTCAAATGAATAGTTGTAAGAACAAAAGAAAACAATTTAAATATCTTATTGTAAGCAGATTTTGACCATAATCACTTAATGGAAACATCAGTGAATGTGACACTGGATAAGAAACAAATTAAGCCAATATTTCACTTAAGGCTTTAGATACACCTTGCTAACATAAAATCTTGGTTCAAACCTTCCTACTATTTGCCTTCAGATACCTATTATGATGATCAAATTCATATGATATCAGATTTCAATATGATAATTGAAATCTATTTACATTGGTAAGACACAGTTAGACAATAGTTATGATTGTTATGCCTCAATACTCCAGTACCTTATAACTCACTAATTAATGGAATAACACAGGATAAAGTTCGACCTATAAATTTGAGAAAACAATATTTTGGAAAAAAAATACCGCTCAAAATATATATTTCAAACAATATAAAGTCACAATAATTGATCTGTAACTAAGGGGAAATGGTTTATTTGAATAAAAATACCGAACTATATTCACGTTATCCACAAAGTAAAACTAATCACCAATGATTGATTGAATAAATTGCTGAAATAAAATAGAAGAACAAAACAGAAAAAGAAATTCCACCTCAAAGAGGAATTATTTGAAACGTAAGTTCTCTAATCAACAACTTTGTGCAATTTTCAGTGTGGGATTTGGATTGCATTGAAATCACGAATTAATGTAATTTAGGTAATCAGTGATAACCAGGAAGCGCTGTATTTTTCTAGTATGGGACTCCTCAAAAATGCGTATCCAATCCCCCGCAACTGAGGATCGGACCAAGGACCTTCGGTCTTACTTACAAATGCTTAAGCTCGCAAATGTGCACTATTGAGAAACCCTATATTAGGACGGAACGGACGTTCAACGATTCCAGGATTTTAATGATTGTCTAACCTACATTGGTTTATGATTTCAATCAAACTTCGTTTAAATTGGAAAAATAAATATAGACAGTATTAACTTTAATAGTTTTCTGTGTAAAAATTAAGCAGTCAGTTTATCAGTGAATAAAAATAAATTTAAGGAAAGACTACAACGGACAATCTAACTAACTATATAACAATACTCGTTTTTGTACCAATAAATAACACTAAGTGCTTATGTGAAGTATGACTGACTGAGTATCGATAGATTTTATATCAGTAGTTCAATATCACAAATAATCTAGGTCATGTGTAAATTATATTATGTAGTTGGAGGGAATCAATAGGAAACTTTTGACTTGTATTTAACGAAACAAGTTTTATTTACAGTTTTCAGGGAACTGATGAGCTTGTAGTGACTCACTTTTATCACGAGAACACGATTGGTTTATTGAAAACAATTATTATTATAACCAATTGTACCAGTGACTGTTTAATGTGCTCTTTGTTTAGCTGTGCTAAAAACATCCATTATACTTACTTCGATTGTGACCTTGCGCGAATCCGGTTACGCTCAGTAACCAAGCTTGTATCCTGGCATGATCTCGGTATTCTTTCGATACCACGAGATCGCCAGAAAATATATCTCGACTTGGTCCATTAACTGCCTTCTGATATTTGGCTTCCGTGGGATTTTATGGATATCCTGGCACGTGTTTCTTTTTAGTGGTGTTCATAGTCAACTGTGACTCGACACCTCGCTACAAGCTCTTCGGAAATTGCACGCACGTCATTCATTATCACAGATAGAGATGTTATCATTGATTCTTTTTTATCTTTATTGCTACCTGGATTATATTGGTCAATTTTTCAAGTTAATCTGTAGTGTGGCGTCGAGTCACAATTGACTATGATCACCACTACAGGAAGGTTGCGTACCAAATATCAGAAGGCAATTTAAAGGTTGTAGCGATATATATTTGTTGGTGATCTCGTGATATCGAAGGAATACTGAGATCGTACCAAAAGCGTACAAGCGAATTTACTGTTCAAACGTAAGTTCGTGCAAGGTCACAACCAACGGAAGGAAGAATAGAAGAATAATGGATGTCTTTAGTACCGTTAAACAAAAAAGCACAGTAAAAAAATCACTGGTACAATCAGTTATAATAATAATTGTTTCCGTTAAACCAATCGCGTTCTCTTGATGAAAGTAGGTCACTACAAATCTGTAATCTACATAAAAATCGGGTAATCAATTAGTAGTCAGATATATTATCAAGGAGTTGCTCGGACTGTAATCAATCAATAAATTTAGATTAACACTAAAATTTAGATGATAGAAAACACTATAGCACACGATAACTGATAAATCTAGTCGAGTGTAATAATGTCTTCGCAACGTCTCTGATAGTGACAAATGACTATAGTTGGAGAGAAAATATTAAGGTGAGACAGTGATTTATGAATAACTTTTGATCGACGTTAATATGACCTTGAGAAAATTTACCTACTTACTAGGGTCTAATAACTAAGATTATGATTGAGAATTGGAGGTTAGAGTTTAGAATTGGAATTAAGGTTTTCATCATGAAGTGGCATCAGCGATAACGCCAAAATTTTATTTAACTATGTAGATGGATGCATTTTGCTCCACAAACCAAGACTTGTTGTCTCCAATTTCATTGGTTTATCAATGAATTATAGCCTCACCAGCATTAAAATCATCAAGGTTGAAACCATATCTGGTTGATCAGCATTTAGCAGCCTTTTTCTGATTTATGGACGAATTATATTCATTACACTCTTTTTCGGACATTTTTGTACACCAATCCATTTGAGCAGTGCTAAGATGACGAAACAAGTAGGTCTTTTAAGTTATTCTTTCATTCATATATGTCCATTCCAATACCTCACCTGTAACTATGACCATATATCATATACATGGTAGATGTGTTTCTGTCAGTTCATCTTTATTCTTAGATGAACTATAAGAACTGAGTGGACCTATTGCTAGCTTAGTAGGTGTGTTAAAGAACTCTAATGCTTTACACATTCGTTGCATCTATTACTGAGTGTTTTTTTCTTTCAGTAGCATCATGTCTGAAATATACATATCCTAGGCAAAATCGATATTCGGCCCTGATTATTTACGTTTTGTCAACGTGCACAATCGACATAATGAATATGAAGCAAATAGGATATATATTTCATTACCTACTTTATACTTATTTCCTTACGCCTGTTAACCCTCATGGAGGAACATAAGCCATTGACTAGAATTCTACAACCAACTCTGTCCTAGGATCTTTCCATGTGCTCCCGATTGCTACTCGTTTTTATGTCTGCCTTCAATTCCAAGTTTAATATGCTTTTAGGTATTTCTCTTCACTTCATTCACTGGAACAAATTATGGAGGAGGATGCAAATGATTACACATCATGCAAAGTAGAAACACGTTTTCGCTCAGTATATTAGTTCTGTTTTTTTTTCTTATTATTGTTGGTTTAGTAGCCTGTCTATTTTTCTCAAGTTAACGACAAACCGACGACGACTGGGTGCTAAATTATGTAAGGTTTAAAGCAGTCTAAAGCCAAAGCACATCACTACACACAAGCCGCCCACGATCACCTGACTGCAGTTGTTCTAAGGTAGATAAATGTAGCACGAAAGCAGTACGGTGTGAATGAGTAAAAACAAAGTCTAGAATAAAAGCATGAGGCAGTATCTCCTTATAAAATAATATAAAGATAACCGTTATATACTCTTAACTTAAATACGAGTATAATAACCATTACAATAATCAAATACAAAATGTTTAGAATCAGCAGATATTATACTGGGTAACACGAATTGCTGGAAAACTTGAACGAAATGTACTTGCTGTAATTAAACGGTTAAAACAGAATACAAACAGAAAAGTGCGTAGTTGGAAAAATTGAAATCGGAAATGAATTGCAAGTTGTGAGACCAATGAGTAAGATAAAAACAACCAAGGGTGTGGAAGCTTTTTCACTTCATATGTCTTGATTTGAAGGACTATTATGAACCAACTGAATCCTAAGTCATTATATTAGTTCATGAATTTCAGGTTTTCTAGGTGATTCAATCAGTTTGATAAATTACAAACACAATTGAAGTGGCTGGTCCGATTTTATTTAGAAAACTGATTTACCAATGCCTATTGGATAAGTTTTGAATAACAGAACAGCAGAACAACTAATTGACTGACTTCATGAACAATATTAGAGAGATAGAGATTTTCATTAGATATAAAATATCCGATTGATTGTATGATTATCAGTATGGCGTTGTAGAGATTATTAAATTTTGTGATTGAGATCATAAATCGATTGATGCTAGATCACCATTATAAACCTGGAAGCACTGGACGACCGTTTCGTCTGAGTATGGGACTCCTCATCAGTGCGCATCCACGATCCCGTGCGCGGGACTCAAAGTTAGACATTAACAGCACTGGATGCCGGTTCAGTCGTCCACGCGCGAGACCGAAGCTTCTGTGTTCGGGCCTCGCGTGTGGAATCGTGGATGTGCGGTGCTGATGAGTCCCATATTAGGACGAAATGGCCGTCTAGTGTTTCCAGGCTTTTAATGGTGATCTAACATCAATTGATTCATGATTGCAATCAAGAAAATAAGACTGTATGGTTGAAATGCTTTATTTAATGAATGATAAACTTGTGATCAAAAATGAAAACCGTATTACAATAAATGTTTATTTCTTTCTAATCCACCATCCTAACGCCAATCTTATCAAACTGTATGGATTCATTTAAACTTATATTCTAAAAAGCACTAATTAAGCTTGTTTAGTTACGTTATAGGTTTTACCCAGTGAAATTCTAGTCAGTCAGCTACAACGTAGGACCAAGCACACACATGAAACCCTAAATAACAACCGATTTCAATAAAAAGCACTATACGCTTATCAACATTTATTACTAAGATATATTGTCCATATACATTGTCGTCTGTAGAGATATATCTTATTGTCATGGTAAATGGTTTTAAATAGAATCAATATTTAATTTTTGTTTGCAAAGCCATTATATAAAATTATAAACTGGTAGTTGTTGACATCAGATTTTTTGTCTATTATTTTTAACTAGTTATGAAATGCGCTTTTAACATAACTAATTAATTTCACCTTAACATACACGTATATATATATATATATATATTATTAGTTTGTATTGCTCTTTTAAGCTCTTAGTAAAGACCAATAGATAATAATTTATGACAGTGTTTAATCCTCAAGCTGAGCCATGATGAGTTTTACGACTACAACATTCAGCTTAGAGAACGCAGCTTCTTTAAAATTCTAATCATGATCAGAAAATCTCCTTCGTCAATTTAAATGGTACTTAGCAATGCTACTTGTTTGGAGTTCAGTATTATCCTAAATATCCTTGTTATAAACTTCTCTCTCATCTGTGAGATGTCGTCTATGATTTTTTATTCACCAAAATTTCCTAATACTGTATCATATCATGATGAGACGTGCCAATCAATATATCACAAAACGTCATGAACGTCAAGAGCACATAGATTAGTGGTCAAATGTACTGTAAATTAGTCACGTATACATATATGAACTAAATCACTTCAAATCAACACATAAAAAAATGACTACGATTTCCCACTATTATTACACTAAATATTTTGTAGAGTCACGTCGTAGCATGTATCCAAAACTAGGGAGTTCTTGTATATAAAAAGTAATAATAAGTCCATGCTACAACTTAATTAAAATCATAAAGAAATGACTTGAGAAAGTCAAATATTAGACCTTACATCCTGTGACTACATGTTATGTTGGTGGTTCTTCATTTCAACCATATAGTTTAACAGTATAGGGTTTTGGAGATTACTAATTTTGTGATTGAGATCATGAACCGATTGATTTTAGACCACCAACGAAATCCTGGAAGCACTGAACGGCCGTTTCGTCCTATTGTGGGAGTAGTGAACGGCATTTCGTCTAAAAGTTTGAGGAAGGTTTGGAGAAGTATCTATAGTGTTTGACATTTCTTTTAGTTTACAGGAAAATTGTATAAACCACTAACGCAACCTTGTGCATGATGATTGTTATTAATTCAAGCCTCAATAGAATTCTACGGTAAGTTAAGCAGAAAGTAGAGACATTCAGAATATATCAATAAAAAACGGAACATTTACTTCTACTTTTGTATTAGATTGTTAACACATTATAATTCAGTATTGATTTGGAAAGAGACTGAACAGAAAAGACCATCCTGGAATGAACGGCTTCATTGCGAACACAGGCTAGCACCAATGCCAAGGTAATTATACAATACTCCGATATAGACATACTTCTCTAAGCGATTATGTCATAATTGCTACAACTTCCCGAGTATTCTTTTCGTGACCACGTGGAGAGCAGGAATCCTAAGCTGTAAACTAACGAAGGTTACTTTAACACTATTCACCTTCCCATATGCTGTAGTTATTGAGGAGAGTGAACATAAGTCTTACTTGTGTATTTTCACACAAAAAGCTATCATTTTCAGTTTAATGTACATTAGGCTACTGTTAAATCAATTTCTTTTTATATTTAAAGTGGTGTTATAACATCGACATTTGGGATAAAGCATATACATATCCAATAGGTGTAATAACTACGCTGCATAAAAACACAATAAACAGAGCACTTATCAAGCTTCACATTATGACGAAAATAAACCAAAAACTTGTGAAAACGAACCCCCAAATACAGCAAAGGGGAAAAAACTAAGTACTTAAGACGTATGATTTGAACTGCAAACACCATTTTGTAGTACCTAATGAACGAAATGCATCAGAACAGAAGTGCCAACGAGAAAAGGACAAAATAAAACACGACTGGAATCGTCTGTCGCATTAGCTTTACCTGAGATTAGAGGACTAACCGAGAAACAAAACAACCCACAAAGAAAAATTACACACTCCACAGACGCCAACCGACTAACAAATGAGAAGTACCTAAGAATATATCTTCATGAACACAAAACCTAACTAACAAAGGCACCTTGCAAACCTATTATGAACCAGTGCTGAATATTTGGTTCCTGACGATCTCAGAACATACTTTCATCGTGGAAACGTGGGTTGAGAGCAAACCCATCACCACTAAATCTGGAATCTACTTGACCAGCCCGATAGCATGGCCCCTCACCTATCCGCGATGTATTACTGCGTAGTGCTTCATCCACTCCAAAAACACGGAAATACTTTGCACAGTATCTGACGACGAGTCGTCAGACCGGTGTGGTCTATGTCCTCCGCGAAGTAGGCGACCGCTTGACAGCGCAAATGGTCGACATCCCCAGCGAGTCCACCTCACCTTAAACCTCGAGGGAAACTCGCAACTCGGAGTGCAACGGCGAGTTGGGTTCTCAGCACACGTCCCACCCCTTAAACTCAGTCAACCCCTGTAGCACGATGTAGTCTCGGGAGCTTTTCGAAAAGTCTGAGGGAACTCGACAATCCCTCAGCGATCCAAAGTAACACCCCACAAGTTGACAAGCCTTCTCCTATGCTCCTGCTTGTTCCATATACACAGACCTATACACAGGAACACCGACGACTCATCGCTACTGCACGTGAACGCGGGTATGAAATGAATCAGTGAACGAACTGTCGTGCGAAAGAAAAGACTGGTCCCACTTGTCCACCCAAACCCGTGTAAATCACCCAGTCACAACCGTAATCAAAAAAGAAGATAGTTGTACATGCGGAATTAATCCGTAAATTTATTTTTGACAATGTTTCACAGCATACATAACGATGGTTCAACCATACAAGTTTCCGAGTCCATTGCGTCCCACGCCACGGACGAGTGTCAATCCTCCAAGGGGCACCGCGAGATCTGCAAAACCACTCAAAAATTGTGAACAAAGTGAATGGATACCCTGGTTTCGACCTTGCTACATGCCTTTCTGGACCCAAATTTACGGCTCTACAACGAATTTTAAAACTGCTCACTTTCAGTTGCCTGACATAGTGACAGGCCTGCTTAACACAAGGGGCTGGAAGACCTAGCAAGTCAACCTCGTCTCCCGCCCAACAAGCATCCATCTCCCTCGTCACTACCAATTACAAAACTCATAACTCAAAAGACTAACTGGCTTCAACACTTTTATTTCCTTTAATACTAGTGACAAAGCTGGGTTAAAAAATGACGCTGCATGGGCTTATGCATTTATGATACGAAACTTTACACTTAAGGATGAAAGTCACTCTTGATTGGATGCTAACTCACAACGGACATGACAGTTAAAAAGAACGCTCGATTGCACATGCAGTGAAAATTAACAGTTAACAGTATATACACAGTGAATAATAGGATCCCTGGCCTCCTCAGCTATAGACAGGCTGTCGACTTTCTGCTGGCTGACCTAGAACTTGAGGGCGCTAGGACAACTCTGTCTCCTCTGCTAGTAGAACTGCCTAGACCAAACTGTTGAGGCCATACTAACCCTGCAACGGATATGAAGAAGCAATTAGACGTTGAAAACATGCTCATACTAAGAAATTCTTACCTGACTGAAATTAACGACGGCCATAGCCCCCTATGTAGAAGACAGATTAGTTTGGACGGAGTGTAAGCTTACCTCCATAGGGAGCATTCCTCTGGTAACCGCCTGGTGGACCACCACGCATTGGACCACCGGCATAGTTTTGTTGGTTTCCATAGTGCCCAAATCCATCACCCATTCCTCCTTGGCCCCAGCCAGGACCATCTCCATTCATGTGATTTGGACCCCAACCCCCTCCGTAATTCCCACCCCCGTAGGCACCGCCACCACCACCACCGTTAGAGCCATACCCACCATAAGGACCACCTAGTCTATAGAACCATCAAGTAAACTACTCACCTCCGTAGGAACCCCCGTAACCTCCATCATACCCGCCATAGCCTCCACCCATCGGTCCATAACCGCCGCCGCCACCGTAATTGTTATTGTAATCATTTCGGGACTCCTGCTTCTTCTTCATTGTGTTGATTTGCTCCTTACTGAGAGCCTTCTTCACATCCGCCCTACTGGATCCGATATGGTGTGGTTTATACAGTATAGCCTTATCAACAGGGTCGTAATCATCAAACGTGACGAATCCGAAACCGCGCGACTCGCCCGATTCCTTCCAAGCAACAACCTCACACTCAGTGATGTTACCATACTTGCTGAAATATTCACGCAGTTCTTCATGAGTTACATCTTTTTTCAAGCCACCTACAAACAGCTTCGTCACAGTCATGTGGGACTCGGGACTATTTGAATCTTCACGTGGCATAGCTCTCTTGGCTTCAACGGTTTTACCATCAATTTCATGTGGTCTATTAGCTTGAGCAGCATCCACCATTTCTGGTTCCTTGTAAGTGATAAAACCAAAACCCCTGGAGCGGTTGGTACGACCATCTTTCATCACCACAACATCGACAATTTCGCCCCACTGGGAATAGAAGTCCTTCAGCTTGGCTTCTGTAGTAAGAGGAGTCAAGCCTCCAATGAACAGCTTGCGGAATTGTTCAGTACGACGGTCGTTATTTTCAGAGTTACGTCTTCCCATCTCGTCAACCACGGAAACAGACAGTATGAACTGACAGTATGGCAAACGGATATAACCTCACCACAAGTTGATTAAAACAAAAGTCAGGGAAACACAAATAACGCCATATGTGCCTTGAACTTTCGTTGCGGTTTTTGGTGGATATTTTGCCAGAAAAATAATATGCTTGTGATTGTGTCTGTCGCTATCATATGGGTCGAATAACTGTTCAATGTTCCATAGAGACTGGTGGAAGTCGTGTCATTAATCATTGGTTCGTGGATGTGCTGAAGGTAATTGAGCGATTTTGAAGCATGCACTGAGTGTTTCAAAATCGCTACAATATGAGTCTGACGGTCATGGCTGTCACTGACCGACGATTTGCTATTGGGAAAATACTGACGATCTTGTTGACCAACCGAGTTAAAACTCCTGATTTTGTCGGACAGAAATGATGAATTGTTTGTCAATTGAAATAAACTTTTGAGTGGCACTCTCGGCAACCACAGAACTTAAGCATCAAAATCACCCAAGGCTACATCGTGTAACACTCACTAATGTTACAGACGTAGAAGATATCCTACTAGCTAGTTACTTACTGAAATCAGATGGAAATGCAAGAATACTGTCTGACATACAGTATTTTGAGCACATTTTCATCCGGACACATCCCTTAGCGATCTCGCGAGGCGTTTTTTCGCGGAAGAAATACCATTGTGAAAGGTGTACCGGAAAACACGGACCCTGACCATATAAACTCCGATATTAGGGAATGGAAATTCATCAAGCAATCCTTGGAGCTCAGAAACATATTGACTCAACAAGTGATGAGACTAGCCATGAAGGACGGAGATTCTAGACCTCGGCTGATGAAGGTAGCCTTCCCATCTCACCATATATCAGCTGCAACTCTGGAAGCATTTCGTGCCAACAGACGTCGGTCGCCATTTGAAATCCATGTGCATCCCAATAGGCCACATGACGCCAGGATCAAGCACTAAAGCAAGTTGGAGCTGACCGTTCCACTTGTGGACGGTCTTGATCATAAAAGACGTGGAAATGACAGGGGCTACCAACTCGGGAAAAATTGTATAGGTAGGCTATCTATCTCTCCACATTATTATTATTATTATTATTATTATTATTTGAACACAAATATTGGTACAAGAGAGCGCCAATATATATGCGCCACACTATTTGTGTGTGGGCTGTGATACTGCCCGGGTGCCCAAACCGAAGCAGGTGGTTATCTTAGAGGGCCACACCCCGAGCCTTTGACCTAATTATCTAACCCACAAGGCAGTGGAGCATTGTAAGAAGATGCAATCCCATGGTAGCCGGTGACCAACGATTGGAACAATTTATATTAGAAGGTGTTACTGGTAGAAGCGTTGTCAAACACTGAATACCTGTATCATCTTCATTGGTGAGACCGTCGTAATCTGGTACACCTAATTGCAACTGTGAGTCTGTTCCTTTTTGGGATTTTTATATATCATTACCTTATTTTTTTAAACATTGTGATTTTTTCGTGTTTTTTCTTGGATATATATATATTTTCCCCTCTTTCATTATCGTACTTCATATTTCATCATGACTGAACAGACACCCAAAGTACTCAAGCTTAAGACTTTGTCCCCGCCTTCGTTTCAACTCATGTCTTTCTGGCCCGACAATATCGAAGCCTGGTTCTGCTATGCAGAATCCGACTTCTCCGAGCACGGCGTGATCGACACACGTGCACAATTCCTCGCAGTAGTCAAGGCACTACCGCGCGAATTCAACAGGTACGTAACACCTAGTATGTTAACTAGTGATGTTTCCGATCCTTACGAAATGTTGAAACGTTCGATTCTTAAACGAGGAGACCTAACCGATCGACAAATGTTTGATCAACTCTTCAATTACGTCGACCTGCAACACGGTTCTGCGACGGACATGTTGCAAAGAATGAGAGAATGGATAGGCCTAAGAACTTTCGACGAAGGCCTATTCAAACAACTTTTCTTGTTTAAACTTCCCCAACAGGAGCAAGCGGTTCTGGTCTCGTTTCAGAACAACGTCTTAGACGAACTGGCTGCATCTGCCGATCGTATCTTAGAAATTACGAAATCGTCTACTACAAAGGTATTTTCAGTCAAAGAAAAGCCTCACACGACTCAGAATGACATAACCGAGTTATGTCATACACTCACGCGTTATCTTAATCTTCGTAACGACCGTAATCGCTCACACAGCCCACGTAGAAGCATTTCACGTAAACAATCTGTCACTAGACCACGAGAGACGGATAACCCCGACTGGTGCTGGTATCATAACCAGTATGGAAAGTCTCCCCGAAATTGCAGAAAACCCTGCAATTTTCCCAACACGAAAACGACTGACTCGAAAAACAACTCGGGAAAATTCCAAGCCGGCACGCGTTAACGGCAACCGCAGTCGGCGAACATAGCCGTCTGTTGTACGTCACAGATGTGACAACGAGAGTTCGCTACCTCGTCGACACTGGCGCAGAAGTTAGCGTTCTCCCAGCAAATCATAACGACCGGCTCCACGAATCAACTCTAAACTTACAGGCGGCAAACGGAAAACCGATCGCTACGTATGGCAAAAGGTACGTTTACCTGAACGTGGGTTTACGCAAACCCATTCACTGGATCTTTGTTGTTGCAGATGTTTCCATGCCAATCATTGGTATGGATCTTCTACAACACCATAATTTAATCATCGACACGCGCAAACGGAAGCTAGTAGACGGAAACACTAAATTATCCGTTTGCGTAACTTCTTTTTCTGGTTGTAGATTATCCCCAGTCACAGTTAAGCATATGATAGACCCACTCTATCAACCACTACTCGATAAGTACCCTGGGATACAACAAACTCAACCGAAACTACCGTGTGTAACCAGCAACGTTACACATTACATCACGACTACAGGACCACCAATATTCTCTAAAGCACGACGACTAGCTCCTGAAAATCTAAGGTTAGCGAAAAACGAATTCGATCACATGATAGACTTAGGAATCATACGACCGTCAAACAGCCCTGGTGACTATCGGCGATTGAATGCCAACACCATAGCCGATCGTTACCCGTTGCCTCACATTCACGATTTGACAGCTACCTTGAAAGGTACAACTGTCTTTTCGAAAATCGACTTGGATAAAGCGTATAACCAAATTCCCATGGTCACTGACGACATACCGAAAACAGCTATCATAACTCCCTTTGGACTCTACGAATTTTTGCGAATGCCTTTCGGTCTAAGAAACGCTGCGCAAACTTTCCAAAGATTCATAGACGACGTCTTTCGAGGTCTCAACTTCGTACATGCGTATGTTGATGACTGCCTTATCGCAAGTCCGGACAGAGAATCACATCTCAAGCATCTGGATCTTGTTTTCGAACGATTACAAAAACATGGAATTACTGTAAACGTTCAGAAATGCCAATTTGGAACCGACTCGTTAGATTTCCTAGGACACACTATCGATGCTCAAGGCATTCGACCTCTTAGGACCAAAGTGGCGGCCATTCTGAATTACCCAGAACTGACCAACGTCAAGCAATTACGCACGTTTAACGGCCTGGTAAGTTTCTATAGACGCTTAATACCAAAATGCGCATTACTTATAAAACCTCTTACCGACCAACTTCGTGGAAATGCGAAATCCATTAATTTGGACGACACCGCACGAAAAGAATTCTCCACAATTAAGGAACTGATCGCTAAAGCAACAATGCTCGCACATCAGGACTCCCGAGCACCCATTAGTATCGCAGTAGACGCATCCGACTCGGCAATCGGAGGAGTCTTACAACAATGGGTTAACAACTCCTGGCAACCCTTGGCATTTTTCTCTAGACGGTTGCTAGACACCGAATCGAGGTACAGCACATTCGGTAGGGAACTCCTAGCTATGTTTTGTGCTGTACGGTATTTCCAACACTATATCGAAGGCCGTGAATTCACTCTTTTCACGGACCATAAACCGCTCACTTTCTCGTTAAGCTCCTCTTCAGACAAGTACTCTCCCCGTGAGTCTCGACAACTGGACTACATTTCGCAGTTTACTTCAGATATTCAACATATTTCTGAAGCAAACAATGTAGTTGCAGACGCCTTGTCTCGAATAAATTCCTTGAACAGTTTCCATGGAATTGACCTTCTTAAACTCGCCCAGCTTCAAAAAGAAGACACTGATATTCAGCAAGAGTTATCGTCCACAACCCTTAAACTACGCATCAAGCAGATGGGAACAGGTAAGGAAACCTTACTTTGTGACACATCTACAGATAGGGATCGCCCAATCGTCCCGAAACATTATTGATGCAACGTCTTCAATACGTTTCACAAACTTTCTCATCCAGGTGTTCGTGCAACCATCAAGCTCATAGCAGAACGTTTTTGCTGGCCTGGTATGAATAAAGACGTGAGAGAGTGGGCACGCTCCTGTAAGCTGCCAAAAATCTAAGGTCATCAGACGCAATAAATGTCCCTTAGGCTCATTTAAAACTTCCGATGCTCGTTTCGACCATGTTCAACTGGATTTGGTAGGACCTTTACCAGATTCAAATGGATACTCTTACCTCTTAACTTGTGTAGATCGTTTCACTCGATGGCCAGAAGCAGTACCTATCAAGGACATCACTGCTGAAACAGTGGCCCGAACCTTCGTCGAACGATGGGTAGCAAACTTCGATTGCCCTTCAACCATCACTACAGACCGCGGACGTCAGTTTGAGTCTGAACTTTTCCGTTGTCTGACCACACTATTAGGAAGCACTCGCTTCCGAATTACCGCCTACCACCCACAAGCAAACGGGTTGGTAGAACGCTTTCACCGACAACTAAAAGCTTCACTATCAGCTGCAAACGTTTCACAGTGGACCGACGCTCTTCCACTCATCTTACTAGGTATCCGCAATGCAGTGAAAGCGGACATTGGATATACTGCGGCTCAACTCGTTTATGGAACGACACTTCGACTTCCAGGAGAATTCGTGGATCCTTCATCCTCTTCAATGAGCATGGATTTAACCTCCTACACGAACAGGCTTACAAACGCAATGCGTTCAGTTAAACCTGCTTCCACTCGACCTCAATCAACTGATGTTTTCGTTCAACCTGACTTACGATATAGTACACACGTTTTCGTTTTTCGAGACTCGCATCGACGACCTTTCGAATCGGCATACGAAGGACCTTTCAAAGTTCTTCAACGCGAAACGAAGTACTATATAATCGATAAGAACGGAACCAACGATAGCATCAGCATCGATCGCCTCAAAGCAGCGTATTTAGAAGGAAATCCTATCTACGTGGATTTTCCTTCGGTACGATCGAACGACACGACTCCGACACTTATAATAATCTACTTGACCAGCCCGATAGCATGGCCCCTCACCTATCCGCGATGTATTACTGCGTAGTGCTTCATCCACTCCAAAAACACGGAAATACTTTGCACAGTATCTGACGACGAGTCGTCAGACCGGTGTGGTCTATGTCCTCCGCGAAGTAGGCGACCGCTTGACAGCGCAAATGGTCGACATCCCCAGTGAGTCCACCTCACCTTAAACCTCGAGGGAAACTCGCAACTCGGAGTGCAACGGCGAGTTGGGTTCTCAGCACACGTCCCACCCCTTAAACTCAGTCAACCCCTGTAGCACGATGTAGTCTCGGGAGCTTTTCGAAAAGTCTGAGGGAACTCGACAATCCCTCAGCGATCCAAAGTAACACCCCACAAGTTGACAAGCCTTCTCCTATGCTCCTGCTTGTTCCATATACACAGACCTATACACAGGAACACCGACGACTCATCGCTACTGCACGTGAACGCGGGTATGAAATGAATCAGTGAACGAACTGTCGTGCGAAAGAAAAGACTGGTCCCACTTGTCCACCCAAACCCGTGTAAATCACCCAGTCACAACCGTAATCAAAAAAGAAGATAGTTGTACATGCGGAATTAATCCGTAAATTTATTTTTGACAATGTTTCACAGCATACATAACGATGGTTCAACCATACAAGTTTCCGAGTCCATTGCGTCCCACGCCACGGACGAGTGTCAATCCTCCAAGGGGCACCGCGAGATCTGCAAAACCACTCAAAAATTGTGAACAAAGTGAATGGATACCCTGGTTTCGACCTTGCTACATGCCTTTCTGGACCCAAATTTACGGCTCTACAACGAATTTTAAAACTGCTCACTTTCAGTTGCCTGACATAGTGACAGGCCTGCTTAACACAAGGGGCTGGAAGACCTAGCAAGTCAACCTCGTCTCCCGCCCAACAAGCATCCATCTCCCTCGTCACTACCAATTACAAAACTCATAACTCAAAAGACTAACTGGCTTCAACACTTTTATTTCCTTTAATACTAGTGACAAAGCTGGGTTAAAAAATGACGCTGCATGGGCTTATGCATTTATGATACGAAACTTTACACTTAAGGATGAAAGTCACTCTTGATTGGATGCTAACTCACAACGGACATGACAGTTAAAAAGAACGCTCGATTGCACATGCAGTGAAAATTAACAGTTAACAGTATATACACAGTGAATAATAGGATCCCTGGCCTCCTCAGCTATAGACAGGCTGTCGACTTTCTGCTGGCTGACCTAGAACTTGAGGGCGCTAGGACAACTCTGTCTCCTCTGCTAGTAGAACTGCCTAGACCAAACTGTTGAGGCCATACTAACCCTGCAACGGATATGAAGAAGCAATTAGACGTTGAAAACATGCTCATACTAAGAAATTCTTACCTGACTGAAATTAACGACGGCCATAGCCCCCTATGTAGAAGACAGATTAGTTTGGACGGAGTGTAAGCTTACCTCCATAGGGAGCATTCCTCTGGTAACCGCCTGGTGGACCACCACGCATTGGACCACCGGCATAGTTTTGTTGGTTTCCATAGTGCCCAAATCCATCACCCATTCCTCCTTGGCCCCAGCCAGGACCATCTCCATTCATGTGATTTGGACCCCAACCCCCTCCGTAATTCCCACCCCCGTAGGCACCGCCACCACCACCACCGTTAGAGCCATACCCACCATAAGGACCACCTAGTCTATAGAACCATCAAGTAAACTACTCACCTCCGTAGGAACCCCCGTAACCTCCATCATACCCGCCATAGCCTCCACCCATCGGTCCATAACCGCCGCCGCCACCGTAATTGTTATTGTAATCATTTCGGGACTCCTGCTTCTTCTTCATTGTGTTGATTTGCTCCTTACTGAGAGCCTTCTTCACATCCGCCCTACTGGATCCGATATGGTGTGGTTTATACAGTATAGCCTTATCAACAGGGTCGTAATCATCAAACGTGACGAATCCGAAACCGCGCGACTCGCCCGATTCCTTCCAAGCAACAACCTCACACTCAGTGATGTTACCATACTTGCTGAAATATTCACGCAGTTCTTCATGAGTTACATCTTTTTTCAAGCCACCTACAAACAGCTTCGTCACAGTCATGTGGGACTCGGGACTATTTGAATCTTCACGTGGCATAGCTCTCTTGGCTTCAACGGTTTTACCATCAATTTCATGTGGTCTATTAGCTTGAGCAGCATCCACCATTTCTGGTTCCTTGTAAGTGATAAAACCAAAACCCCTGGAGCGGTTGGTACGACCATCTTTCATCACCACAACATCGACAATTTCGCCCCACTGGGAATAGAAGTCCTTCAGCTTGGCTTCTGTAGTAAGAGGAGTCAAGCCTCCAATGAACAGCTTGCGGAATTGTTCAGTACGACGGTCGTTATTTTCAGAGTTACGTCTTCCCATCTCGTCAACCACGGAAACAGACAGTATGAACTGACAGTATGGCAAACGGATATAACCTCACCACAAGTTGATTAAAACAAAAGTCAGGGAAACACAAATAACGCCATATGTGCCTTGAACTTTCGTTGCGGTTTTTGGTGGATATTTTGCCAGAAAAATAATATGCTTGTGATTGTGTCTGTCGCTATCATATGGGTCGAATAACTGTTCAATGTTCCATAGAGACTGGTGGAAGTCGTGTCATTAATCATTGGTTCGTGGATGTGCTGAAGGTAATTGAGCGATTTTGAAGCATGCACTGAGTGTTTCAAAATCGCTACAATATGAGTCTGACGGTCATGGCTGTCACTGACCGACGATTTGCTATTGGGAAAATACTGACGATCTTGTTGACCAACCGAGTTAAAACTCCTGATTTTGTCGGACAGAAATGATGAATTGTTTGTCAATTGAAATAAACTTTTGAGTGGCACTCTCGGCAACCACAGAACTTAAGCATCAAAATCACCCAAGGCTACATCGTGTAACACTCACTAATGTTACAGACGTAGAAGATATCCTACTAGCTAGTTACTTACTGAAATCAGATGGAAATGCAAGAATACTGTCTGACATACAGTATTTTGAGCACATTTTCATCCGGACACATCCCTTAGCGATCTCGCGAGGCGTTTTTTCGCGGAAGAAATACCATTGTGAAAGGTGTACCGGAAAACACGGACCCTGACCATATAAACTCCGATATTAGGGAATGGAAATTCATCAAGCAATCCTTGGAGCTCAGAAACATATTGACTCAACAAGTGATGAGACTAGCCATGAAGGACGGAGATTCTAGACCTCGGCTGATGAAGGTAGCCTTCCCATCTTACCATATATCAGCTGCAACTCTGGAAGCATTTCGTGCCAACAGACGTCGGTCGCCATTTGAAATCCATGTGCATCCCAATAGGCCACATGACGCCAGGATCAAGCACTAAAGCAAGTTGGAGCTGACCGTTCCACTTGTGGACGGTCTTGATCATAAAAGACGTGGAAATGACAGGGGCTACCAACTCGGGAAAAATTGTATAGGTAGGCTATCTATCTCTCCACATTATTATTATTATTATTATTATTATTATTATTATTATTTGAACACAAATATTGGTACAAGAGAGCGCCAATATATATGCGCCACACTATTTGTGTGTGGGCTGTGATACTGCCCGGGTGCCCAAACCGAAGCAGGTGGTTATCTTAGAGGGCCACACCCCGAGCCTTTGACCTAATTATCTAACCCACAAGGCAGTGGAGCATTGTAAGAAGATGCAATCCCATGGTAGCCGGTGACCAACGATTGGAACAATTTATATTAGAAGGTGTTACTGGTAGAAGCGTTGTCAAACACTGAATACCTGTATCATCTTCATTGGTGAGACCGTCGTAATCTGGTACACCTAATTGCAACTGTGAGTCTGTTCCTTTTTGGGATTTTTATATATCATTACCTTATTTTTTTAAACATTGTGATTTTTTCGTGTTTTTTCTTGGATATATATATATTTTCCCCTCTTTCATTATCGTACTTCATATTTCATCATGACTGAACAGACACCCAAAGTACTCAAGCTTAAGACTTTGTCCCCGCCTTCGTTTCAACTCATGTCTTTCTGGCCCGACAATATCGAAGCCTGGTTCTGCTATGCAGAATCCGACTTCTCCGAGCACGGCGTGATCGACACACGTGCACAATTCCTCGCAGTAGTCAAGGCACTACCGCGCGAATTCAACAGGTACGTAACACCTAGTATGTTAACTAGTGATGTTTCCGATCCTTACGAAATGTTGAAACGTTCGATTCTTAAACGAGGAGACCTAACCGATCGACAAATGTTTGATCAACTCTTCAATTACGTCGACCTGCAACACGGTTCTGCGACGGACATGTTGCAAAGAATGAGAGAATGGATAGGCCTAAGAACTTTCGACGAAGGCCTATTCAAACAACTTTTCTTGTTCAAACTTCCCCAACAGGAGCAAGCGGTTCTGGTCTCGTTTCAGAACAACGTCTTAGACGAACTGGCTGCATCTGCCGATCGTATCTTAGAAATTACGAAATCGTCTACTACAAAGGTATTTTCAGTCAAAGAAAAGCCTCACACGACTCAGAATGACATAACCGAGTTATGTCATACACTCACGCGTTATCTTAATCTTCGTAACGACCGTAATCGCTCACACAGCCCACGTAGAAGCATTTCACGTAAACAATCTGTCTCTAGACCACGAGAGACGGATAACCCCGACTGGTGCTGGTATCATAACCAGTATGGAAAGTCTCCCCGAAATTGCAGAAAACCCTGCAATTTTCCCAACACGAAAACGACTGACTCGAAAAACAACTCGGGAAAATTCCAAGCCGGCACGCGTTAACGGCAACCGCAGTCGGCGAACATAGCCGTCTGTTGTACGTCACAGATGTGACAACGAGAGTTCGCTACCTCGTCGACACTGGCGCAGAAGTTAGCGTTCTCCCAGCAAATCATAACGACCGGCTCCACGAATCAACTCTAAACTTACAGGCGGCAAACGGAAAACCGATCGCTACGTATGGCAAAAGGTACGTTTACCTGAACGTGGGTTTACGCAAACCCATTCACTGGATCTTTGTTGTTGCAGATGTTTCCATGCCAATCATTGGTATGGATCTTCTACAACACCATAATTTAATCATCGACACGCGCAAACGGAAGCTAGTAGACGGAAACACTAAATTATCCGTTTGCGTAACTTCTTTTTCTGGTTGTAGATTATCCCCAGTCACAGTTAAGCATATGATAGACCCACTCTATCAACCACTACTCGATAAGTACCCTGGGATACAACAAACTCAACCGAAACTACCGTGTGTAACCAGCAACGTTACACATTACATCACGACTACAGGACCACCAATATTCTCTAAAGCACGACGACTAGCTCCTGAAAATCTAAGGTTAGCGAAAAACGAATTCGATCACATGATAGACTTAGGAATCATACGACCGTCAAACAGCCCTGGTGACTATCGGCGATTGAATGCCAACACCATAGCCGATCGTTACCCGTTGCCTCACATTCACGATTTGACAGCTACCTTGAAAGGTACAACTGTCTTTTCGAAAATCGACTTGGATAAAGCGTATAACCAAATTCCCATGGTCACTGACGACATACCGAAAACAGCTATCATAACTCCCTTTGGACTCTACGAATTTTTGCGAATGCCTTTCGGTCTAAGAAACGCTGCGCAAACTTTCCAAAGATTCATAGACGACGTCTTTCGAGGTCTCAACTTCGTACATGCGTATGTTGATGACTGCCTTATCGCAAGTCCGGACAGAGAATCACATCTCAAGCATCTGGATCTTGTTTTCGAACGATTACAAAAACATGGAATTACTGTAAACGTTCAGAAATGCCAATTTGGAACCGACTCGTTAGATTTCCTAGGACACACTATCGATGCTCAAGGCATTCGACCTCTTAGGACCAAAGTGGCGGCCATTCTGAATTACCCAGAACTGACCAACGTCAAGCAATTACGCACGTTTAACGGCCTGGTAAGTTTCTATAGACGCTTAATACCAAAATGCGCATTACTTATAAAACCTCTTACCGACCAACTTCGTGGAAATGCGAAATCCATTAATTTGGACGACACCGCACGAAAAGAATTCTCCACAATTAAGGAACTGATCGCTAAAGCAACAATGCTCGCACATCAGGACTCCCGAGCACCCATTAGTATCGCAGTAGACGCATCCGACTCGGCAATCGGAGGAGTCTTACAACAATGGGTTAACAACTCCTGGCAACCCTTGGCATTTTTCTCTAGACGGTTGCTAGACACCGAATCGAGGTACAGCACATTCGGTAGGGAACTCCTAGCTATGTTTTGTGCTGTACGGTATTTCCAACACTATATCGAAGGCCGTGAATTCACTCTTTTCACGGACCATAAACCGCTCACTTTCTCGTTAAGCTCCTCTTCAGACAAGTACTCTCCCCGTGAGTCTCGACAACTGGACTACATTTCGCAGTTTACTTCAGATATTCAACATATTTCTGAAGCAAACAATGTAGTTGCAGACGCCTTGTCTCGAATAAATTCCTTGAACAGTTTCCATGGAATTGACCTTCTTAAACTCGCCCAGCTTCAAAAAGAAGACACTGATATTCAGCAAGAGTTATCGTCCACAACCCTTAAACTACGCATCAAGCAGATGGGAACAGGTAAGGAAACCTTACTTTGTGACACATCTACAGATAGGGATCGCCCAATCGTCCCGAAACATTATTGATGCAACGTCTTCAATACGTTTCACAAACTTTCTCATCCAGGTGTTCGTGCAACCATCAAGCTCATAGCAGAACGTTTTTGCTGGCCTGGTATGAATAAAGACGTGAGAGAGTGGGCACGCTCCTGTAAGCTGCCAAAAATCTAAGGTCATCAGACGCAATAAATGTCCCTTAGGCTCATTTAAAACTTCCGATGCTCGTTTCGACCATGTTCAACTGGATTTGGTAGGACCTTTACCAGATTCAAATGGATACTCTTACCTCTTAACTTGTGTAGATCGTTTCACTCGATGGCCAGAAGCAGTACCTATCAAGGACATCACTGCTGAAACAGTGGCCCGAACCTTCGTCGAACGATGGGTAGCAAACTTCGATTGCCCTTCAACCATCACTACAGACCGCGGACGTCAGTTTGAGTCTGAACTTTTCCGTCGTCTGACCACACTATTAGGAAGCACTCGCTTCCGAATTACCGCCTACCACCCACAAGCAAACGGGTTGGTAGAACGCTTTCACCGACAACTAAAAGCTTCACTATCAGCTGCCAACGTTTCACAGTGGACCGACGCTCTTCCACTCATCTTACTAGGTATCCGCAATGCAGTGAAAGCGGACATTGGATATACTGCGGCTCAACTCGTTTATGGAACGACACTTCGACTTCCAGGAGAATTCGTGGATCCTTCATCCTCTTCAATGAGCATGGATTTAACCTCCTACACGAACAGGCTTACAAACGCAATGCGTTCAGTTAAACCTGCTTCCACTCGACCTCAATCAACTGATGTTTTCGTTCAACCTGACTTACGATATAGTACACACGTTTTCGTTTTTCGAGACTCGCATCGACGACCTTTCGAATCGGCATACGAAGGACCTTTCAAAGTTCTTCAACGCGAAACGAAGTACTATATAATCGATAAGAACGGAACCAACGATAGCATCAGCATCGATCGCCTCAAAGCAGCGTATTTAGAAGGAAATCCTATCTACGTGGATTTTCCTTCGGTACGATCGAACGACACGACTCCGACACTTATAATACCTCATCCGACAACCAACACACACGATGATACTTCGACAGTATCCGAAAATAAACATAAAACGACGGGTTCTGGAAGAAGAGTGAGATTTCCAGAACATTTAAACGACCACTGCACGTAAGGCACTTCTCGACATTTTCTACATTATTTTAAGAAAAAAATTTTTTAATATGCTAATATATTTTTATTTCTATTTCAAAAAAAACCAAACAAAAATACAATTTTTTTAACGCTATTACGTGTTCATGAGTTTATTTTCCTTCTTTTTACGCACATACGAGTGTATTTTCGACATGCACTTACATTTTCTTTTTTCTTTTCCAGGACGGCTGGAAAAGAACGATGACGTTTATGAGGATCCGAAATTTTCATTGTACTTTTTTTATTTTACCTCGGTCCCATATAGTAAGGAAAGACGACCAGACGCTGCTACATATAGTAAGCTATCAGAAGAGTGTTTACCAACGACAAACTCGTTGGGTTTAAAATTCTGGCTGGGCACATCTTAGGATCATCACTGCCCCACTAGAGGGGGAGTGATCTGTAGCGGTAAATAAATGCCCAAACTAAATAGCTCTGTAGGCTTTCGACATTGGAGGCTGATCATATGTTTTAGTGGACTCATCTAGCTGAAGGCGCTCGGTCATGCATCCGCACCAAATCACGTGTTGTAACGCTGTGCTCAACATCAACCGCAATCACTAGCCAGATTAGATCAGAGATTCCCGATATATTGGTTATCGCCAAATACACTCTTCCAATCTCCTCGACTCTGTCTTTTGATTTCTCTCGGTGGGAACAATTTATATTAGAAGGTGTTACTGGTAGAAGCGTTGTCAAACACTGAATACCTGTATCATCCTCAGAATAAACTGCTTGTACATGAACGCTACGAGTTTACCAAATAAAATGGATGAGCTACGCGAACTTAGTAATGCTAACGATGCTCATCTGATATGAATATCTTGTCAGCTTACGGACTAGGAGCTAGAAATACTGGGCATATCTTTGTTTCGCAATCACATAAAAACAGGAATTGGAGTAGCCTTATTCTTACGATCACGCATGGAGGTATATCAAGTGCACAACCAAGAGTTTATCAATCGTGATGAATTCGTATTGTGCTCAGTAAGATTGTCTACCACCTCTAGGTGTCTAGTTGGAGTCATTTTGTTGGGGACGTTAGACCCCCAAAACTCATTTTTTTTGTAATTTTATCTTTGTGGAGCTTGTATTCAGATGTATGCTTGGGCATTTCTTACCACCCATGCATATAGTCAATTGACGAACTTATCGATTAAATGTTTAAAAACTTCCATGGCAACATTGATTATATATATTTTGTATGAATACGCCTAATTTGTGTGCTTGAGAGATCCGGTATCTTCTGGTTGTCTGTACAATACACTTTTCTACATCTTACGAAGACTTCTGGATCGAATTAGCTGAGTCGGGAACAACGGACCATTATAGCCTATCGAGTCGCTGAATCCTTGATTCTTCGTTCCGTTCCGAGTAAAACGAATCAGTAGTAGCATTCAAGTTTAACGAACATATTATATTTATAGGAAGCCCACTGCTGAAATCGAGTAAGAGAATCGTATGCTGGAAGGATTATCCCGATCTACTCGTCTCGGATTCACTCATATTTTGATTCTAGGAGACCTTAGACTTCCTAAAGTCAGTTTAGCGGGACATAAGTATATCGGAGGGGAGAAATTTAATGAAGCTCGCTTCTTCGACCTCACTGGGGATCTGGGATTATTCGGAAATATGAAGTTGGCAACTCGTTGGAGAAACAGTTGGACACCGTTGCGCTTGGACTATGTATTTACAAGCAAAAAATTCCCAGCTGACAATCTCTCAATCCTAGCTCCCTTGAGGAGAAGCAATCACGCCATCATAGTTTTCAGTTTTATCAGTAAAACTGAGCCGAGACATCCCGCCCACAACAGGCTCTAGAATTTCAAACGTTGAATGTGTCAGCTTCACAGGACAATCTACAACAGATGGATTGGGAAATTCACACTCAACTTGGTGTAGATGCTTATTGGGATTTCTTACTGAACACGATCTTATGAGCTACAAAGCAGTCTGTTCCTCAACTGGTCCCCATAATCTACAATCAACCTACAGTCATTAAGTACCACACTCTTTGGTTGCTAAGCCGCAAAAAGCACTGAAGGGTAGAATACAAACAGACTGATAAAAACGGAGCGCACGGGCAATACAAACATATAAGAAACATATGCAAGAGAGCAATAAGAGAAGACAGGCTTCAGTATTAGATAAAGCTTATCGATAAATTTGTCTCCCAACCGAAAAGCTTATTCCATTATGCAGCCTCTCTTCGACAAGCCAAAACTGGGTTTTTGATGACGTTTTCAGTTTCAGTTTCACTTTGCGAAGAACAGGAGGTTTGATGGCCTTTGTTATTCCTGGCAATGGTGGTCTCTCAGTTGATCCAACTTTCTTTTGAAAGAGTCGACGGATGGAGCCTCAACCACGTGCTGAGGTAGTGAATTCCACTCGTTGATGATTCGATGGGAAAGCCGATAGTCAGCTGACAAGTAATTTGTTCTCGGCTTGTGAACTTTTTTGGAGTGTCCTCGTAAATTCTTTGTTTTGGAAGACAAGAAAAATGAGGGCATATCAGGTGCAAATTTGGCACTAAGCAATTTGAAAACTGTAATCAAGTCGCCTCTAGTTCTGCGATATGACAACGGGAAAAGGTTCAGCTTGGTCAGTCGTGCTTCATACGGAAGCTTCGCTATTCCGGGAATCATCTTAGTTGCCGTTCTCTGAACCTTTTCCAGAAATTCACTGTCTTTTTTAAGCAGGAGCTGGCCGCTTGTATGCAGTACTCAAGTTTAGGACGTACGAACACTGTATACACAGTCAAAAACGTCTTAGCGTCGACATGAATAAAAGCCCTACGTATTGACCATAACGATCTAAAACTTTTGACGGCTATTGCACGGCAGTGTGCAGTAGTCTTTAAGTCTTGACTAACGATAACTCCTAAGTCATTATATGTCTGGACGACAGGTAGCTCAGTGTTATTCATCGTGTATGTATCTGTGCCTTGATGACCGATATGCATCACAACACACTTGGAAGTATTTATCGGCAACTGCCATGTTTGAGACCATTCAGATAACTTCTTCAGGTCATTTTGAAGTTTTAAGCTATCACTCTTACATCATATCGTTTTCCATATCTTGACATCGTCAGCATATAGCAAGACCGATGATGATAGGAGACAAGGAAGGTCATTTACATACAAGAGGAATAGCACTGGCCCCAAAACTGTACCCTGGGGCACTCCACTAAGCACAGTTTCTCAGCTAGATAACCTTGAGTTCACCCGAACTCTTTGTTGACGCCTAACTAAGAAGTCTTTTATCCACATCAATAAATTGCCTCCAATCCCGACTTTTTTTAACTTATATAACAGCCGGTTGTGCGGAACTTTATCAAAAGCTTTACTGAAATCAATGAAGGCGACGTCTACAGGTAGCTTTTGGTCCTTAAGAGCGTACCAGCTTTCACGAGCCACTAATAATTTAGTGAGACAAGAATAACCTATTCTGAAGCCGTTCTGCTTCTCCGAGAGGATCCGGTTTTTATCGAGATACTTAAACAGCTCCTTCCGGGCGTATTTTAGAGCACACAGTTGTCTGTTTTTATCGGCAGATTGAGCCGAAAACTTTCTGAAACAGATTTGTTGATATCTATATTGGATATTGGAGTTTGTTTTAGGTTTCTGAATAAAGTAGATGTCCATTAGGCGCCACAACTTATGTTGCTTCTCTGAGTGTAAGTATCCTTAAGTAAGCAGTAATTGACAGCAGTGAGTGGTTATGAGAAATCTTGGACCAGACTTGCCTAAACTGCCACTGTGTACCTACTTTTTAAACACAGGAACCATCCACCATCATTTAAACCACGGATACAATATGTACTACTCTCTCTCTCTCTCTCTCTCTATATATATATATATATATATATATATATATATATATATATATATATATTCAGGATTTGGGGAGCTGCACCTAATGAACATAAAATATACAGGCCATTTTATGATATCACTTTGTAGATACCTTTGCGATATCATTGCTTTTCCCTCGACGTGGTCGGGTTATTCCCGGCCGTTGCTTCTACATCGATGTGGTGGTCGGGCTTGTATGTAGTGATGAGCCAATCAGACCACGCTGGCTGGAACAATCGTTCCTCAAGGTCCTATCATAATTAGCAGGCCGGCTACAGAACGACGAAACGAAAAGCAGCAAACCCTGGGTCCTAGAACGAAGTCGTACTGCTAACTGTAGGGGAGTTAGACGGCAGTAAGGTGTTTCTCTCGGAGAACCAGTATCTGCAGCGATGCTGCCTTCCCACAAAGGAAGGTTTGGGTTAGAAAAGGTTGGTCTTTAAAATACACACTTCGCCTTTTCCCACGGATTCTCGTCTTGGTCAGTAAGTTATTTTGAAGTGCGATGCTAAGTCGTCAAAATCTTCCCATGAAAAGGCCTTAAGTCACCGTCCTGAAGCAGTTGTCTTTTGGGCACTGTGGTCACGCTCTCGGCTCTCTGTAATCATCAATCTCAGCTTCCTCTTCAGGTCTTTGAAGAACAATTATTCTTCCATGTTGTTGGCAGCCGGAAGTGACAGCCACTCTCATACTTCTATCAGAAACTGAGGTCATCTTGTTGACGACGAGTTCCTTCTCTAGACCCGTTGCCGGACCAGTTGTGAACTTATACCACTTGATAGTGATGGCTTCTAGCTTTTTTCCGACCTAATTATATGCCAGCCTGCGTTGCGTTTCGTGGTATGCGACTAGACCATCTTCTCTTAGTACCTTTTACATCGGCTTGTAGTTACTTTGAAAGTTAGTAAACTACTTAGCTCATACCGACGTAGATGAAGTCAAACTCGTACACACATTTTGACTGAACTGGACCAAAGTTATTTATTTATTTTAACACAGATATTGGTGCAAGAAGGCACCAAATACATATGCGCCAAACAAATCTCATTTGATTTGCGTGAGGGCTGTGATACTACTCGGGTGCCCAAACCGAAGCAGGTGGTTTTCTTAGGGGGCCACAGCCCGAGCCTTCGACCTGAAGGTCTGATCCACAATGCAGTGGAGCATCGTAAGGAGATGCAGTCCCATGGTAGCCGATGACCAACGATTGATTCATACGCCAAACTATTACTTATTCAGTTACATAGCCGGATAAAATATTTTATAAGCCTTTGTCGTTTCTCAAGAATATTTAGAAATTATCAGGTTACAAACCTTGGATAATGTAGTTTAAAGTTAACCGCTCCCACTTCTCATGTTCCTTTCAAAATATGTTCCCTATAGTTAATTGCTCACTAGTACTGATACTGGTACTTCTATTCGCTTACTTTCCACCTAGTTATTTTCGAACTGTGGAGCATACCAAGCAAGCGTTGGCTGTTTTACTCAATATTTCTTTACGCTGTCATTCATTGACGAAAATAATTAAGATGGATCTTGACGCAGTAATCTTTAAATGGAATTACAGATTTGCTATCATCATGCAGTCTTCAGACTGATAATTGCCTTCTAATATTATTATTCTAATATTTAATATAATAATATTAGAAGGCAATTATCAGTCTGAAGACTGCATGATGATAGCAAATCTGTAATTGCCTTCTACTTTCGTAAAATGGATTGGATGCGATATCAGGCAAGATCAGTCATTAGACCTATCGTATTTTGACCAGCCAGGCCTTCGAATATTTTGTTTAGTTATCATCCTCTAGGTTATCCGGGTGTGATTTCAGTTTTTTTTTAAAATAATTGTCTCGAACATACTCAGACCAAAGAAGGATTCAAAAATACTCCAGTGGTCGGAAAGAATCTGTCACATTTCACTAAATAGGTCAAACACTTTTTTGTGCTTATATATCCTACTTTTACTCACTAGTGTTAATATTTACGTTCGCCTATCATTGATTTTCTTTGTGCTTGTGTTAGGGATAACAATTTAGACTAACTAAAGTTGTACCTGTCGTAAGTTATTTCTCATTTTCTAAAATTAGGATCTCCAGTTGACAAATAAGTTTAGTTTCTAGTGGAATACTTATTATGTTCGTATATAACCGCTTGTGGTCTGATGTGTGACAAAATCTCAGCACGGATACAGAAGGCTCGACTAGCTTCTACCAACTTGCGTCATTTATGGCGTAGGCGAGATATCCGTCTATCAACCAAAGGACATGTTTACTGCGCAGCAGTTCGTCCCGTCCTACTTTATGGCAGTGAAACATGGCTGGTAAGAGTTGAGGATATCCGTAGGTTACTAGTATTTGATCATAGGTGTCTCCGAAATATTGCTCGGATATCCTGGGACCATCGAGTAAGTAATGCAATTGTTAGGAAATCGGTACTAGGTAAGGATTGCAAATCAATTGATGACGTAGTGAAACTTCATCAGTTGAGATGGCTGGGGCACGTGTTACGTATGCCCAACGACCGACGTGCGATGTTCAGTGGTATAAGAGTAGGTTGGGAGAAAGCTGGGGGCGGCCAGACCAAAACATGGCACAAGTCCATGAAGTCACTGACAAGTGGTCTGAGTCATGTCGGTAGGTGTAGACTACCTGGTTGGGGACCGCGAGATGATAGCAACCGATGGTTAGAGACCCTGAATGACATGACTCAAAACCGTTTGCAATGGCGCAGGTGCATCCACTCTTTGTGTTCTCCCAAATTCTAATCTTCTGAATTCTTCATGTCTCTTTTTTCCTCTTTCCAAATTTATTTCACTGGATTATACTCCTTGAATAACATCTTCAAACCCTAATTTTTCTGATTACAGCTTATAATTTTACATTTGGCACTACGGAATTTGAATCGGCCTCTGCATCTCTGTGCTAATGTGGTGTGGCAACTCGAACTGATGTACGTACGTACGTACGAAGTTCTACGTTGTTACTGACTGACAGATATAACCGCTTCATATAATAGCGCCTCATAAACTCACATATGTTTCAGTAACAGATATCGCCACAAAATCTTACCATTGGCGTGGTCGAATAGATCATTTAAGTAGGAATTTTATTCACTCACTTTTGATTAACTCAATTTTTTGTCAGTCGCTTCTAGTACAATCGGTAAACTTTCATAAATTTACACAATTTCTTTGTTTTCATCCATAGTTAGTTCCATGGACGCTTTAAGAGCTACATTGGATAGTACTGATGGTCAAGTGGCTACTGTTAGTCGAACTAGTTCACCACCTCCTTTGGATCTTCTCAGTCCTCCTCCCGTTGTTGCTGAATATTGGTGTCATACGCAAGTAATTCATTCCTTTCTACCATTCTCTATACTTCCGAAAGGTGCGTGTAACGAAGATGAAATACGTTTGGACGATAAGCAATTTTAGCTTTTGTCGCGAAGAGATGGGAGAGGTTGTAAAGAGCTCATTTTTTTCTTGTGGCCCTAATGATAAGTTAAAATGGTTAGTTTACAGCATTATTCTTATGTTGTTTATGTTTCCTCTACTTATTAAGGTGTCTTAGAATAAATCCAAAGGGCTTAGATGAAGAAAGCAGAGAATATTTATCACTGTATCTTTTACTGGTTAATTGTGGAACTAAAAGCGAGGCCAGAGCAAAGTTTAAATTTTCTATCCTGAATGCAAAGCGCGAGGAAACAAAAGCAATGGGTTTGTATTGATAGTAACGCCTACTAATTTCCTCCATCTTATCTAAAGAAAGTCAACGTGCCTATAGGTTTGTGCAAGGCAAGGATTGGGGTTTCAAGAAGTTTATTCGTCGAGATGTTCTCATGGATGAGGCCAATGGTCTTTTACCAAATGATCGCTTGACGATTTTATGCGAGGTATGAAGATCATTCTTTCTTTTTACCAGTTGAAGATCGATTTTTTCTGTCCTGATTCTTATTAATTTTGCTGGTGCCCTTAATTTCTAAGCAGAACGTTGCACGTTTAAACAACATTCCAACAACGTGGGTTTAGGAAGTTAGGATTTGTCATTGACCCTTACACAAGCAACGCGGCTCACAGTGTAGCACATAATTTTGTACTTGCTAAATGACATATTAATGATTATTAACTTTAGCGTCTCTGGTTGTATTCGTATTTATGCCGATCAAGCTGGTTTGTCCACTGTATGCTGTGCCCGACCGTTGCTTCTACCTCGATGTGGTGGTCGGGCTTGTATGTAGTGATGAGCCAATCAGACCACGCTGGCTGGAACAATCGTTCCTCAAGGTCCTATCATAATTAGCAGGCCGGCTACAGAACGACGAAACGAAAAGCAGCAAACCCTGGGTCCTAGAACGAAGTCGTACTGCTAACTGTAGGGGAGTTAGACGGCAGTAAGGTGTTTCTCTCGGAGAACCAGTATCTGCAGCGATGCTGCCTTCCCACAAAGGAAGGTTTGGGTTAGAAAAGGTTGGTCTTTAAAATACACACTTTGCCTTTTCCCACGGATTCTCGTCTCGGTCAGTAGGGTCTCACAAAACGGCCGTACGCCACCGTCCTGAAGCAGTTGTCTTTCGGGCACTACGGTCATGCTCTTAACTCACTGAGAACAGCTCTGACACAATTTCCTTTTCAGGTACCTGTAGAAGAACCCTTCCATGGTGTGGGCAACCAGTAAGTGATAGATACCCTCATATATTTAACAGCACTGATTAAAATTCTCAGCTTCCCTAGTGGGCTAATTAGATTGTTGGCGACATGGTTTAAACTGATTACACTGAGGAAGATGCCTTCAATTTATATGTTTCACATTCAAGATCTTAATACTATCCATTACGTCTTTTCAACTCATATAATTAAAGTCAGCCATAAATCAGATCAGTAGATAAAGTCCTCCCAGACAAGTCTTATCATACCAACCTACGTTTAAACTTCCTCCGCTGATCATCGTGTTCATAGTCAAACGGGATGAGTTTCCGAGCATCCATCAGTTATGTCGACGCCATTGAAATCGGCTGAGTTTTCCTGACCTTTTGGTTTAAATTGCGAGTAGATATCATAAATGTTTCCACAGCTTTTCGAATATTATACGAAGCTACTTCGGGGTGGATATCATTTTCACGGTTGACTAGCTCCCTTTGTAGTTGTTCCTGGAATATTTTTTCTAGCTCTTCATCATTAATCTGGACACTAAGGAGTTTACTTGTTGTGGCTTTTCTACGTCCATTAAGACTCAGACAAATATGTGCTCGAACTAGGTCATGATCCGAGTCTAAACATGTGCTCAAGGATGAGCGACAGTCTTCAACCGATCCCCTCCAACTATGGCTAATTGCAGTGTGGTCTATTTGAGTCTATGGATGAGTCGATCGCGGAGGTCACCACGTCAGACGATGTTTCTCCTCATATTTAAAGTTGGTGTTTGCCAGAAATAGACAGTTATCTGGACATAGTTGCAACAGATGGTCACCACTATCTGTTCGCTGAGCCGCAACACCGTAAGATCCACCTAAGTGGGGTTCGGTTCGGTTTATTGTACCTGCTTGGGCATTAAAATCACTTGCCACTACTACTACTACATCAGGGCGTTTAGCTTTTTGAAGAAGGTTAGATAGCTCCCTATAAAATTCACCGTTAACTTGATTTGAGCTGCAACCAGTGGTAGAGTAGGCAGAGACTGCGGGAAGGTAACGACATGTATCCGCATATTTTCGAGTTCTTAATGTCTCGTTTAGTCGAACAGCGCACAAGCGACTGTCTATTGGGATCCAGTATAAGAGAGCTTTTCCTGCCTCAGAACAGTGTTATACCTACACCATCGAGACCACGGTAAGTAACAGTGGGGTCTCAAGATACTTGAGTTTTAAATCGTGTCGGTTTTTTATATTGACAAGACGAGGTCAAATGAATGACTAGTTGGGTCGTTTAAGCGCGTTTTGGTGACGCAGCATACATCGATGGTGCAAGATTCTAGAGTCCTAGCCAAAAAAGCCTATTGTCCTATCGGACACAAGATTCTAACAGTAAAAGCTCCAACATGTGGTTTATATTATATTATTATTATTAGAAGCTTTATTCAACATTATATTTTTGGTACAACATAGAATTCTCAGCATAAAGTATTTCAACAAGTTTCCTTTTCTTATACCTTGATCTATTGTGACGATAAATTTTGAATGATGACCGGTTAGATGTTAGGAGTTCGGTAATCCACATTTGATTAATGTTCGTTCGTTTCAATGCATATTGCCAGCCACCATGATGTCGATGATTGTACCTTTTCGTATCACGTATAGCGAAAGGTTGTAAACTTTTCATAAACGCGCCTGAATAGATTGTGTGCACAATGGACATAATGATGAACTAAAACAAGCAACAAAACAGATAACTTGATGAAATATGTAGATCGGAGGAACAGGTAGCCCAGATATTCAAGCAGGCCGCCAGCACTTGACATCGTGGTTTCAAGAGACCAGGAATATATCATTAAGTGAACTCAAATAATTAGCATTAGTGGTGCGTGGTGATAAAGATATATGAGAAGGATTAATCGTGGGTATGGAAGAATTATTAAGACATGATAGATTCAATCGTCAACAAGATGATCTCGGGTTCTGTAACCGGCCTGCCTATCATAGTAGGACCTTGAGGAACGATTGTTCCAGGTAGTATGGCCTGATTGGTTCATCACAATATGCAACCCCGACCACCACATTAAGGTAGAAACTACGGTTGGAATACATCTCTCTTGTGAATGATTAAGTCTTACCACCCAGTTTTCAATCACTAACCGTGGTTATCATATAACTACATCTAAGTAGTCACTATCTATCGTCATGGATTAAATCAGTAGTCCACGACTCCGTAAATTAATTCAATTTCTTGGTTTGGTTGCTCGTACCGTCCAACCCACCCCTAAACCACTAAATATACTCCACCGAGACGCGTTGGTTAGGGTTACTAAACATGTCTTAACCCACCACCCTTAATATAATCTACGAAGTTAAACAGTCTGGTTTACAAGGATACAAATTTAAAACTATTGTGTCGCAGAAACGTTACCAGTTCATCTCAAACCTGGTCTATATGCTACAAAATGACTTGTTCATTCCTTCATTTTACTACCATCTTGAAAAACCATCTTAATTTAATAAGCTGAAACCTACTCATTCCGTCACTTTTTATTTCCATGAAATGAACGATTCTTGTTCATACTTCTCATCTATGATCTATTTCCAGCTCACTGTCTCTCGTTGCCCTATAAGCTATTTTGTAACTTTTGTTTGATATTTCAAATTAATTTTTTGATCAGTTTTTAAGTAACCATTGTGTTTAATATCTACATATGCACATGTATAGGCTTACCTAATGACATCGGAAATAAGATTTCCTTCACTGTGTCATCTTATTTTTCTCGGAATGTTTCAATGATTTTATTCTGTTCTTGTTTATTGTGACGTGTTTTCATGTTTGTGGATTTGCTGTCTCACTTTTCTGCAAGTTTCTTGGTTGTGCTTTTTATCTGCAAGTGTGTTATCTCATAAACGAAATGGGACTCACAGCTGATCATGTGTGATTCTAATTTATGAAGTACCAGGGGCAGTAAATAAGGGTTTGGTGAAAACTTCTCATTGTCATCGTTTTGAGTCTTTTATTTATTTTAACACATAGATATTGGTACAAGGAGGCACCAAATAGGTATGCGCCGCACAAATCTCATTCGATATGTGTGAGAGCTGTGATACTGCCCGGGTGCCCAGACCGAAGCAGGTGGTTTTCTTAGGGGGCCACACCCCGAACCTTCGACTTGAGGGTCTGATCCACAAGGCAGTGGAGCATCGTAAGGAGATGCAGTCCCATGGTAGCCGATGACCAACAATTGGTTCATACGCCATTTGTTCCCGCAGGATACTGGAGCCCATGTGCACCATTGATTTGGGATCCTGTTAAAGCGCCGGACATTCGCCTTTCATCCTCTCAATTTCGTAGGACGTCCCTGGCAGAGGCTATGTACGCGTGGCCATGTGAAAGCATTTCGAGAGGGAGAGCGAACTCTCCCCACTCTCGGCCATATCAGCGCATTTGGGGGCACATTCGTATTTACAGTAAAAACGGACATATCACTTTGATTTATAGCAACTAATTAAGTATTTTTTGGAAGCATTTCTATAAAGCACATAATCGTTTTAAGTTTATTTGTCTTTCTGTGTAAACCTTACTTGATTCATATTCCGGATTCATGTTCCTGTAGTTAGCTTCCAGTCACATTCTGACTGTGTAGTATGTATTCTCCTTTAACAGGCTTCCAGTTTATGATGGACGTAATCGTTTTGTAATCAGTCAATCAGCAACAACGTAGAACTTCGTACGTACGTACATCAGTTCAAGTTACCACATCACACTAAAACAGAGATCCAATTGTCGATTCAAATCCCATAGTGGTAGAGGTAGTAAAAGTATAAGCAGTGATCGGAAAGATTAGGGTTTGAAGACGTTATTCAATGAGTATAATCCAGTAAAGTAAATTTGGAAAAAGAAAAAAAGGGACATGAAAAATTCAGATGATTAGAATTTGGGAGAACACGAAGAGTGGATGCACCTGCGCCATTTGTTTTGTAATAATACAAAGATATGTTTGGCTGGCTTATTTTTTTTAAAACGTAGAATCCTCTCGTAGTCAAAATTGCTAAAATACTTCAATTATATGTGATGTTAAACTAAGTATTGATGCAAATAAATTTAAAAACAAGCATGCCTATGTTAACGTTATTTTTTTAACATCATAGTAATGTAATGTATAAACAATTTGTTTTCATTAAAACCTCAGGTTTCAGTCGTGGGCGAGATTCTTTCGGAAAGTGGACAGGTTAACAATCAGCCTATCACCGTTCCAGAATGCAATTTACATGAAGATATTGGGAGCTTGTTATTTAAACAACTGCTGACTGACGTTACTTTAGTTGTTGTTTCTAATAATCCACCAAATGGGAAATGTTTAAGTGATTGTTCTATATCTCATGTGCATCAACATTCTTGTGCCTCAGGCCATACTTTACCCGGTTTCAGTTCTGTAAATGAACAAGTAACTAAATTCTCAGCCTACGAATCAACAGGCGAAGAAGATGAAGATGAATTAGATGAAGGTGAAGAATTTGATGATGAAGATGACGATGACGAAGATGAAGATGAACAACAAGAGAATGAGAGTGAACGTGAAGAGGATACACAATCCAGTTATAGAGAATCACAGTTAACTTTCCTGGTTGAAGATGGGATTCATTTAGCTTCTAATGGTAATAATAATAATAACGAACAAGGTGAAGCAGAAGCAGCTACAGCAACTCATCGAACTTTAGCCACTAGTGATAATCATGCTTCCAGTACTTCATCTCATCCTAATCATCAACTAACGCATGTTATGTCCTCAACATTGACTCCAGCCACAACAACGAATGTACCAACTAAAGGTGTAATAGTTCCTATTGCTTCTACTAATCCTAGTCCATTGTTAGTCCCATGTACGGGTGGTGCTTCAGATCCATCCTCAGTAAAACAATTTCCATTAGATAATTCAATTAACAGTGTTTCTAATGGTGACTGGCGTCCAGCCACATCTTCCAGCTTTGTTTCTACTCAAGGGCACACAAATCGTGACGACCAAGAAGTGAAATCAAATGGTATTTGTGATGTCAGTCAGAGGACTTCCGATGGCACCTGGTCTTCGTCCAAAAATGGTAAGTAAATGATCTCCTAATTGGCCTATACGTTGTTTGTTTGAGTTCAAAGCAAGTTTACTTTCTTGTTTCATATTTTGAGAATGAACATAACTTAAGTATGAAATTATTTCAAACATTGATCACAATCCTATAGTAGTTGCTTACAATTGAGGTCTGCTGTTGTATTATATAACATTAACAGGAAGAAGCCTGATCCTAATAAGATCTGCAGAGATTGTGTAAAACACTTGACAAGGAGCAGATATGTTTTCTTTCATGTAGAAGAATTTTTATCTTCCCCCTTCTTATCACGTTAGCAACTATATTTCTTGAAATCAGGACTAAACTAAGTTTATTGAGTAGGGGTGTGCTCTGGAGTAAATTTTAAGAGAGGTTTGTGGTTTTAAAGCTTACTGACGTGTTATAATATCTCAAAAATTTCGATGATAGTCAATATACATGCCAATTTTATTTCGCTGATGATATAACTTGTGTTTTTAGGTGTTCATCGGTGCCGGATGTCCGGTTCAGTGCCGTCCACATCTTCTGCCTTGCCGACAACTACTGATTCTTCATCATCTTCCACTACAAGCGTTAAGATAAAACAAACTGCTGGACATAACGCGGATGTCGGAAGCAGTAGTACAACTACAAGTAGCACAACCATTAGTCAAAGTAGCTCTCTTGTCAACACTGTATCTACTCCTTTAATTACTTCGAAAGAGGAATCTGAAGATACCGAAGAGTCTGTTGAAGCGGAAACCTCTGGTACTTCTAGTCGTGTACGGCGTAGTACACGTAGAAGAAACACTACTTCAACTACCACAACTTCGAATCGTCCACGCAACCGGAATAGTCGGGATTCATCACTTTTGGCTACCGTTTCAAAGGCTGCTTCAACCACTTCATCTCATTCTAATCTCGTCGCTACTCCATCGAGCTCTACAGCGTGCTCATTGGGTACAACAAATCAGACTGTGAAGTGTTCTAGCATGGGTACCGGTAATAGTAGTAGTTCAACGGTAAACGGAGCTTCAAGTTCCAGTGTTGTACTTCGCCAATTTGAAGCACACAAAGCTATTCTAGCCGCTCGAAGCCCAGTTTTTGCTGCGATGTTTGGACACGGCATGGAGGAGTCCAGAGCGAATAGGGTGGAAATCACGGACATGGAGCCAGATACCGTTGCAGAAGTTTTGCGATACATATATACGGGACAAGTTGTTGGTATGAATCGACTTGCTCACGAGTTATTGGCCGCGGCTGACAAGGTTGGTATTATTTCTGTTTGTATTTTGTACTCAGTTAAGTTTGCAAAAAATAGTCTAATAAAACTTATATATAGATTTTTTGTTATTTCCCGACCGTCGCTGCTACCTCGATGTGGTGGTCGAGCTTGCATGTAGTGATGAACCAATCAGGCCATACTGGTTGGAACAATCGATCCTCAAGATCCTACCATGATCAGCAGGCCGGCTGCAGAACGACAAGACTAAAAGTAGCAAACTTAAGGTCCTAGGACAAAGTCGTACTCTTAACTGTAGAGAGTGTGACGACAATCAAAAACATCCTGTGAAAAGGCCGTGCGCGGCGTCCTAAAGCAGTTGTCTTTTGGGCTTTGCGGTAACGTTCTCAGGTCGTTAGGGCCATCACATTTTCAGATCTCTCAAGAAGAAATATTCTTCTATGGTGTGAGCAGCCGGGGAGTAACAATCACCCTCATGCCTCTAGCAGCACACAAGATCACTATTCATAATCATTCTCCTTTAATTCCTATTATTCCTCCTACGTCGACTTTAAACCATATGATTTCACTTGACCTCACCAGCCAAAACGGGTACTCGACAAGATACACCCTCTGTTTATCTGGTGACCCGACGGCAAGCTCTTGTGGGCTGACGGGTGTAGGCATAGCACTAAGTTTGAGGGCAGAACAAGTACTATTAGAATGGATCAGCGTTAACAGTCGCCAATGTGCTGTTTGGCCAAACGGCTCCGTAAGAACTCGGAAGGACTGGGACACACGTTTCCTTCTCGTCATTTTTGCCTGCGTCTTCACTGACTGCAGCCTGGATGAAGTGAAAGATGGATTTTACGGAAAGCTTATTGAACCTCTTCAAACAACTACACACACAGTACTTGTATCAGTCCCGACCGTTGCTGCTACCTTGGCGTGGTGGTCGGGCTTGTCTATCGTAATGAATCATTTGAGCTATACGTGCTGGAACTCAGTCAGCTACAATGTAGAACCAGTCACATATATACATCAGTCCAAGTTTTCATACCTCATTAGCACAGCAAGATGAATACCGGATTCATAGAAATAGTTAATTCAATGGTGTAATAAATAAAGAAAAGATTTTATGTAACGATATAGTACAGAAAGAAAGAATTAGTTCGTAGAAATGAAGATATGAAATAATTTTAATCTCATAGTTTGAGGGAAGACAGAAAGTGTATACATCTACTACTGGCAGGATTCTAATCCTGTACTCACCCTGGATGGTGAGCAGATAGCAGTAGTCGAGAAGTTCGTGTATCTGGGTAGTTGCATAAGTGCTGGTGGTGGCGTGAGTGATGAGATCAATCCACGTATAATGAAAGCCAGAGTGGCTTATGCCAATCTGGGCCATCTTTGGAGCCTTCGTGGTGTTAGTCTGGCTGTAAAAGGTCGGATTTACAACGTGTCGGTGAGAGCAGTTTTGCTCTATGCTTGTGAAACCTGGACTTTGCGAGTTGAGGATGTTAGACGACTCTCTGAGTTTGATCATCGTTGTCTCCGAAGGATTGCTGACATCCGGTGGCAACACCATAATAGTAATACAGAGGTTCGGCACCGTGTGTTCGGGCACAGAGACGGTAATGCAATTGGTGTCATCATCTTGAAACACCGACCTCGGTGGGTTGGAAATGTTCTACGAATGTCGTCCCAGAGAATTCCACGTCGTGTATTATTTGCCGATTCTGGGACTGGTTGAAGAAAGCGGAGAGGTGGTCAGTGTATGACAGGGTGTCGTGGCATGAAAGAAAGCTGCAAAGGACTGGCTTGTGTTGGTCCTTTACGACCCCCTGGCTGGGGTCCGGGAGATGGTGCAAGACAGTGGCTAGAGACGTTATCAGATATGGCTCAGAATAGAAGCCAGTGGCGATCCTGCTGTGACCTTTTCCTTTCTTCATAAAAGTGGTTGTTTCTTCCTTAACTGAAAGATTTCTTCTGATCGTACCTTTTCGTTTCCCTCATTATTATTATTACACTAATCTGTTCGTTATTGTTCTTTTTTTTACGCTCCTTACCTTTCATTTTTTCCCCTTCTTTTCAAATTCTCATCGTTTTGTGTGGCGCATATATATTTAGTGCCCTCTTGTACCAAGATTTATGTGTTCAAATAAATAAAAAAACAAAAACAAAACATCTACTCCATTGTGATCGATTCTGAGCTATGTCGCACAGTCATTAACCACTGGTTACGATAATCGCGTGGATCCAAACCAATTAGTCTACATCTACCAACATGGATCAGATCAGAAGTTAGTGAATTCAAGCATTGATGCCACATTTTGGTTTGGCCGCCCCTAACTTCCTTCCAACCATCCACAACACTAGTCATCATTGCGCGTCGTGGTAATCCGTGTTCAGGCATACGCATCACGTGGGACAACCGTCTCATACGATGAAGAATTACAACCTCATCAACTGTTTTACCATCATTCGCTAATACCTTGCGTCTAACTTCATTATTACTTACCCGGTGATCCCACCAGATGCTGGCGATATTTCTAAGACATCGGTCAAATGCTAGTAGCTTGTGACTATCTCTTACTCTTAATGGCTACGTTTCGCATCCGTAAAGTAGAACAGAACGGTCTTCCGCACAGTAAACTCGCCCCTTAATTGATAGACGAATATCTCGCCTTCACCATAGATGACGTAATTTTACAAACGCCAAACGAGCCTTCATAATCCGTGCTAAGGTTTCGTCAGACACCAACCCATTAGGGCTGATCAGACTTTCAAGATAATTAAAGTTGCCGAGGCTTTCAACTACTTCACTTTCTATACTTAGTTCAGGTGCTGACGCAACCTTTGTTTTATATTTTACTACCATTGAAGTAACCACTTCCACGAATTTAGAGTTCATCTTGTGCTAATGAGGTGTGGCAACTTGGACCAATGCATATATGTGCCTGGTCTCATATTGTAACTGACTGACTGACTTGTAGAAGGTGATTAATGTCCAATTAGATAGCTTAAACCAAACAGAAATACATTTAGGTGGGTATTATGGTATTCTGACTCAGCAAACAGATAATAGTGACCATCTGCTGCAACTGTGCTCAGACAATTGTTTATTTCTAGCAAGCACTAGTTTTAAGCGTAAGACGATACATCGTCTAACATGGCGACCCCTTGCACCAAACCAACGATGTACTCAAATATACCATATTTCCATCAGTCATTGCTAGAGAGGCTTGAAAGCAGACCGCTGCTCGTTCTGGAGTACATGTTGAGACTGATCATGCTCTCATACGAGCACATATTTGCTCGCACCTCACTGGACGCAGAAAAGCCACATTGAGAAAACCTATTAAAGTTGGTCTCAGCAATAAGAAAGATAAACGTAAATTTCGGGAACAACTGAGGTCACACTTGGTCAATTTCGTAAACGAAGTTAGCCCAGATGTTGCTTGGAAAGATATATGAACTGCTGTGGATTTGAATGTCTAACTTCAACCAACGCCATTGAATACCGGCTCAGTGGTTAAACGATTGAGTGTTCGCGCGAGACCAAAGGTTCTGGGTTCGATCCCTGCTTGGGGTTCGTAAATGCTCATTACGTAGGAGTCCCACACTATGGCGAAATGGTCGTCCTTTGCCTTCAGGTTTTCAATGGTGGTCTAACATTGATCGGTTCATGATTCAAATGTAATTCCACAGTTTTCATAACCCTACGAAAAGTAGTTCATTCATTACATTTTTATTTGAAATTTCTGCTTCATTTCGTTTTGTAATTGTGTTGTTAATTTTTCAGTACCAATTAGAACGATTAAAAACAATGTGTGAAGAGGCTCTTGTGGAAAGTCTTTCTGTAGAGAATGCGTGTGATATATTTGGACTTGCTGATATGCATAATGCAGAACAATTGAAAGCACATACTCTAGAATTCATAATGCTGTAAGTTTCTAGTAGATTGTAACGAATTTGTATATGTCAATACCCACCCTTTTAGGAGGTAAGTCTCTGTCCAACTAGGTCTGTTCTGACGTCTGTTACTGTAAATATAGGTAATGGGAGTTGAATTATATGCGGAGTATCGGTTCCTTCAAAATTGTACGTTCTTTGTGATTTAGGTCAGCGGTCTAAAAGCATAGTTCCCTTGGCTTTCTTTTGATCGCCTTCACTTTTTTGATATTTTCTTGTACCACGTACTCTTTGAAAACCTTAGTTCGCAATCAGTAATCGTAGTTGCCTACCAAACTTAAGTTGTTTTGTTCTAAATCAATTAGAAGACTCAGCGAAACGACTAGCTTTGAGGAACGTAGCGTGTAGGAAGATTTCCAGCAAGTTGGATGAATGCCGTATCAGTCTTTTGGATTACAGCATACTTTAAAACTAAAACAATGATTATCGTTGTTACTTATACTTGACTTTGTCACTAGTTCCCTTCTTAACGTTACCAAGGTGATATTCAGATTCAGTCAGTCAGCTACAATGTAGAATCAGTCACATATATACATCAGTCCAAGTTTTCATACCTCATTAGCACAGCAAGATGAACACCGGATTCATAGAAATAGTTAATTCAATGGTGTAATAAATAAAGAAAAGATTTTATGTAACGATATAGTACAGAAAGAAAGAATTAGTTCGTAGAAATGAAGATATGAAATAATTTTAATCTCATAGTTTGAGGGAAGACAGAAAGTGTATACATCTACTCCATTGTGATCGATTCTGAGCTATGTCACACAGTCATTAACCACTGGTTACGATAGTTGCGTAGATCCCAACCAATTAGTCTGCATCTACCAACATGGATCAGATCAGAAGTTAGTGAATTCAAGCATTGATGCCACATTTTGGTTTGGCCGCCCCTAACTGTCTTCCAATCATCCACAACACTAGTCATCATTGCGCGTCGTGATGATCGGTGTTCAGGCATATGTGACACGTGACTGGCATTTCTCCGGGCGTAACTGTAACCTGTTGTCACTGATGCGTTGCAGTACAAATATTGTGCGTTCCTCTAGCTGTTCTAATGTCGCAACAATTAAGATGTCATCGAATTAAACCGCGACCCCCGATATACTTGATAGGATGGTATCCATCAGTTGCTGGAAGATAGATGGGGCAGTATTGACTCCAAAAGTAGACGGTTATACTGAAACAACCCACGATGAGTATTAATAATGAGCAGCTCTCTTGATGCTTCATCTACTTTCACTTGCAAGTAAGCATCAGCAAGGTCCAGCTTTGCAAAAAAAACTCCGCCATTTAGCATAGTGAACATGTCTGCAGGAACTGGCAACGGGTAACGATGTTGTTCTAGAGCTGCGTTAAGACCTGTTGAGAAATCAGCGCATATTCATATTGTGCCATTTGCTTTCTTAATAACCACAATGGGTGCTGCCCAAGCAGAATAAGAAACAAGTAATAACTCCCTGTTGTTGTAGGCGATTGAGTTCTTCATCAACTTTCGATAATGCTGCATACGGCACAAGTCTCTTTGGATCTAAGACAGGCTGAGCTCCAGGTTTCAACAGAAGCGTTGCTTTCATGGCAGTGCACTGACCCAATACAGGCTGGAAAATGGTTGAAAACTCCGTCATTAGCTTCTTTGTATATACTTCAGGTTCATGGGGTTGTTCCACCAGGTGGCATACGGTGCTTAACGAGTCATCAGCTAAATGCAGCTGGTCGAACCAATCTAAATCAAGTAAATTTAGATCGACTGACGTTATGTAACATACCCCTGTAAACATTGAATCGTGAAAAGACACTTTACAATCTAGTTGTCCCAATAAACGTAGGTGATTACCGCATGAAGTACGAGGTTTCTGTGTTGTTGGCACAGTGTGTGGTCTGCCCATTCTGATCCAAGATTTTCGTGAGAGAATTGTCACGTCAGATGCAGTGTCTATTAATATTAAGGGTAATAAATTTCCTCCCACCTGGGGTTGAGTTCTGACAGGTTGCTACTAGACTCAAAGAATTTGTTCAAGATTTAGGGACAGGCTTCCTGGTACTTCTGGATCTGTTCGGCTTCTTTTTTTGACAAAACCCATCTTTATGACCCACAGCTTTACATTTCCTGCACCGATTTTGTTTATATGGACAGCTTCGGACAAAATGCCATGCACCGCAGTGCCATCATTGGGCAAGAGGATTTGTTTTTGCCTGTTGACCTGAACTAGTTGTAGTCGGGGCAGATTTATGCGGGTTAGGTGGTTGTTGGACTATATGAACTTCGGTATGATCTAGACCACCACGCTGGACCATCGTAGTGTCACGCTGCAAATTCATTAGACGTTGATATTCATTTGCAATATCAGTAAGTGTCAGTTTAGGCTCTTGGTCTAATCGACTTAGCAAACGTGTTCTAATGTCACTAAACTTCTGCGATTGAAGGCTGCAGATAAGAATAAGGGCTTTAAATTGGTCTTCAATAAGCGACTTCAACCGGAAGCGTTCGCATTCTCGGTTGATGATACCCACATGCGTGAGAAAATCAGCGTCTTCGTTCATAGTCAGCTTCAAACATCGATAATGTGCATTGAACATTGAAGAGTTATCTCCAAACTGTTGGCTCAATGACTGGACGGTATCCGAGAATGAGTGCTCACGTGGGTTTAGAGGCAGAATTAAGTTGCAATATCTATCTAATTCACTAGGACCCAGTTTTCGAAGCAGCAAGCGGACTTTCCAAGCATCATCCTTATTAGCTAAGTCAAATTTGAATAAGTCTTCATAACGTCGAAACCACATATCACATGTAACATTGGAATCAGGATTATAATGAAACTCAGAGATACTGTTATTGATTCCATCAACTGACGGTTCATCTGCTAACATCTGAGTAAGTTTCATCTGCTGCTCGAGTAATAATTCAAGTTTAGAAGGATCCATGTTTCCCAAGCGGCCTATGCTCCATTGGGAGTAACAGGCGATTACGAGTTCACTTAATCTGCGAACGGAACAAAGACTCGGTGACCAAAAGACCAAATAAGCTAGCTATACAATGCGTCCCAGCCCCACTAACTAGAGGAAGAAGTCTAAGCTTGGAATGGGGAAGTATATTCCACAAGAGCCAGAAAACGAGCGATAACAACAAGCAGAAATCAAAACGTATATATACAGCACAAAACCGTCCTTGGGGAGAGTTAAAAAATAGCATACTAAAAGACACAACGAACCAATAGCATTTAAGATTCTCCCAAATGGGAAATACGACATGAAGGTGAAAGAAATTCAAATTTTCTAAATAAAATTACAAAATTAGGTTCTTTTCCAAGTGAGTTCTGGGGATCTAACGTCCCCAACACCAATTGATTGTGAATATTGTTTGTCTGAATGTAAATCGAGGCGTAAATAATTTTTCAAAGTTGTAATTATTATTCGATTTGTGTGAAGGCTGCCCCATTGTTTTGGATTCAGGGTTTTTCAACTCCCCTAGGTGAATCCTCCGTACCTACCAACCCGGTTAAACTACCGGACATTCGCTTTTCATCCTCTCAATCTCGTAAAGAACATCGTCGCCGAGAGAAGTTGATGGGTAGGACTTCTTCGGTAATGGCTGCCTACGTGAGTCCATGTGAAAGCATTTTGAGGAGAGGGGACTCTCTACACCCTCGATCATATCAAGGCATTTGGGAGTACTAGTCTTCGAAGTCATCGATAAGCGGACTGAGCATGGTAATAGGTTAGACTACTTGATTGAAGTCTGCGTGATTATCGTAATCAATTGCTAGAGAGTTTGGGTGATATTGCTAATAGTCGTTCGTAATGGCGTAGCTACATTTACTCTATCTTCCTCGAGAACAGAAGTCCCGAAATCTTACACCTTTTCTTTTTCTATGCTTAATTCTTCCTACTTAATTTGATACTGTCACTACTTCTACTTTGGAATTCGTCCTGAAATAATTTTATCTCATTGTGCTAATGTTGTATGACAACTTGGTGCAGATATGTCCGGTTCGACGTTGTGTGTAGTATCATCAAAAGACAACATAACTAAGTAGGCAACACATATGTTAAATTTATCTTTTTTTAGTAAAATAACACAAACAAAACATGGGAGTGATAAGTCTTCTAATTGAACTCTAGATTCGATTTCCTAAGCTCTCTAGTAACCCCCAGGTTAAATCTATACAGCGACTTGAACATAAGAGAAAAGGTGCGAAATATGGAAGAAACGCTTTACTTTAAGGTTCGTTTGTATACCGAAAATCTAGGATATTTATAGTATTTTATCTGGCCTTGGCCTTTCGGAAATTTTTGGAACGCTACTAAACATAATAACAGTATGGATAATCATCCAATCAGAAACGCAATATGTGACTTTTGACTTTCTAGATGTTTCTGGTAAAAACTTCTATTGAATGCTTATTGGATAAGATGTTTCTCAGCGTCTCCAGAGCCTTTTTTCGAGGAGTTTCCTGGATCTCCCCAACAGAGATAATTTAAATATGATTATAATTTGCAGACAACGTAACCCATTTAACTTATAACAATATCCGAAAGTTAATGAATATACCATCAATAATGGTGTCACTCCGTTTTCTCTTCAATGGTAGTAACGTATTTTATTATAAATAATAAGTTGATAATAGCTCCCTTACATTTATGTACATTTTTCGGATTCAGTGAGTATGGGTAAGAAGCACGGAATTTTTCAATGGTGACCTTTCAAGATAAGCTCCATTTAATTACTTTTTATGTTCGGAAATGAAAGTGGTAGTAATGGCTACATTTGTTAATGTCTCTGGTTCGATATTCTCCTTGGATGTTTTGTAACGAACGATCTAGGAAAGATACAAACAGTGTTTACTTGTGAAAAGCTTCTTTTAAGCTAATCTTTTTTTAACGAAAAAACTAATGAAGTGTCTCTTATTTTCCCAGCCATGCTCATGATGTGTGCGAAACTGAAGGCTATGAACAGCTAGTTCGACATCGTCCACGTCTACTAAATGAGTGCTTTCGAAGTTTAGCTTCACAACAACTCCCTCTTCGATGTTGGGCTCGTAAACGTCCAAGGCAATCATAAATTATAATTAAAAAAAACATTTCTAAATGACCTATCAATAGCATCCCCTGTGTATTAAAATTTCCCTTATCCTGAACTCCATGTTCTTTATAATTTTCCTTTTCTACATATCTTTCCTCTGTTTTCAAGTCATTTATCTTGCGTATAAGTAATAAAAAAAAATAGGAACCTATGAATTATTTTTTGTGCTTTTCAATATTTTATTGACGACGTAAACATCTAAAGCATTTTTGTTCTTTGTTTCCTAATTAGAATTATTTTGGTTCAAAAAAACCCCATTCAAGTTATATTCTTCAGTTGGGTAATTTAGTTGCCAATTAGTTTAAATTTGTTACCTTCCTTTAACTTGTGCTTCTTGCTTAATCTTTTTACATTTTGTGCGTTGTTTGATCATTGTGCAGAGTAGTTCAATTTCTTGCTTTAATAAATTTCCAATGTTAAACACTTCACCATTTTTTTCTGGTCAAGGTGTTTGTTTCACATTGATCTCATTTGTTTATAAACATTGTGATTTAGTCTCACTTTTTCTCTGTTCTTCTGTGTGAGATTAAATAGTGTTATCTCTTTCTTGTGGAAATGTTATTCCCATCGTAAATTTATTGTATGCGTATATCTTATCAATTTTTTGCATTAATTAGCAAAATACATTTTATTGTTATTACAATAATTATTACTGCTACAATTTTCCCCCGCTTAGGTTTTAAAGAATCGATGACATTTTATTTTATTGTGAAAGTGTTCATTGACGAATTTAACTATTGTTTTACTGCCACATTCCTAGCCATTCATATGAGGTAGACTAATCCATTAATTTTTCTCATATGATTCCATAGTTTGCTTTCAATAATTTGTTATATCATTGTTTTCAGTGCGAAATCAACTATGAAGTTGAAGTAATAAAGAAAGTGAGCTGTTCTGTGAACTTATACTTCTACGAAAAAAACTTATCTACTTGAATCTATGTCTTACCAATTGCTTTAGCTGTATGCATAGCAAGATCTCATTCTCAAATTTCTCAAAGATGCTTAGTTGTTTTATCATTACGGGTTGAGATATTTGTCAACTTAATAACATTTCGTGATTGGGGTGGGGTGGACCTCATAAACGTACGCTAGCAGTTGGAGGACATTATAAGTATCATCCCTTACAGTTTTGTAAATGCCGTCATTCGACTGGGAAAATTTACGGATTTTGAGCTAAGTCAACTGTGAAAGTGCTTCAAAATTTCTAGATACCTGGCATTTATCTTGATTTCTTAGATCTCACTCCTATTTGAGATCGGCCCTCACCTTTAATGATAACGATTGCTGTGCAATAGGATAATCCAACTTGAACCTGAAGCATCTAGGTTTTAAACTGTAGTCCTTTCATTAAACAAGAACAGGAGACTTGGCCTACTGTTGATGTTGAATAATTACGATCAGTTTATTCGGCAATATATCTAGTATCACAGTGAATAGCGAGTTCAGAACAATGGAGTTAACAATAAAATTAGTTACATGAAACTAGGAGGCTTGCTATGGAATTCATATAGATATGAGATGCCCGAAATACCACGCGTTTGAAGTGCAGATGCTTCAGCTTCACTATTGACGTTTTTTAACCGACCAATGAAAATATCCAACAGACTGCTTGTTATTTCTCGTAAAATTCAACTAGGAGAACTTTCAATAACCTATACCAATGGTCATATTTGATGACTGGTTTTTTCAATACCACTGGCAGTTTGTATTTAATAGCACAGATTAGATCAACAGTCAATAACTTCACGAACTAATATGTCATATTGGTCTGATATTTTGCCTTCCTCTAACCCACACCAACAAACATTTTGTCCACGTAGTACCCCAAATGGGACGGAACTGACTGGGATTATGACCTATTCGGTGAACGGTGACATGACCGTCGGTAGACTTGTGTGTTCCAGATACATGTGTAGTGTTTGGTGACTTGTCGTTTACTGAGGGGGTCAAGTGTCAGACGTTTATTGGCTTTTCTGTATACTTTTGACTAATATTTTTAGATGGACATCGATGTTCACTCAAACCATAAATCTCCAGCTTTGACGGAAAGTGCATTGCGACGTAATGAGAAACTCTTCATAGCTAATGAAGCCTTAAAATCTTCGCAGAAATGGATTACTGCTTTATCGTGACTTCGGATTTCTCAGCAGTTCCTACCAACAACTTTTTAGATTACTTAAGTTTCCTGGTGAACAAAACTTACAGATAACCGAGTTTAAATTCAGTTTCTCTCGGAGATTTTATAGACTTAATTGTCCTCAGTTCCTAAAACCATAGAATCTCAGTAGAATTTATTGGAAAGTATGTTTTTCGTTCGAATGTGTTTTTAAATAATGATAGAAATTTTCAAACAATCAGTAATGTATTCCAGTAGTTAAAAAACATATCCATTTGATGCCTGCAAGAAATTATATTGTAGTAATAGGTGAACAATCTATTCAATATGTTTTAAAACACTGAGTTAATCAGTTTCCATTCTATGACAGCAATACACTGCATTGGTAATTACAATTCGTAAGTTAGTTCATTTGTGTTCTATAAGTTTTCTTATTTTTCTGTGCTAATGTGGTGTGGCAACTCGAAGTGATGTACGTACGTACGCATGAAGTCCTACGTTGTTACTGACTGAGTGTTTATCATCTAATTGAATTCTGTTATTAGTGTAATAATTTTATTTGAAAGATGATGGAAAAACATATAGTTCGTGTACATTCTGATGTACAATAGACTGTTAGCTGAGAATACTAATAGTCACATGTTGACCTTACTAATATTAAATTGTTTATATCGAGTTATATTGAATAATGACAACGGACTTGTTGATATGATCTCATGACTTTTTCTCTTGCGTAATACATTCTTATTGACCTGACTAACGTTAGTTCATTTGACAAAGAGTTGTGCTTTTTCAAAATAACACAATTGAATTCACGCTTTATTGTGCATAAGTTGTGTTCCATACGAAACCGGTGTCAATGACATTGAATATTTAGTCAACCATTTATACTGATTGTTAGTAGAAAAAAAACTCATTACATATATATGTGATTCAGTCAGTCAGTAATAACGTAGAACTTCGTACGTACGTACATCAGTTCGAGTAGCCATACCACATTAGCACAGAGATGCAGTTGTCGACTTAAATTCTCTAGTGATAGAGGTAGTAAGAGTTTAAGCAATAATCAGAAAGTTTAGGGTTTGGAGATGTTATTCAAAGAGTATAATACAGTGAAATAAATTTGGAAAGAAAATAAGGGTATCAAAGAAGCAATAACTACAACGTGTTAAGAGGTTCTGGGCTTCAAGAAGCATCATCCTAAGGAACGGATCTCTATAGAAACATTGGAAAAGATCAAAGAAAGGAAGAACAAAAAGACAGCAATTAACAACAGCCGAACACGAACAGAGAAAGTTCAAGCACAAGCTGAATACATAAAAGCAAACAAGCAAGTGAAGAAAAGCATTAGAGCCGACAAGAAGAAATACGTGGAAGAACTAGCAACGACGGCGGAAAAGCTGCAAGAGAAGGAAATATGAAACAGCTTTACGATACAACGAACAAACTAGCAGGGAAATATAGTAAACCAGAGAGACCGGTCAAAGACAAAGAAGGGAGACCAATCACTGAAATTCAACAGCAGCGGAACAGATGGGTAGAATACTTCGAGGAACTCCTGAATAGGCCGGCTACAATGAATCCTTCGGACATCGAAGCGGCACACACAGATCTTCCTATAGACGTCAACCCACCAACGAAGGAAGAAACCCGAATGGTCGTCAGACAAATCGAGAACGAGAAAGCAACGGGACCCGACAACATACCAGCTGAAGCACTGAAGTCAGACATCGAAGTAACTACAAACATGCTTTACCTTCTATTCAAAAAGATTTGGGAGGAGAAACAAGTACCAATGAACTGGAAAGAAGGGCACCTCGTCAAGATTACAAAGAAAGGAGATCTGAGAAAATGTGAAAATTACAGAGGAATTACACTACTGTCAATACCATGGAAGGTCTTCAGCAGAGTGTTGCTGAACCGGACGAAGGATGCAGTGGACGCCCAACTTCGAGATCAACAAGCTGGATTCCGTAAGGATCGGTCGTGCACAGACCAAATTGCAACACTAGGGATCATCGTCGAACAATCAGTTGAGTGGAACTCGTCACTATACATCAACTTCATTGATTATGAAAAGGCATTTGACAGTGTGGATAGGAGGACGTTATGGAAACTTCTACAACACTACGGAGTTCCTGAGAAGATTGTTAACGTTATCCAGAACTCAGACGACGGACTACAGTGCAAAGTCGTGCATGGAGGACAGATGCATTCCAAGTAAGGACCGGAGTCAGACAAGGTTGTCTACCCTCTCCCTTTCTCTTTCTTCTGGTGGTCGACTGGATTATGAGGACCTCGACATCTTAGGGAAAACATGGAATACAATGTATAGCTCAGAACCAATTAGACGATTTGGACTTCGCAGATGACCTAGCCCTCCTATCGCATACACACGAATAGATGCAGATAAAGACAGCCAGTGTAGCAGCAGTCTCTGCATCAATAGGCCTCAACATACACTAGGGGAAAACTAAGGTCCTCAAATAAAACACGAAGAACACTGATCCGATCACACTTGACGGCGAAACTGTGGAAGGTGAAGAATCCTTCACATCCCTGGGAAGCATCATCGATGAACAAAAAGGATCAGATGCAGCCGTAAAGGCGAGGATTAGCAAAGCAAGGGTCGCATTCCTACAATTGAAAAACATATGGAACTCAAAACAACTTTCAACCAATATCAAAGTGAGAATCTTCAATACCAACGTCAATACAGTTCTACTGTACGGAGCTGAAACTTGGAAAACTACAACAAACACAATCAAGAAAGTACAAGTATTTATAAATAGCTGTCTTCGCAAGATACTCAACATCCATTGGCCGGATACCATCAGCAATAGCCTTCTGTGGGAGAGAACAAACCAACTTCTAGCTGAAGAAGAAATTAGGAAAAGACGTTGGAAATGGATAGGCTATACATTACGCAAATCATCCAACTGCATCACGAGGCATGCCCTAACTTGGAATCGTGAATGGAAGCGGAAAAGAGGAAGGCCAAAGAACACATTACGTTGGGAAATCGAAGCAGATATGAAAAGGATGAATAACAACTGGAAAGGATTTCCCAGGACAGGGTTTGATGGAGAATGCTCGTGGGCGGTCTATGCTCCTTCACGAGGAGTAACAGGCGTAAGTAAGTAAAGTTGTATATAGATACTTAAGAGCTTGGTGTTTGATTTCGATCTTTCTCCAGATTGTAAGCTTGTGAATTCCATATAATTTTGTTTGACTTCACTGATATATATTTCATTAAATCGTATCTTAAATGCCCAATCTTTAATACAACTAATACAGTTACTGTCTCTACTATTCTGGGATTCTTCTTAACAAATTCATCTTGTTGAGTTAATGGGATATGGTGACTTGAACTGATATACACACGTACCAGGTTCTACGTTGTGTTTGACAGACTAAACGCGTCATACTTACTTACGAGCTTAGACCTGTTTCTTCTCATGAGGGTACAGGATGCCATCCACAGATATCCAACCAATTCATGGGCCTTCCTTTCCAGTTGTTGATACGTGCTTTCCATGGTCCTGACGTTCGCCTACAATTCCCACCCCCATTTGTTTTTCGGTCTAACCATTCTCTTTTAGTCTTGAGTATTCCAATTTAGGATTTGAGTTTTGATGCAGTTTGATCGTTTCTGCAATGTTTGTCCTATCCATATCTTGCGTCTTTTTCTAGTTTCCCCTTCAGCTAGTGGCTAGTTTGTCCTCTGTCACAGTCGATTATATCTGATAATCTTTGGCCAAACGATTAAGGTTATCCTGTGTAGACAGTTATATAATATACCCTTGTGGGCTAGGGTAAATTTACATTGATTCTCGGTAGAAACGGACACCATCTAAACTTTCATGTGACAACCAAAACAGTACAGCTCAATCCCGTTTCCAGGAGAACCAGAAACCATATAGGCTTTAACGCTACAATGTGAATAGTATAGCTCAATCTTGTAGTGCAACCACACATATACCAAACAGTCTAGTGGACGACTGTTTATAAATGTCTGTACTTTTTTGATGATAGTTGTAGTAATTCTCTACGTTTCAGCTCCGCACAACAGGACTGTCTTGATGTGTATGTTGAAAATTATGACTATGGACTTGGAGGATAGTTCTTTAGAGTTACAGATATTCTTCAGTTTATGTAATGCTGCCCTTGCTTGGTCAATTCATGCCTTTACATAAACAGTAGATTCTTCTTGTTTATCGAATATGCTGCCTAGTTTCGCGCTTTATGCTCACTGACCATCAATATCACATACACTGGTGATTAACTGGTCTTATTATACAAACCATAAGATGATTTAAGGTAATATAAACGTTAGTGAGCTATAAAAAGTAACTAAATTATTCTTTTAGACAGGATCATCACCTACGTGCTCAAGTTGAGGTTGATTTGTCGACCTATAAATCTATATAGTCCCCTAGTTAGTCTTATTTTGTTCGTCAATTTAAATTGTCTTATCAGATTATTGAATTGCAGAACTTATCATCATCAATTAAGATACATTCAGAAAATTATCTACATAATTTGTCAACACATAATAAAAAACTATGTAAATATAATCATCTATGTATTAAACTAAAACAGACTTTATTCAGTAGTTATACACAGATATTCAATTGTGAAAGTATGAAGCAAGATGTATGCCTGGTCCTACGTTGTAGCTGACTGACTAACTAAGCAAGGTGTATTCTAATTAACTACCCTTATACAATGGAAATATTTCACATTTATAATTAGAAAGTACCTAATAAATATACAATATGATCAGATTTATATTTATAAATAGATTAAACAATGATAAATACAAATAATCATTGTTAATATCCATTTAATAATATAATGAGATATAGATTGATTTATTATAATTATACCATTATTATATAAACCATTTTCATAACGATTTGATATCACTTGTAAATTTTCAATCATTTGTATAAATCGTTGTCCAAGCCAAGCTTCATATGTTTGATTTTCCCATGGAATTAAACTTAAACTTTCTGTATCATCATTAAATATTAAATCTTTTTGACCAAATTCAGAATTGAACATTTGAAATACTGGATCACTAGTTTATGAAATAAAAAAAGAAAAAAAACAAGGTATTGATTAGTATTATTATTATTATTATTGTTCGTCACTGTAGCCAATTTTCTTTACGAAAATGTTATTTATTCAAACACTACATGAATTTGTAGTGACTTAAAAAATAAAATGCAAATGTGGAAAACGTTTAACTATTGGAATACAGCACAATTGAGATTGGGGGAAAGTCAATTCTCCCTCTTGAAATACTCTCACATGACCACGTGCATACAATCACCAACAGGGAAGTTCTACTCACTACATTCTCGATGCACCGGTGTTGTTTATGAAATTGAGAGGACGAAAAGTGAATGTCCGGTGCTTTAAACGGGTTGGTGAACACGGAGATTTCATCCAGGACAGTTGGAAAACCCAGATTCCAAACCATTAGTGCACATTGGCTCCAGGATCCTGAAGGAACAAATGGCGTAGGAGTCAATTGTTGGTCACCTTGTGGATTAGACTTTTAAATCGAAGGCTTGGATTGTGGTCCCCCAAGAAAACAACCTGTTTCGGTTTGGGCACCCGGGCAATGTCACATCCCTCACACAAATCAAATGATCTATGCGGCGCATATCTATTTGGTGCCTCCTTATATCAATGTTTAAGTGTGTACATAAAATAAAAAAAAATGAACATAAGGAAGCTAGAAAGTTTATAGAAACTAAGTATTTATTTCACTAACTGACCAATATAATATCTAAACAAATTCAATCTATAAGAAAAATGCAAAATCATTCCAACGGTCAGACATCAGGTCACAAGAGAATTCAAACGAAATGAATGTGTAGACAATGACAGCCCAAATATGGACAATGACCAAATTTTATGTCAACAGAACAAACTGATAAGAACTTTTGGAAAACTTTTAATGGTTAACTACATTTTTAATATGTAGTGATGATACTGACTAGAAAGTTAATGAAAGCTTCAGAACCAAATCATTCAGACAATAGTATACCTTTAATAATACCAGACCCTAATGTTTAGTTTAAAATGAAACGTAAGAAAATTATATTTCACAATGAACAAATTGCTGGGATAAAAGTGTATTGAAATATAATTTTTGATTTAATAGTTTGAGGATAATATACTTCCTCGAAAACCTGAAGTTCGTCATTTCGATCTACAACTGTGCCGTTAGTATGCACGTCTGAGTAGTCGAAATCTGAGACAAATATATATCACAGTTCACTAAGATCTTCAATGGATATTTAATCGATGTCAATTAATGACGCGCATTATTTTCAAAAGTCTAGTGGTATCAATGAATAATGTAAAACTTATATGAAACATCTTCTTAATTGTTTCTTCATTTTCAACTAGTTTCTTATTAGAATTTATAAAAAGACGAATTAATCATTCTGGTTGTAATAAGTATACATAATTTTCAGTAAGATGTAAAAATTGACATCATACGATGGTGTATGCTACTGATGTTGACAGATATAAGTAGTATGTATCATCAATCGAAAGTGAAATGACTGACGGCACAAAAATTATCGTCGAAGAAAAAAGAACGAGAATGGTGAATGATCGGTTTAGAAGTGAAGGAATAATGAAGTCTGAAACAATTGATTGACATTTTACAAATGAAGCATTTACTGTATGGTTCTCAGATTTCACCTTATTTATTATTTATTTTATTTTAACACATAGATATTGGTACAAATACATATGCGCCACACAAATCTCAATCGATATGTGTGAGGGCTGTGATACTGCCCGAGTGCCCAGACCGAAACAGGTGGTTTTCTTAGAGGGCCACACCCCGAGCCTTCAACCTGAAGGTCTGATCCACAAGGCAGTGGAGCATCGTAAGGAGATGCAGTCCCATGGAAGCCGGTGACCAACAATTGGTTCATACGCCATTTCTTCCCACAGGATACTGGAGCCCATGTACACCATTGGTTTGGAATCCGGTTAAAGCGCCGGACTTTCGCTTTTCGTCCTCTCATTTTCGTAAACAATGCCTCCGTCACGAGAAGGCAGTGAGTAGGACTTCCCTGGCAGATTTTACCCAAGGTATTCTGTCATTTTATGTTCATATACATTCAATTGTCCCCACTTGTGTTCTTGTTCATTACAATGTAATATCATTCAATCATTTTAGTTATGCATAAAATTCACACGTTTAAAAGACAAATAACACCAATTACTGTGTTTCTTATTAATTAAATTATATAAACTTTGTAAATTATAATGAAAATATGATTGAATCATATGAGTTATCACATACTTATCAGATGAATAATATTCTTGACCATATTGTAATAAACGCCATATATTAGTTCTTTCATTTTCCGATTTATAATTTGCAGTAACTATAACATTACTAGAAATTTGACCAAGATTACAATTAATCCAATTATGAACATCAGTACGTCGTCCATCAGGGCATAATATTTCATAATTATCTTCACGTAAATCACGTGCCCAAAAATTTGGATTTCTATAAAATATAAAAAATAATTAAATATTATACATTATAATGAATTTTATAAACCCTTTCTTATTTTCACAGATTTAAATCATGAGTCAGTTGAAGCTAGACCACCATTGAAAACCTGGATGCACTGGACGGCCGTTTCGTCCTAGTATGGGACTCCTCAGCAGTGCGCATCCACGATCCCGCACCACACGGGGCTCGAACCCAGGACCTACTGGCTTCGCGCGCGAGAACTTAACCATTAGACCACTGAGCCGGTATCCGACGGTGTTAATGTCTAACTTCAACCAATCCACGAAGTCGTGCCACCGTACACCATTGTCTTCAGTGAGCTGATATCTCACAACAGACCTGGTTGAACTCCACTGGTAAAGGCTTCCCACTAGAACTCCAGGAGTATCTCTTGAAGTTAGTCACTAGTGCTTCCAGTGCTTCCAGGTTTTCAATAGTGGTTTAGCTTCAACTGACTCATGATTTCAATCGATGAAAATTTCTAAAATCTCCACAAAACCCTTTCTTATTTGTTAAAAAATAATGTTTATATCAACTAAAATTTAATCTAATTAAGTTATCAAAGTTGATGAATATTTTTCAAGACAATATCAATCATTCTAAGAAGAATAAAATACAAAATCTATGACTTTATATAATAATGAATATTAATATACAATTACATATTCAAAAATATGAATAATAATAATAGTGATATTAGAAGACGAAGATGATAAGAACTATGTGATGATATATTAGTGCAATACATTTCGAACAATCTGATCACACATGGCATACTTGTTAAGAGCATTTATATATAAAAAATAAAAGGTCAACTAGACAGGAAATGGGGTAAGAGGAGATAAGGATAATGATAAGAGTAATAATAATGTGAATACAAAGCGAAACCTAATCACTCTGGCTAATAAGTCAATATTACCTAAACGAATACTAATTAATGGTAAATGCCAAGACATATCTTCCCTTGTATCAATGCATGTGGACAACTGAGGACACATTTGATAGATTTGAAAATGTTGAGATCTTGAATAAATGGAATACTAAAAGTGTAAAAGGAGTTTTAGAAGCTTGGCATTCAGATCATTCATCAATCAACGTATCAACCAATCAGAAAAAATCATGGACAAACATAGGACCAAGAATCAAGTCAGAGATAGAGATACAATCAAAATAGGCAGGTTGACAATGACAGATTAAAATGCAATAAAAAATAGTCATGATCGAGGTCGACAGGACAAGCTGGGTCATATATGGAGAAATTCGAACATTTCACTCTTAACTGAAGGTTTTTCTGATGATTTTGTTCAGAAGAACAATAAGAGCTCTACCAGTAAACCATCCAGTTTAAAGAACAAAACTTCGCCTTAAGTTTTATCATGTTACCTTTTTGTAAACATAAGTCGGGTCTGAAGTATTTGATAGCAATTGTATCTGTGAAACGTAGTAAAATAGATTTTAATTGTTTGTTAATTACTTTGAATGCATAACTGGTATTGACCTTATGTACACTATCCATCAGGTGCCTACATACTTGCTACCACAGGTGCATGTTAATTCAGATATGCAGTTGGTGGCGTTAGAAATGTATTGAATAGCTCAACGTAAATCTGATGTTATATAGTCAAACCAATTACGTTGGAAGTACGCTTCATTTTCTCGTCACTCTTATTTTTTCATTAATCTTTCCTAAAATTTCATCTTTGAATGGAAGACGGATGAGAAAAGGCTTTTTAACATATCAGTTGCTTACGATATTTAGGGCACTTCTTTACATATTTTCCAATACATTTCTTTGAGCATCTATTTTTTATTGAGCTCTCTTCAACAACTGCAATTTTGTCACTTATTGTTGGTTGAGCCTAGAGTTTTAGTTCGGTTAAAGTGTATTGACTGGACATCATCTATAACTTTCAGGAAAAAAGCTGTTACAGTTTAAGTATTGCCCCGTTCACATTTCTTTCTTATATACGATTTTTTCCATAGTCTCATGGCTTCTTTATCTTACACTGAAATATAGAAAAACCGATTGACTGTCTTGTTCATGTTTATTTGTAGAGTTTGTGTTTGGATGAGGATTAATGAAAGTGTAGAACAAACGAGAAGTACGATTCACCATCACTAATAATAACACTATTATCTACATACCTGGAATGGTATGTTGTGGTGTGGAATTCATATTTACGTTCTGTTTATTCTAGATCAACCATATAAATATCGGTCAAACACTAGTTCAAAGAGAGCAAGAAATCAAAATTATAGGACTCAGTAGCTAAGTGGATGACGCGATGCCACTTGAATTGAACGGTACTGGGTTGGAGTCCCAGAGAGAATGATAACTCTGATATGCAGGTGCATCCAGCTGACAAGTCCCGAATAGGACGAAACACGCATCAAATTGGATTCCATCGCTAACTACCATCCATTTTTCTTAGAATGCTTGTGACTTAAGGTAATATCGAGGTAATACGCACATATGCCAATAAGACACTGATAAATCGCAGTCCTAAACAACAATCGGAAGATGCAAGCAAACAACACCAAGTGAGTTTAAAATTATATCATTTAAAATACTGATTAACCAAACACCAGCTAAGTGATTAAATGTCGTTTTACTACCGTCATCTTTCATTATAAGCATTTGTTAATATTGAATATTTAAAGATCCCTATCAAATGAAAAGATCAATATTTGAACGAAGAATATTCTTAATGATGAATGGTGGCTAGCAGTGGAATCCAGGACACGCGTTCCGTCCTATTTGGGACTCATCAGCTGGATGTCCGTGCATCTCAGAGTTAACGTTCCCTCTGGGACTCGAACTTAGTACCGTTCGCTTCAAACGCCATGGTGTTATCCATTTACCTACTGACAGCCTCTTGCTTATGCAATAGGGTGAAGTTTAATTCACTTGGTATTGTTTTACTTAAATCTTCCCATTGATGTCCCAAACAGGACGAAACGCGCATCAAACTGGATCCCACTGCTAGCCACTATCCCCATCTTTGCTTATAATGCTTGTAAATTAAGGCAATATCGAGGCATACGCACAGTATGCACATATGCCAATAAGTGACTGATCAATTTCAATCCTTAAAACATCAATAGGAAGATTCAAATAAAACAATACCAAGTGAATTAATTAAAAATTCAATGTATCTGTCAAAAAAAAGTGTCGATTCAATAATGAGTGTAATATCGATCTGTATTTTTATTAATAAAATCGATAGAGTAGAATGAAGTGAGAAGTGATGTAAATTATTATGGAGAAAATGGAATTCTCACATATTAGTTTGTTTTAAAAACTGATACAATCTATTTTTTATTATATTTATTTAAACACATAAACATTGGTACAAGGAGGCACCAATTAGGTATGCGCCACACAAATCTCATTCGATATGTGTGAGAGCTGTGATACTGCCCGGGTGACCAAATCGAAGCAGGAGGTTTTCTTAGGAAGCCACACACGGAGCCTTTGAGCTGAAGGTCTAACCCACAAGGCAGTGGAGCATCATAAGGAGATGCAGTCCCATGGTAGACGGTGATCAACGATTGGTTCATACACCATTTGTTCCCGCAGGATACTGGAGCCCATGTACACCATTGGTTTGGAATCCGGTTAAAGCGCCGGACATTCGCTTTTCGTTCTTTCAATTTCGTAAACAACAGTAATGCCACGAGAAGGCAGTGAGTAGGACTTCCCTGACGGAGGCTGTATACGCGTGGCCGTGTAAGAGCATTTCGAGACAATCTATAGGATATTTCATATCACATTGAAAGAAATATTAAAGAAAACTTATGAAACAATTATTTTAGTTTTCTAAAGAACAATCTGAGGGTAGATGAGTGTTGTTTAGTTTTATCATTCTCTGTGTTCATCACTTTATATATAATGAGAGAAACTCTTTTTCATCTTTCTGAGTATATTTGTCAGGAATATTAAATTAAAAAGAATATAGATAAACAACATCCCGACCGAAGCTGCTACCTTGACGTGGTGGTCGGGCTTGCCTATCGTGATGACCCATCCGAGCTATATTGGCTGGAACATATGTTCCTGTAGGTTCTACCATGCCAGGCAGGTCGATTGGTGAACGGTAAGACTAAAAGCAGCAACTCAAAGTCTGAGGGCGAAGTCGTACTGCTGACTGTACAGAGGTGTGACAGCAGTAAGGTGTTTCCTTCGGACAATCAGCATGACAGCGATGCTGCCTTCCCACAAGGAGGGGTGGGGTTAGAAAAGGTCGACCCTAAAAATGTCACACCTCACCTTACCTCACGGATTTCCGTCTCCGGCGGTAAGGCCCTTTGAAGAACGGAGCTAACACGTCAAAAACCTTCTACAAAAAGGCCGTGCGCGACCGGCCTCAAGCAGTTGTCCCTTGGGCTCTGCGGTCACGCTCCCAGGTCGTTAAGACCAACACTAATGCAATTTCCTTTTCAGGTTCCTCAAGAAATACCCTTCCACGGTGTGGGCAGCCGGGAAGTGACATCAGCCCTCATACCCGTAACAGCACGCGAGACCAAGTTGGTCACATTCAAATCCTTCCTACACCTTCTAATACCTCTCTTATCTCCATGACTAACCCTCCTCACGTCTCTTTATCACCTCGCACCGTTAGGGCAAACGATTCGAGTACGTGGAACTCTATTCCTGGTCTCCTCAAACCACGCTCTAAACTACACGTAGGAGCTTTTAACGTCCGAACACTGTGCCAAATAGGACAGCAGGCTTCCTTAGCTAGGACTTTAGAATCTCGCGCCATCGATGTGTGTTGCGTCTCCGAAACGCGCATACAGGATCCAAGTAGCATCATTCATTTGACCTCACCATACCAAAATAAAGAACCGACTCGATTTACACTTCGTGTATCTGGAAGCCCTGATTCTGCTTCCCGTGGCCTCGCCGGCGTAGGTATAGCATTGAGTCCTAGGGCAGAACTAGCTCTCTTAGAGTGGATCCCAGTAGACAGTCGTTTGTGCGCTGTCCGACTGAACGGAACAGTAAGAATCCGGAAAGATAGGGACACTCGTCGTTGCCTCTTCGTCGTCTCTGCCTATTCTCCCACTGACTGCAGCTCAGATGATGTAAAAGATGAGTTTTACAGAAAGCTTTCGGACCTTCTCCGAAAAGCTAAGCGCTCGGATGTAGTAATAGTGGCCGGTGACTTTAATGCTCAAGTAGGTAAACTAAGCGATAGGGAAAGACACCTGGGTGGATCTTATAGCATAGTGGCTCAAAGAACAGATAATGGCGACCGTCTGTTGCAGCTATGCTCAGATAATCGCCTGTTCCTTGCAAATACTAACTTTAAGCATAAGGAAAAACATCTTTTAACATGGCGACCCCCTAATTCGTCCCAACGTTGGACCCAAATAGATCACATCGCTATCAGCCACCGATGGAGGGGCTCGATAGAAGACTGTCGCTCATTCTGGAGCACATGCCTAGATTCAGATCATGCTCTAGTACGAGCGCGTATTTGCCTGCGTCTTACTGGACGTAGGAAAACCGCTGCAAGGAAACCTCTTAGGGGCCTACTTAATGATAGTCAAGCTAAGAGTATATTTCAGGAACAACTAGGAAAACAGTTAGGCAGCCATGTTTGTGATGCCCACCCCGAGGCAGCATGGAATGATATCCGAAAAGCTGTGGAAACAGCAGTGATATCTGTTAGTAAGGTAAACCAGAAGGTTAGGGAGCAACTCTGGATCTCAGCAGCATCTATCGCACTGATAGATGCTCGGAAACTCATTCCACCTGGCTCTGAACATAGTGAAGAGCGGAGTCAGCTTAGGCGCAAACTAACAAGAAGTCTACGCAGTGATCGCGAACAGTGGTGGGTAGCGAAAGCAAGAGAGATGGAAAAGGCAACGGCAATAGGTAATAGCAGACAATTGTTTAGACTCGTTAAGGAAACCGGAATTAGGAACCCGACTGTTAGCGAAACAATCTCAGAGAAAGATGGACATATTATTCATTCTCAATCCAGGAGATTGGATCGATGGGCAGAACACTTTAGGGATCAGTTCAACTGGCCTTCAGCCACACTTCGGTTTCCCACGATCTCCAGTCAACCTGAATGGCAAGTTAATGTAGGTCCTCCGTCTCTTTATGAAGTTGAAAAAGCCATAGGAAATCTGAAACGAGGGAGAGCAGCAGGCCCTGACAGGTTTACTCCTGAGATTTTTAAGGATGGTGGTCCAGTATTAGCAATGAGATTAACCGAGGTCTTAGGTAGAATTTGGGAACTGGACGTAATCCCATCTGACTGGTCTCAATCACTGATTGTGCCAGTTTATAAGAAAGGACAAAAGTCCTCTTGTGACAATCACAGAGGAATCAGTTTGACTAATATAGTGTCTAAAATATTAGCTTCAATAATACTTCGACGCCTAATCAAAGCTCGTGAAGAGCAGACTCGAGAAAATCAGGCTGGTTTTCGACCTGGACGTGGTTGTATAGATCAGATATTCACACTACGTCAGGTTCTAGAACACAGACACACGTTTAGACGCCCCACAATGGTAGTATTTCTCGACCTTAAGGCGGCATTCGACTCTGTTGATCGTAAGGTTCTATGGCAGTGTTTGTCACTGAAAGGAGTACCAAAGAAGTACATTAACCTTATAAAGGCTCTCTACTCGAACACAACTGGTAGAGTGAGAGCTTATGGCGAACTGTCATCAGAATTGATTACCTCAAGTGGTGTTCGTCAGGGCTGTCCACTCTCCCCATTCTTGTTCAACTTTGTGGTCGACGTACTTTTAGAGATAACACTCTCCTCATCTAAATTTCCGGGGGTTGAACTTCTACCGGGAGGTTCACTTGTTGACTTAGAATATGCAGATGACATAGTTTTATTTGGTGAAGACGCTGACAAAATGCAGAGTCTTCTGACCACTCTAAGCAACAATGCAAGCATGTTCGGGATGCGATTCTCTCCCTCGAAATGCAAAATGTTGCTTCAGGATTGGGTTACATCGACACCCGAACTAGTGATAGGGAGTGAAGTAGTTGAGTGTGTCGACCGCTTCACTTATCTTGGAAGTCTCATCAGCCCTTGTGGTCTGGTGTGTGACGAAATCTCAGCACGGATACAGAAGGCTCGACTAGCTTTTGCCAACTTGCGTCATTTATGGCGTAGGCGAGATATCCGTCTACCAACCAAAGGACGTGTTTACTGCGCAGCAGTTCGTTCCGTCCTACTTTATGGCTGTGAAACATGGCCGGTAAGAGTAGAGGATATTCGTAGGTTACTAGTATTTGATCATAGGTGTCTTCGAAGTATTGCTCGTATATCCTGGGACCACCGAGTAAGTAACGCAACTGTTAGGAAACGGGTACTAGGTAAGGATGGCAAATCAATTGATGAAGTAGTGAAACTTCATCAGTTGAGATGGCTGGGACACGTGTTACGTATGCCCAACCACCGACTACCTCGACGTGCTATATTCAGTGGTATAGGAGTAGGTTGGAAGAAAGCTAGGGGCGGCCAGACCAAAACATGGCACAAATCCATGAAGTCACTGACAAGTGGACTGAGTCATGTTGGTAGGTGTAGACTACCTGGTTGGGGACCGCGAGATGATAGCAACCGATGGTTAGAGACCCTGAATGACATGGCTCAAAATCGTTTGCAATGGCGCAGGTGCATCCACTCTCTATGTTCTCCCAAATTCTAATTATCTGAATTCTTCATGCCCCTTTTTTTCCTCTTTCCAAATTTATTTCACTGGATTATACTCGTTAAATAACATCTCCAAACCCTAATATTCCCGAATACTGCTTATACTCTTGCTACCTCTACCACTACAGGATTTGAATCGACCACTGCATCTCTGTGCTAATGTGGTATGGCAACTCGAACTGATGTACGTACGTACTAAGTTCTACGTTGTTACTGACTGACTGACTGAGATAAACAACATGATGTTTATCATTGTCCTGATAGCGAATACGTGATCAAAAGCCTTACATTTATTCACCATAAACAATAAGAAGATAATTATAATTAGTTCATTTTATATCAAAGATCAGTTTATCTGTTCAAAAAGGATACATCTTTAACAAATGACATAACATATATGACTTTGCTTATGAAGTTGTTTAATGATTTATTTGTTCTATTTCATCTGGTTTAATCGATTCTAAATGTTGTACTATGATTTCAATAGTTATCCTTCAAGATCCAACGAACGTGTTCTTCAAATATCTACTGTTTAGTTTATTCGGTTTATATCTCTCTAAAGGTGAAATTCAAAACGTACCGTCCTACTTTATGGTAGTGAAACATGGCAGGTAAGAGTAGAGGATATTCGTAAGTTACTAGTATTCGACTATAGATGTCTTCGAAACATTGCTCGTATATCATGGGACCATCGAGTAAGTAATGCAGTTGTTAGGAAACGGGTACTAGGTGAGGATGGCAAATCAATTGATGAATTAGTGAAACTTCATCAGTTGAGATGGCTGGGACACGTGTTACGTATACTCAACGACAGACTGCCTCGACGTGCGATGTTCAGTGGTATGGGAGTAGATTGGAAGAAAGCTAGGGGCGGCCAGACCAAAACATGGCACAAATCCATGAAGTCACTGACAAGTGAACTGAGTCATGTTGGTAGGTGTAGACTACCTGGTTGGGGACCGCGAGATGATAGCAATCGATGGTTAGAGACCCTGAATGACGTGGCTCAAAATCGTTTGCAATGGCGCAGGTGCATCCACTCTTTGTGTTCTCCCAAATTCTAAACTTCTGAATTCTTCATGTCCCTTTCTTCCTCTTTCCAAATTTATTTCACTGAATTATACTCTTTAAATAACATCTCCAAACCCTAATCTTCCCGATTACTGCTTACACTCTTGCTACCTCTACCACTACAGGATTTGGATCGACAACTGCATCTCTGTGTTAAGGTGGTGTGGCAACTCGAACTGATGTACGTACGTACGAAGTTCTACGTTGTTACTGACTGACTGACTGATTTCTTGTAACGTCGACATCAGATTTAAACAATGGACTTAGTTGCATATTTGACAATAGACTGATAAACTATAGTTCTGGATGTCAACGATGAAATATTACAAACACGTTATCAATTGATTTCGCTTTTTATGGAAAATTCCATTCTGTCTATTGACTTTGAGGCTTTTCTACTTCATTTCTTAAAAATCTAAATATTCATTAAATTATCGTATAAAGAATTAACCATTGAATCATTCATTACATCTATCACAACGAGTAATGATAAGCTTCCTTTTTATATCATATTCAGTGTAAATGAATATATATTCTGGTTATTAATACATAAAAACTATGGGTTTATGAAGGTTTGTCCAGTTCAACGATAGTTTCCATCAAGAAATGTTATTCATTGAAAAATGTCGGGGATCGAAGTAACTTTTACTACCGATTAATTATTTTCAGATTAGTAAAAAGATTTTTTTTCTGGTTAGCGTTTTTTAGCGAGTTAGTTTTCTACGAGGTGGGGTTGCTAACCCCATGCCCAACCCTCCTATTTTATCCGGGCTTGAGACCGGCAGTAGCCCCCGGAGGAACTTCAGGCGGAGCAACAGCCTACTGTGGGAAAGAACAAACCAGATCCCAGCGGAGGAAGAAATCAGGAAGAAGCGCTGGAAGTGGATAGGACACACATTGAGGAAAGCACCCAACTGCGTCACAGGACAAGCCCTCACATGGAATCCTGAACGCCAAAGGAGGAGAGGAAGACCAAAGAACACATTACGCCGGGAACTGGAAATAGACATGGGAGAAATAAACAAGAATTGGATGGAACTAGAAAAGAAGGCCCAGGACAGAGTGGGTTGGAGAATGCTGGTCTGCGGCCTATGCTCTATTGGGAGTAACAGGAGAAATTAAATAAGTAAGTAAGAAGATAATAGGTATACTATATTTTTAATTTTAAATGATTCATGATATAGTAGCATTGTTTTTAAGATTAAAATTATGTAGAATACATGTTTTTAAAACTAACCTCCCTCCAGTATTTGTATGAACTGTTGTATGCCTTGCAAATGCAATATCTGCACCTTCTATTAAACATCTAAATGCACCAGCATCTCCATAATACAATTCTAAATTATCTCGACGACATCTATCAGCATTGCCACCAGTGCATAATTCACAAAGATTTAATGAATTTGTTCCAGTATGATCATATGCTTTATTTAGTATTCCAGGTATACAAGCTCGACTAATTAGTTCACCTGGATTATAACAAAAAGAATGATTCGTGAATTGAGTTATTATATGAATATACAAAGAATCAAAATATAGATAAATCGACGTCATTTAATTAATCTTGCAGTAGTTTAGTCGTCATTATGATCAGAAATTACTATTGAACATGACAAACAAATTACACTGATTATTATCAAATATCAGAAGGGGTTTTTGTGGATATCAATGTAATTTCAATAATTGAGATCACGAGTCAATTGAAGCTAGACCACCATGGGAAACCTGGAAGCACTGGACGGCCGTTTCGCCTTATTGTGCGACTCCTTAGCAGGGTGCATCCACAATCCCGCCTCACGAGATTTGAATCCAGAACCTATCAGTCTCGCGCGGACGCTTAACCTCTAGACCACTGAGCCTGCCGGTATCCAACGCTGTTAATATCTAATTTCAACTAATCCATGAAATTGAGCGACACATCCATCATTGTCTTCAGTGAGTTGCTATCTCACACAACAGACCAGGTTGAAATCCACTGGTCATCGCTTCTCACTAGAACTCCAGGAAATACCTCTTGAAACCAGTCACTAGCGAGCATATTTTGATCAATATCAGAAAGAGTTTTTGTGGATATTGTAGTAATTTCAATAGTTGAGATCATGAGCCAATTGAAACAATACCAGCATTACCGAATAATTGGCATTTTATGCTAGTCATTTATTTAGGTGTAAATTGCACCTAGAATAGTTGAAAAATACAAATTTGAATCCTCAAATGAATATGAATTACATTGAGTATATAGCGACTCACGTGAAATTGAGTTTATTCCCATTTAACCCAGTTAAGCCCTTTTGCTAACTCATTTAGCGGACAAAGTCATCCGCACTATAACAACTTATTGTACCCTTATTATTACTGTGTTTGTATGATATACGTATGCTTGAAGATTGTTTACCCCCTACGCGTATATCCATTCTGCCAACTTCATTATTAACTGCTTAATCTATTCGTTGACTCATCCATTTCCCTATATATATATTTGTACATTTACACTCACTACCTCTCACTACTACTCCCACTTCTACAATTGTGGTTCGCTTGCTCATCCATTTTTGCCTCTCTGCTGTCTGGTTCGAATTATCTGCTAAATAAACTATAGTAGCTACTTCTTTTTACCTTATGATTTCAAACACCGTTGAAGATTATATGGTAACGGTACGAGGGTGATCAGTTATCAAAGCACAGCCACTACAAGTATAACAAGAAACGTTTATAATAGTTGGTTACATACATAGAGATTGAGTTCAAAACAATCTTTAAACATTCAATATTTATGTTAGTTATACAACAGAATAGCATGAAAACGCCTATATTGAATAAACACCGGATTAAATAAAAATTTAATCATTATAATCTAGATCAATTTTCATTGAAAAAACTTTATGATTTCAATCATGAAAGTCAAATAAAAATGACTTTTCTTTCTCCTTTGATTAAAATTACATTTTATATTGATTTACAGTGAAAACCATTTCAAGATCCTTCTTTTCATTACAACTAATAGAAATCTAGGATTTCTGGACAACTTTTTGTTCAAGTGTTGAATTCACTTACTTACTTACTTACTTAGGCCTGCTACTCCTCGTGGAGGAGCATAAGCCGACCAACAGCGAGTGTTGAATATCTACTTTTTAAAAAAAGTAATCACTATATTTAAACTTGAAATGTGACATTTATGTATAGAATAATAATATTACTGTTTTATCACCAAAGGTTATTTATTAAGTAGACTAGTTTCCTATAAACTGACTAATGGATTTTTGTATAAAATCGATCAAATAATGAAGTCAATTATTCAATTATTAATACGAATGATTATTAATTATATTTTCCAATAATTATAATGTACAGTAGTTATTACCTATGAAAATGTATGGGATTTTATGCTTATTTTGATGAAGTTTTGTTCTCTGAGCTGGATGGTTTGGTTGTGAAACATTCAGTACATTGAAATCGATCCAATTTACCAACCAATCAGGTAAATTATGCACAAATATAGGGACGAAAATCAAACCAACGGGAGACAACCAAAACAAAGAAGTAAACAATGACAAATTTAAGGTCAAAGAGAACCAATCAACATTGAGGTGTACAGGACAAGCTGTGAAACACATATGGAGAAATTCGAACTCTTCACTTCTATCTGAAGTTTGTGTTGATGATGTTGTTCAGAAGAACGATGAAAGCTCCACTAACAAACCATCCAGTTCAGAGAACAAAACTCCATCAAAATCATCCACCTGAGCTACAACTCTTCCCCACTCTATACTTACTTAAACCAAAGAATGCTCTGGTACAACCGAGTGTGGAAAGAGTTAGCTTTCCCTCTCGAAATGCTTTCTTATGGCCACGCGTACACATCCACTGCCAGGAAAGTCCTACTTATTACCTTCTCGCAAGATGGGTGTCGTTTACGAAATCGAGAGGACAAAAAGTGAATGTCTGGTGCTTTAAGCGGGTTAATGAATACGAAGAGTTCATCCAGGGCAGTTGAAAAACCTAAATGGGTTTTGTCATGAAACAGCTTTTCACTGAGATTTACAAACCGAATACTACTAGATAATATACACACACATCGTTCGTGAGAATCAAACTGGATGTAAGTGCACTACATTTTTCTGTTACCTTTCGTGTAAGTGATCCATCATTTGTGCATATATCAGTCCTACGGGAGATCACTAGCTGTCCGAATAGCTAAGTCGTAATAACTCAATCAGTGAAACCGATTGGCATAGGTTCGAATCCCACTGGAAGTTTTAGTTCATAGGATATTACAGGTGCACACTGTTGATGAGTGACAACTAGCGTGAAGCATAGGCATAAGGTTTCTTATATACAACCTGCAAATACCCAAATCTGAAGACCAACGCTGTTATTTGATTTCAACTTTATCCAACTAATTCATTTGGCTGTGAGTTAACAAGCAGATAAATATAGGTCACTGCTAAGAGATCACAACGTTAACAAATTTTTCGCTGTACACATGTTGGAGAGCAGTTGCATCATATGTTTCATAATGCTAAAAGATATATAATGGCAGCGAAGAATTAAAATAATCAGATAAGTAAGCTGATCATCATATATCATAATTCAATGAAATTTCTCACCAAATGCATGAACTAAATGTCCATCCAGTACAATTACTTGTCTTGTATCCAGGACCGTATTCAATGGAATGATCCATCCAGCTGCTTTACCAACACCACTGTGACATGTACGACGATGACGCCAATTCGAAATTAATAAACCAGGATTTACTTTCTCAACTATAGCAACTGCGTAATAGAATGGTCCATTACCATAATTTCTATCAAAAGATGAAAAACAAAAAATTAAATATTGAATATTTTTCTGTATTTAAGGGATACTACTTATAAGTAGACTGAAGACATTGAATGATATAAGGACATTTTACGACTAAGTAATTCTCCTATCAGATCATTAATACATTCAGTCGAATATATTTTGAAATCTATCTTCTGTTTATCATCTATTTGCGTACAAATAATCATTCATACTTCTGTTTATGTGTATTTGCACGGATAATTACAACCATTTCCATAGTACCAACAGAATTTCGATAGTGTAGTAAGAAGACGAAGATTATCAGGACTATGTGATGATATATTGGTGCAATATATTTCAAACAATCTGATCATACATATAGTTGTTAAGATCATTTATATATAAAAACAAAAGGTCAACTACACTAGAAATAGAGGGTAGGAGGAGACAAGGATAATAAATAAATAATATGAAAACAATTTGAAACTTCATTACTCTGAATAATAAAGTTAATATTACCAGGACAGAACTGTTTATTGAAAATGAAAAATTAATTTAACAAAATTTATATCCTTTTCTTAGTCAGCTATTAAAATTTCATTGTCTGTTTTTTTAATGGTGAGAATTTCCGGCTACTCAATTGTTATCTTGTCCCCAAATGCCCTGGTATGGCCAAGAGTGCGAAGAGTCAACTCTTCCTCTCGAAATGCTCTCACATGACCATGTGCATACAACCACCAACAAGGAAGTCCTACTCACTGCATTCTCGCTGTACCAGTGTTGTTTACGAAATTAAGAGGACAAAAAGTGAATGTTCGGTGCTACAACCGGGTTGGTGAACACGGAGAGTTCACCCAGGGCTGTTGGAAAACCCAAATTCAAAACCAATGGTGTACATGGACTCCAGGATCCTGAGAGAACAAATGGAGTATAAACCAACCGTTTGTCACCGGCTACCTGCTGACGTTGCTCCATTGCCTTGTGGATTAGACCCATAGGTCAAAGGCTCGTGATGTGGCCTCTTAAGAAAACCACATGTTTCGGTCTGGGCACCCGAGTAGTATCCTAGTCCCCACACAAATCGAATTATTTATGTGGTGGATATCTATTTGGTGCCTCGTTGTACCTATGTTTATGTATTTAAATAATAATAATAATATTTTGTCGTTAGTTAGTGTTTATTTGGGGAAGAACAGGATTAACCAGACATCGGTTCCTAACCTCACACTTTAATATCTTGTAGCATAATTCGAAGTGTACTGTTTTTATGATGATAACATCTCAGCATCGTGTGGTAAACTAATGGACAAACGATTAGTAAAATTTACGATTACTTTTTGGCATAATATTTTATTAAATGTAGTGGTTAGAAGAATACTGAACTGCACTAACATTTTTAACTGGAAAAATTACTATTAATGATAACAACGTTGATCAGTGAAACCAGGCTTCCATCGATTGTGTTATTTATCTAATTTTCTATGGAATAATAACTTGAAACATAAGATTAACTGTGAAAGTTTGAGGGACTTAAACTAGTATTATACAGATTAATTCAGTCAACATGAACTCCAAAAGATAAACAAAAAGTCATATGTAAGAAGGATATCTGTTGAAAGTTTTTATTGCGTAAATGAATAAGGGTATGTTTTCCTAGACATTGCATTTATTTGTTGTAAGCAGAAGTCAAAATAATAAGTTATTAGTAAATACTAACCCTATTAACTATTATATCCTGATAAGAATAATGAATGGTAACTTTTAGGATCCATTTATGGACGAATATTATGCGTATATTTTATTGTATAATTGTTAAGTCACTAAACTATTCATATTCATAATCTTCTTATCACAAGCTTTATTTTGATCTATGAACTATTATTATGCGATTCAACATCTTTGAGTTATACCCAGTCTATCAATTACTATCTCCCTTATTCACAGCCACATTTGACTAATTCTTGTACAAATGTTGTTTCGTATTTTATCGTACGGTGTGGTCTGTCTGTCTGGTTGGTATATAAACTCACTAAATTTGAAACAAATAATTCATATCGCAGAGGCTGGGATTGGTGTTCTGGACTTAGCAGAAGAGCCAAGGCAGGAATGAGAACCGATAAGGACTCTGAACTGCTCGTAAGGGTTTTATGCGTCATTGGTCCGATCGATAAATCACTGTTCTTTAATTGGCGGTATCATTACGTATACATTAATAGGACACAGGGAACAGAATATAACATTAACCAAATGTTTAAAAAGGTCTTACTCTGAAACAATTGGAACTAAATCAAAATATTTTCCAGCTATATACAAATCACCAGCTTCTAATGTAACCATATCTGCATAACCATCTTTGATTAATTTCATACAATCAATTGTTGAATTAGCTTGCAAACAAAACATTTCTGGTTGAATACGTTTTGCAGAGAATGCACTAGACATACGTTGACATTTAGACATTTCAAATTCATCAATTACACACCATCCAAGCGTAGGAAGTGGACATGATTCTAATTTTTCTAGAGCTTTTTTAAATGAAGGATCTTGTATATGAAAACAGACAAAGAAATAAATGTATGATAAAAGGAATGTTAAATAAGATATGGCAAACGACACAGAGAACAAAGAAGAAACATCCTAAAGAAGAAACTAATCAAGATCTCAAGACCATCCATGGAAGAAAACACGAACAACTGCGTGGTCAACTTGTCAAAGCAATCACGAACAAATACGGAAGAACAGCTACTCTGAAAGGGATTAAGCTAAAACTGACGCCATATAACAAGGCTTCATTCTGATCACCTTAGAGTGCTTTGTATATTGTTCTTAATGCTTTTATCTACTGTTTTGACATATTAAACATTTATCTAATTTAAAATGTAGTTTAAAGGTAGTTTTTGTCGAATAGTAAAAATGTAGATAAAATTCTTAACTTAATGTAATTTGTTTACTCTATTATACCAAAAATTGACTGATTATATACGTTTTAGTGGTTATGTAGCAAGTTTCATATATTTTCAATGGAATACGTTTCACTCCAAAATGGTCTATATCTCTCATTGGTTTTCGAAGGTTGGTTAACTAACGTATGTTCATGATAATAACTACCTTCAAAACATAACTCAATACTTAGCAAGTTGGGCTATATTTTCTGAGAGGATCGTGTTTATTTTTCACTCAGGAAGATGGTTAGCTATTGACTTGTGCCATTGAAGTTTGGATTTCATAAAAAAGACTTACAAGAAATTTTTCAAGTTGATAAATTTCCAAAGACCCTGGCAAACCTTACACGTGATGTAAACCTAATAGAAACTAAATAGTCCACTAGATCATGTTTTAACATCCGTTGAGATAAGTTTTTCAGGGTTCTACGAAAGAAATGCTATATTACAAAGATTCCGATCAATTTCAAGTGATACCCAGGCAAATGGTTTTTAGTAGCTTGAAAACAATATCGACTCGACTGCACAAATCCCAGGTACGCTTCATACAGATACTGATTGAATTATTCATAAAGTGAGACAGCTGAATCAACATACAGCATCTGAAATATCTGTTTCTTTATGAAACTTTACTATTATAGTCTAATAAAGAGTTTGTAGCGTAAAAGTGAGACATATAGAGTGAAAATAAACGAGATCACCTACCAATCCATCGGTAGTAAGTTTCAGTTTCGGTTACAGGAGGAATATAAATATTTTTTGTATGATCAGAAAACATTAAATGATGTGTAGCATTGTTTCCATTGACAGTTGTATAACCAGCTGATGAGAATAAATTGAACGATGACACACTAGTTCCACTCGGACCAAAATTTTGAACTAATAACTCAAGAAAATCAGTGTACACAGTTACATCATTTTGAATTAAACTCGTCATAATCATACGAGATGGAATTTTACCCCAATTACAAACTGCAGATGAAGAGATGTTGGCTGTCCACATTCCACTAATAGAGAGCAAAAAACAAGTCGTGGAGCCATTAATAAACTAATAATTGTCATTATGATAATGGAACGTTAATTCTAAAAATGTAGTACTACAAATAAGGATTCAAGGTCTACGAAATTTTATTACTTTTATACTTTTATACCAAGAAGTCTAATTAAATGTATGTTTTTTGATAGAACACAATGCGAATGATCATCTTAAAAGGTGTGCTACCCCATTTAAAAAATCCTAAACTGTTTCGTAAAGTGTTGGTCGATTATCATTAGACTGAGGGTACAACGTTTTAATAATAAAATCCTTTCAAAGTTACTCATTGTAATTGCTTATGACAGCTTCTACTAAAGCCAGGTTATTTCGTTGGTTAGCTAAGAAACTTAATTTATAACACAATGAAGTGGATAGATATTCATATGTTATTATATGTAAACATTCTAAAAGAAAAACATCTAGTCTAGAGTTATTTCAAGACAGATCGGGGTGGTAAGGGTAATAATAGTGTCGGTAGTAGTGAGTTAAGTGCTACTAACAAAATCGCTCATAAGTAATATGCAGCGGAACGTAACGTGGAAGCTGTCACATTCGACAGATGGTGAGAAGAGTTTCAGTATCACAAAAAAAGGTGTAGGAAAAAATCTTGAGGACCACAAAAGAAAACAGTTTATAACTAGCTGGATTGCGGGACGTACCGCTAGATGCAAATGGATGACCGAAGGCTATATGTACATATTAGGTAAACACTCCGTGATTTGACTACATAAGAAGTAAGAAAGATTAGATATAGTAAAAGAAGAAGGTACAAGATCTTTAGGCTCAGGTTTTTCGGGAATACAAGCAATGCTTGGACATGCACTATTATGAACGATACTGAGCCATATAACCTCAAATTCATTGTTTACTGTTATATACAGAGCTCATATTCTTGGTATATCACGTACAACTTGAGCACTCAAACGCTAGAACCCTCCGAGTCGCAAATATGAAGACAGAAGAAGAGTGAAAACGAATGCTATTCCAAACAGTGTCAAATCTGGTACAAAACGTTTAGATATTTATAGTTTATAGTTAAATGCGAAATCATCACTATAGTCATCTAATCCGCATGCAAACTCCGCCTGGAGCCTCTTTGGGGCTACTGCCGGCCCCAAGTCCGGGTAAAGGAGGAGGGTTGGACATGGAGTTAGCCACCTCATCTCGTAGAAAACTAACTCGCTAAATAAATGCTAACCAGAAAAAATAATTCAAATAATTTAAACTCTGCTCTGAGAGTTACAAAGTCTTCATTAAGAATCACTGTGACGCCTCATGGTGAAAGATGAGTTCTTCCGGAAGTCATGAGGCTGATGCCCCTTTTGACAATCAAAGCAACTATTAATTTAGGTACATGAAATGCGCATACAGTATGGGAAACCACAAGAGCCCTTCAAAATGCTTCAAAAATGAAGAGATACAACCCAAAGGTTCTTGAAATCAGAGAAACACACTGGACGCAAGTAGGACAAAAACGACTAGCTTCAGGGGAGCTTCTGTTATACTCCGGCCATGATGAAAAAATGCTCCACATACACAATGAGTTGCATTGATGCTATCCAAACAAGTACAAAATGGGAATATCATACACTAAGAATCACGAAAGTCTTCTTCAAAACAAAGAAAGAGGGCATTTCAATGAACATCATCCAATGCTATGCGCCTACCAACGACTACAATGAAGACGCCAAAGATCAATTCTATGATAGGCTGCAGTCAATCGTCGAGAAGTGCCCAACAAAGGACCTGGCCATTCAAATGGGAGACCTAAATGCCGAGGTTGGAATGGACAACACCGGATATGAAGACATCATAGGACGACATGGACTGAGAGAAAGGAACGAAAATGGTGAAAGATTTGCAAACCTAAGTGCCTTTAATAAACTGGTCATAGGCAGCACTATATTCCCACACAAACGCATTCACAAAACCACATGGACATCACCGGATCACACCACGTAAAACCAAATCGACCATATCTGCATCAACAAAACGTTCAGGAGGACTATAGAGGACGTGAGAATCAAGAGAGGAGCTGATATAGCCTCAGATCATCACTTGCTGGTCGCCAAGATGAAATTGAAACTCAAGAAGCACTGGACAACGGGGCGGAAAATATCACAAAAGTTCAATACGGCCTTTCTTCAGGATACTAACAAACTCAACAAATTCAAGATAGTCCTCAGCAATAAGTTTCAGGCCTTTCATGATCTACTCAATGGAGAGGGGACCACTATGGAGAGAAACTGGAAGGGGATCAATGAGGCAATCACTTCAACATGTCATGAGGTCTTGGGTCACAAGAAGGATCACTACAACGAATGGATCACTGTTGATACATTGGATAAGATTCAAGAAAGGAGGAAAAAGAAGGCAGCAATCAATACCAGCCGAACAAGAACGGAAAAAGCCAGGGTACAAGCTGAATACACAGAGGTAAAAAAGCAAGTGAAGAGGAGCATCAGGACTGACAAACGTAAATATGTGGAACACCTAGCAAAGACGGCGGAAAAGGCTGCAAGAGAAAGAAACATGGGACAACTGTATGACACGACAAAGAAACTCCCTGGAAATCACCGCAAACCAGAACGACAAGTGAAAAGCAAGGAAGGCAAGGTAATCACCAACATTGAAGAACAACGAAACAGGTGGGTAGAACACTTCAAAGAACTCTTGAATCGACCAGCTCCACTGAACCCACCCAACATCGAAGCAGCACCGACGGACCTCCCAATCAATGTTGGCCCTTCAACAATTGAAGAGATAAGCATGGCCATGAGGCAAATCAAGAGTGGCAAAGCAACAGGACCAGACAACATTCCAGCAGACAATAAAAGCCGACGTAGAGGTAACTGCAAGGATACTCCACATTCTCTTCAGTAAGATTTAGGATGAGGAACAAGTACCAGCAGACTGGAAAGAAGGACTTCTGATCAAAATACCGAAGAAAGGCGATCTCAGCAACTGTGATAACTACAAGGGCATCACTCTTCTCTCAATACCGGGAAAAGTATTCAACAGAGTATCGTTAAACAGAATGAAGGACTGCGTAGACGCCCAACTTCGTGACCAACAGGCAGGATTCCGTAAGAATAGATCGTGTACTGACCGAATCGCAACTCTACGGATCACTGTGGAACAATCAATTGAATGGAATTCATCACTCTACATCAACTTCATTGACTACGAAAAAGCATTTGACAGCGTGGACAAAACAACACTATGGAAGCTTCTTCGACACTACGGCGTGCCTCAGAAGATAGTCAATATCATACAGAATTCATATGATGTATTAAACTGCAAAATCGTGCATGGAGGACAATTGACAGACTCGTTCGAAGTGAAGACCGGTGTTAGGCAAGTTTGCTTACTCTCACCCTTTCTCTTTCTCCTGGTGATCGACTGGATCATGAAGACGTCAACATCTGAAGGAAAACACGGGATACAATGGACATCTAGGATGCAATTGGACGATCTAGACTTCGCAGATGATCTGGCTCTTCTATCGCACACACAACAACAACTGAAGGAGAAGACGAGCAGTGTAGCAGCAGCCTCAGCAGTAGTAGATGTCAATATACACAAAGAGAAAAGCAAGATTCTCCGATGCAGCACAGCATGCACCAATCCAGTCACATTTGCAAGATGTAAAAACCTTTACATATTTGGGCAGCATCATTGATGAACACGGTGGATTCGATGCAGATATGGAGGCACGGATCGGCAAAGCAAGAGCAGCACATTTACAACTGAAGAACATCTGGAACACAAAACAACTGTCAACCAACACCAAGATCAGGATTTTCAATACAAATGTCAAAACAGTTCTATTGTATGGGGCGGAAACCTGGACAACTACGAAAGTCATCACCCAGAAGATAGAAGTATTTATTAACAACTGTCTACGCAAAGTACTTCGGATCCGATGGACGGACACTATTAGCAAGAACCTACTGTGGGGGACAACAAACCAGATCCCAGCGGAGGAAGAAGTCAGGAAGACGTACTGGAAGTGGATAGGACACACATTGAGGGAAGCACCAAAATGTGTCACAGGACAAGCCCCTACATGAAATCATCAAGGTCAAGGGAAAAGAGGAAGACCGAAGTACACATTACACCGAGAAATAGAGACAGACATGAGAAGAATGGACAAAAATTGGATAGAACTGGAAAGAAAGATTCAGGACAGAGTGAGTTTGAGAATGCTGGTCGGCGGCTTATGCTTTATTGGGAATAACAGACGTAAGTAATTAAGTAATCCGCATACAGTGGTTTTTAGCATTTGTCCAATAGGGGAGCTACACGCGGAGATTCTGGAATGTTCTTCCAAAAGATGATTGGGTGGAATATCTTCGGCTCTTTCTAAGCTTCTTAAAGCTTCCTCGAGTTCACCCACGAGACGTCCTCACATCTACCCTCTTTAAAATCTCTTATAGAACACACCTCCTTCGGATCCACCTGAAACTTGGTTGCAACATTCCTCTTGCAATCCATCACTCTTGAAGGTTGTACCGCTTTGCACTCTCGTCTTTATATCTCCTACATTCTTTTGATTTAGGGATTTTTTGAAATGAATCCACGAGCAACTGAAACGGGAGTCGGTTTTGTATGATCAATGTTCCGCAGTCCCTTTGAATTTGGCTTACATATCTTATACACGTCCAGACATTTCTCTGGACTAAGTACAGTGCATTTTCAATCCGACGTTCTATAACCCCTGGTTCCCACTTCCTTTTACTTTGATACGACTTGACTAGTACCCATCCTTCCACCTGAAAGCTGCGAGTAGCCTTTTGATACTCTTTTGTGGGTTTATTTATCTTGCTTAGCGACAACATATTGCTAAATACTGTCAGAATTTTCCTTCGAAATATACATTTGCCTGGTGACTTTTCTTCTGGCACCGCCGGATTTGCGGTAACTCTGTAATACATTAAGAATTTACCGGCCATTTTTTCGGGAATACCCTCTCCTCCCCTTTTGACCAGAGCTCTTTTTATCGTATCCAAGAATTTTTCTGTTTTGACATTCAACTAAGGATGGTACGGAGAAGACTGTAGACGTGTTGTACCATTTTCGTTGCAAAACCGTATAAAAGCAGACGACAAACTGAGTGCCGCTGTCAGTTTCCAAGATCACTGGGACCCCGAAACAAGCAAACAATCTTGAAAATTCTCTAATTGTATTCTTCGGTATCGTGTTTGAAATGTCATATATTTTCGGCAATTTCGTGAAAGCGTCTACAACAACCAAGTAACTTCTACATTTAATGGAACCGGAAAAATGAGCGTGTATTCTTTGCCAAGGTCTGTCCGGTTTTGGCCATGGCTGTGTTTCTACTTTAATAAGATTTTTCGCGACCTCCAGACAGGACCAACAACTGAGACACTTTTGTTCTATATTATGGTCCATTGACGGTCAATATACGTAGATCCGAACTAATAATTTCATCTTACTGATAGCCTGATGCCCGCTGTGGAACTGTTTAAGGACTTGCTGTCGAAGATACGATGAAATTTCTTGTAAAAATGAGAAAAGTATGTCAGACGAATCAAATGATGATCAAAACCCCAACGACATTTTGATTTTCGTAGTGATCCATTATCCACTGATGAGATTCTCAGTAAATTTGACGAGAATGTTCCAGAAGAATTAGACCCTGATGACCTCCAGTCAAATGTCGTTCATCCCCACCATCTAGCCACTTCTAGTGGATCCTCTATTCAATGCAAGAAATCTGTTTTAAATAAGGTCACATTAATTGTAACTTGAGCATATGAGGATCCAACATTATTTCGTGGAAGAGGATAAAGTTAGAAAATTTAAAGTCAAGACCTAAACTTCGGATCTTCAAAAAAGGGGAAAATATATCCCGACGTGAATTATGAATGGTAACTTTTGAGAACTGCTTATGGACAAATAATATACGTATTTTATAAGGTATAACTATTCAGTAGCCAAATTACATATACCTATACTCCTCCTATTACAAGTTTTATTTTGACCTATAACCTAGTATTGTGCGATTTACCATTCCTAAGTTATGCCCAGTCTATTAATTCCAGTCTCTGGCATTCACAGCCACTTTGGCTAGATCTTGTACAAACGTTGTTTTCTATTTTATGATGCGACGTGGTCTGCTTGGTTTGTATATAAATTCAGTACATTTGAAATACACAATTCATATCGCAGAGGCTGAGATAGGTGTTCTGGACTTAAAAGGCAGGGTAAGGTAGGGAGAAGAATTGATAAAGACTCTAAATTGCTCGAGCGGGTTTATGCATCATTGGTTCGGTCGATAATTCACTGTTCTCTAATTGGCGGTATCATTACGTTGTATATGAATAGGGCACAAGGCCATAAGTTATTACATTTACGATAATCACACGGAGTACAACCAGATAACAAACAGTTATTGCCATGTTCAGTACGATTTTCAATGCACTCGTGAACTGGTATCGGTGAAATCACTACAAGAAATATAAAGATTGCAGGATGAGAGCCAGTGATCAAAATTGAGGTTTGAACAAACTAGGGGATACTATTTTGACGCTTGACGTGTTGTATATCACGTTCTTTGGTGGTAATAAGGGTTTGAACGGAGAATGACACTTTGGCGGACGACAAAACCACAATCTCAATTAAATTCTTTGTTTATTATCGACGAAAACATAAAGTTTTAGGGTTCTTTGCCAGAACCATCCAGATTCCAGCTTTTAGAGAGGGATCCAAACTTCCAATCATAAAAGTTAGATGCATAATATTGAATCTCACACTAAACTGACTTTTTGCTTCCTATAAGTGTTCTACAAAAACTTAAAACAAAATTTTTGGTGTGTAGAAAAGTGCACTGAGGAAAATTATGATCCAACTTCAATACTTGAAAGTTGAAAAATATGACCTATGTCATTAGCCCAAATATTGATCTTCCAGTATTTTTACTTATTTGGTGTTACTCCACGAAAAATATTAAACTTTGACATCCAAAATGTATTTAAAGTAAAACAATACGATAAATTTCTATTCTATGTAGTAAAATAATAAGTCAAAATGCTTACCTTTAACTATATCTACACGAAATATTAAATTGAACTAATATGTGATCTTAAAACATCTAATAACTAATGCTCAAGACATCATGACTGTTAGAACGTTTTCCTCAATATCATCACTATATAAGTAAAAATATCGATGTTAATAAAGTGCAATAACGAGTGAAACACTGGTTGCTAAAAGTGTTAACTTGCTTAGGCATTTTTGATGGACACAATAATTCATAATTTTCTTTTGGAAACCCATCACCAGAAGCTAATTCAACCTCTTGATCTCTCAAAAAAGCGACAACAGGCTTATATTTTGACTCAAAATTTTCAGTATGTTCCTTCAGACATCTCAAAGCTCCTTGGTTTCCTGAGTACCTATCTAATGATCCACACCAATCAGATAGCCCTGTATTGTAACACAGACGACAGACTTCTTGTGTGTTGTCTCCGAATGGATTAAAAATTTCAGATAAGGAATTCGGTATGCAAGAATCACCAAGATAACGAATTAAGTTTTGTACTACACTGTTACACTGCGTAACCGGTATTGCTCTCAAGTCTGATATTAGTGTGCCAACGGGCATTACCCAGCCTTCTGCTGTCCCAGCACCTATTTTTAAAATAAATTATTGTCAACATAAAATCAGTTTACCGGCTGAACAAATTTCTTTGCCCCTTAAATTTGTAGGATCTATACTTATACTTATTGGCTTAACCATGACCGCATAATAGTACAGGTTTCTTGCATTAGGTGCATTGCTTATTGCATAGTTTTCCACAGCAATAGGACGCAAACTGTACAATGAGCTGCCATAGTATGCCAGACCAACATCCAAATTCATTAAATCAGCCTGCTTTTCATTGATCAACTTCATACAATTAAATTCATCTGAGCCGAGAATACATGTTAAATTATATTTGTTTGAAATCGTAGTAGTGGATTGAATCACTGAACTAAGGCGGTTGCACTTGATTTCTTCTTCAGGTGATACTGAACACCATCTTACTGTTGCTAAAAGTGAACAACAAGATCATATTTGTGACTGAAAGTCAAATAATTGATGTATAAGGAATCGAATTATCTTCATTGACCTAAGACCCAACAAAAACCATGAAACTACAAAAAATAATTCCGAACAATATCTAAGAACTCTGTTTGATGTCTACACTGAAGAACATGACAAAGAAAACTGACAAACTTCAGACTTTATCAGAACACTAATGATTTTTAAAATAAATTATTCTGAGATGGAGTGTGACTTTTTCTGCCAACATTGAACATTAGTGTTTGTCTGTAAACAACTTTTGCATTTGTCATGTTTTTATGTAACATTTTCAGTGAGAAAATATATAATAAAAGAACCCATTAGTAGTAGATTGTCCCCAACATAGATGGAATTTATAGTGAGAAGGGATTTCACTTTCAGAAACACTAGCAAAACTGTTCATCATAACAGTGGATACTTTTAAAGACTCTAAAACTAGTATGAAACAGCTTTTCAATACTTTGTTACTTGAGATGGTTTTCAAGGTAATAAGTTCCCAAAATCACTTTGAACCAAAGTGGTTTGGAACTTGTCAGATGTACGTCTCTGCCAAAAGCACCTGTATTATAGCAGTAACTACACACATACTATCAAAGAAATGTGAATATATTTGTTATAATCGTCGTAAATAAAGATGTTTATTTCTAGGAGATTCTGCTCCCGTTAATTTTTCAAGGAGTACCCGTGAATGTAATACACTTTACAAGAATATAGCGACTTTAAGATTTTTGGCAATGCTTGCTGGATAAATAACGCAAAAATTAAAACCTTCATTTTCTTAGCAGCAGTAAGATTTTTTAGTTGACCTGTAAAAATGTATAAAGTTTTTCTATGGTCTTGAAACAGAGCAACTCAGAAACCTGGCTGACCGTTTAGTTTTTATCTTAAATCCCTGTATGAAGTATAGAGTTGATGTATTATTTGTAATTGATTGGATAGCAGTAAGTACTTTACACAGTTATATCTACAAATATATTTATAAACAATGAAAAAACAGGTAAGTTTATCAAGAATGTGGGAAGTTACAGACTGTAATTCCAAGAGGCCAACATGTTACAACCTACTCTGAGAGTGAATAAGACTTATTCCGAGGAATACATGAAAAACACAGGCGAATTGTAACATCCGTGTTAAGAATCATTTAAAAAGATTCCCTTCGTTTGTTTATTACATTTTACGAATATAAACAATAACAAGGTCACATCACTAACTATTGTTAGAGTCGACTCCAATCAGTTTCACTTGTGATAATGGGAAAATTATATTTATATGTAGAAGGAACAACAAAAATTTATAAATGTAGGTTCGTTATACTGTAAATATGGCCCAGGTAACTTTATTCACGTAGGTACTGCTTAATAAAATGCTATTACACAATCGCTTCCACTCTGAGTAGCCGACTTGTTCCATGCCTCAGCTGGAGATAGAACATAGCAATATCAAATTGTTTAAACAAATTGAGTGGTTCTGGACAGAATAAAAGAAGCCTTTGTTCTCCGGGATTTCGCATCTAGTGGCATTCGATAACTGATGGCTCCGGGTCGGAACCTACGTATACATAATGGTAAAAAAAGAACTGTTTGTAAACTGTAGTGAGATGCTGGCCTTAATTCTTAGGAAAATATATCAGGTTTCCTCCAAGAGCACTCCTGGGAAATCAATCGCACTTACTCAGCCTGCAGCGAATTCTACTCTTAAAGAGTACAAGATGTGCCTACAGTTCGTTATGATATGTTGTATTTCTAATTTCTGAGTGTCACCCTATTTTGTTGTTAGGGCTGAGCCCAAATGGTTACTTAAGGGATTGTCCAAGAGTGTTGAGAATGCCATAAGTCATTAGAATTTCACAACTGAGACGCCTATAATCAAATGTGTAAAGTTTCACTGGTTTAAAACGCTCTTCATAAGGTTTTAATTTCAATCCCTAAACCGGCTTCGTGGCTCGCCGTTGGTTACGATTCGGTGTATTGTTATTTCTCCAAAGAGAGAGAGGAAACGTTATTTCCATATTTTGAATGTGGTCGTGCAAAACTGTTTAAAACTAAGTGGAAAACTCTACGGTCGAACTGACTGAAGATGTCGAAAACTTACAGAGCTTTTTATTTTGAGGGTTTATTTATCGCTACATGAACAAAAATGCCAGAGAGAGTACTAGTATTCCTAAATCTTTTTTAACTTAAATATCTGTATATGGAGAGTTATCCAAGTTGCTTGCGTTATCTGACAAAGGTACCAGGTGGACTACCCTACACATTTAAATGCCATATATTAGGTCGGTTGTTATCCGAACAACTTCGAAGTCGGGTCATGTCCTCCTGAAATGTCATCTTATCATCTTTGTTTAAAACCTTTCTACGAAACTTCACCTTCTCAGCGAAAAGCAATAAATCAGACTATATTTGTTAAAGGAGGTCATTTATACGAATTGAGAAGAGAGAGGTCTAAGTATTAAACAACGAAGAACCAAACTAGGAAATTTAGTGTCCTGAGACAAAGTGTAGTTTACCCTCAAACCTATTCGTAATCAAGTCCTTTGATTTGTTTTCAATACTCATATTTCGAAAAATTAAGATTTATTTAGTTCTTTCAAGAAAAGATCGAGTATTCGATATCTCAGTTGGTTTTAAAACCGCAAATCAAGCTTTTTTTAGGCACAGATACGTATACAACTCTTCTTTGATATCTGCATCTGTAACGTCGTGGATGGCTCTAATATGAATGCGGTTGTTTTGATCATATTGATTCTTCGAGATTCCTATGGAAAAATCATCGGACAATAAGCCACAAAAGTGATCGTATTTGTACCAAAAGTGCAAAAATACTGTCTGCAACAGAATTGTAAAGTAACGGCGATTAGATGAAGTCCGACAAGTTTATCGTGCTGCTTGAGGCCCCATTTTATCGATAGGGTAGACCAAACTAGCGGTGAGCAGGTTTTATTTTGATCGTAGGGCAACATATTTGGAAGGCAGGGTTACTTTTTTCAAACGCGAAAATTTTCACTATTCAGTATAAAATAGTTGGAAGTATAATGCCTATACGAAATAAGGAAGTGAATGAATACTTGAGCTTTAATATTTTAGCATTGCGAAGATTTTAAGAATACCACATAATGCTTTGTCTGAAGCATTCACCATCAAACCGAGTAGGCGATTGAATTTCGGACACGTCATTTTTGAGGCTTGGGCTACTTTATCCTTTCGCCGTTTAACAGGCTCAAAAGTCAGTTTGAATACTCTTGTATTTCCTTGATGGGAATCTGTCGAACGTCTCCTTATCGTGCACACCTATGTATGAGTCAAATTAATTGTCAGCTGACTATCGACTTTCCCATCGAATCATCAACGAGTGAAACTCATTACCGCAGCACGAGGCTTTATCAGTCGACTCTTTCAGAAGAAGGTTGGATCAACTGAGCGACAATCATTCCCAGGGCCAACGCAGGCCGTAAAGCCTTATGTCTGTTCCAAACTGAAACTGAAACTAGTAATGTAGTGGTTCAATTAAGTGTATTCGTGCACATTAAAGATAACCAAATTAGTTTCACTATCTATAAATTCAAACTCTGATGGATGAGACATGTCCTAAGAACGTTAAGCAAAACTTTTTTCATTCCATTTACAAGCATTCGAACAGTTTGAACAAAGAATTGAAGTTTTCTGCCCAGATGTACATAAGATTCAGATTTGTGTAGTATGGACAGAACGACTACGGCCTATGTTATTCCTTTTCTAGTATACTTCTGTGAGTGGAAAGTCTTCAAAAAGTCAATTGAAGGTGCGGACACCACTGCTTCGGGCAGCAGGTTCCAAGTATTGATGACTCGGTGTGAAAAGCCGTGTGCCACGGGTATTTTGTTTTCTTGACTTTTCTACTCGCCTGTTATGTCCTCTGAGATGTCTCGACCTTGTGGGAAGAAAAAGAGAAAAAAAGTTAGGTCCAAAATCATTTTTTAGTATTCTGTACATCAAAATTAGATATTCCCTTAATCTGTCACAGGATAGAGTAAAGTGGTTCAGCTTTTCAAGTCGCTCATTTTATGGTGTACCCCGGAATTCTGGAATCGTAATGTTAGCCGCCCTATGTACTTTTTTTTAAAATATCCGGATAACCTTTTAAACAGAAACTTGCAGCCTGAACGCTGTTCTCAAGCTTGGTTCTCACAAAGGATGTGTATACTGTGGTGAACATAGTAGTATCTAACTTGGCGAATGGCCGTTTTAAAGACCAGAGGGTTGGAAACCCTTTAGCTGAGACCTCTTGACAGTGGGTCGTTGTCTTAAGATCATGACATACAAAGCCAGTGTGAGTTAGGTTTCGACCATCTTTTGTATGCCATAGGACTCAGGCGTGTATACATCTCATGATACCACTTTTTACAATCATCGCACTGCATCCGTTCCTCAACGGGGAACAAGCAACTTGGTTGTTCACATTTATGAGTCTTTCCAACCATTCAAATTTTGATTAAAATGGTATAAAACACAAAATTATCACAGTGTGAACAATAGTGTCAGTGAAGGAGAAAAAGAGGTACTACAGGACAAAGTTGAGCAAAAAATTACAAACGTTAACCAAAGTACTTTTAGTTAAAGTAGACAAATAATGCTTTTTGGTGCAACAAGTACACAAAGCAAGGATTATCACGACAAGTACAAAACTCACTGAATTTTTTGAAACCAGCGCGGTATTATAATTGACATCACTACTTATTGCATTATTACTTAGATCAGATTATGGGGATATCATAAGTCAATAGGAATAATTTAAGTTGTTCAACTTTTTATACTTCTTACTGTAGACTATAACTGTTGGTTACAGCAATAGACCTAATGCGGGATTTCTAAAGTTATATGCGCTACTAGGTTGTTGATTATCTGCAAACGTGAAGGCTTAGATGTAGAGGATTCAGTTGGCTTGTACAAAGTCTACTCACATATCATATATATCGGAAAGCATTTTTTTACATTTTGAACACGTACGTTTTAAAATCCTCAAAAGCATGAGTTAGTCTATTTCATTCGTCTAATTTATTTGTGTATTTTGAACTTCTATAAAATTTTTTTTCATTTGTAACCACCTACAAAATTAATATTGTAACAGTCAGTCGATATCGGAATGTGTACTCATGGTAGGGATTTCAATACAGAATATTTGCAGACAACTGCTGCTGCCTACAACCAATCTATTACCCTAGGAAAAATGCATCAACTTATACTCAGGGAACAATAAAATACAATCAACTGTAATGTCCAATTGTATTAGATTATTTTAATGTCCATAGCGCACAGGTAGTTTAAATGAGAAATTGGTTCTGGTGTTGGCAGTTCGTATCGCTTTTATCCGAGTCTTTCCGAATGATCACAATAATTATGGTGCTCTTCACAAAAGTTTATGTCATCAGGCTTAACGCTTTCCAGTGGTTTTTGAGTACTTCATATATATTCATTAATAATAAAAATTGGTTTGTCTGCCTAATCTAACTTTTGCAACAAATATCAAAGGCTTGTCCTAATCTCAGGATAAGATAAATCAGAAAAGTCTAGACGTTTCGGATTTGTGTTTGAAAGAAATAGAATCGAAAATCTGTGTTTTCTTGGTACGCCTCTGTTTTGCAGCTTCCTCTGCAATATGAAAATTAAAGTCACATCACTTTTTCTAGTATGCTCCAAGTTTACTAATGATTAAAATGACCCGTTTACTACAAGGACAAAGTCTAAACTTGTCTTCGGTTCATCTCTTTGTTTCTTTCGCTATTACTGATAAGAAGTGAATATTCAACGAGAGCGCTATTGGACCGTAAAACTAGGCCAAGTATGACACTCAGGACATCTGTATCTAACACTTGATTTGTTTTTTGGAGCACTTGAATTTTAGGGATATTTAATGCGAATTGCAATATCTCTGTTCCTTTTATGTAGAAAGGGATTTTGTTGAGTAATATACTTTTCAGTCATCGATATAACGTTTTGGGACATTGTCTGTAAGCAACAGAAGTTCTTGTACCAATATTTATGTGTTGAAAAAAAACAGTAGTTCTGCGCATGTTTTGTGCTACAATTTTTTGTAGTTGTTGTGTTGCATTTCCTCTTCAACCTGGAAGTGTAAGGTTGGTTTAGCATAATAACAATTTCCCACGATCATTTGTATGGAGATCAACATAATTAATTAAAGTTTTTGTTATAGTTTGTTGGAAGGAAACGTTGAGTAGCCCACTAGTTCTATAAGAGTCATTCAGTCAGCTAAAACGTAGGACCAGACACATATGTACATCGGTCCAAGTTGCCAAACTTCATTTATAAAGTAATTTTGATCTCATGGTTTAAGGGAAGACGAATAGTGTATACATCTACACCGTTGTGATCGATTTTAAGCCATGTCACACAGTCACCAACCATTGGTTACGATAATCGTGTGGACCCCAACCAAGTGGACTGCATCTACCAACATGGCTCAGACCAGAAGTTAGCGACTCTATGAACTGGTATCATGTTTTGGTTTGGCCACCCCTAACCTTCTTCCAACCGTTTCTAACACTAGTCATCATTGCGTGTCGTGGTACTCGGTGTTCAGGCATACGCATCACATAGCCGAACCATCTCAGTCGATCAAGATTTATAACCTCATCTACTGATTTATCATCATTCCAAATTACCCTGCGTCTAACCTCACTATTACTTACCCGATTATCCCAGTAGATGTTGGTAATCTTTCTAAGACATCTGTGGTCAAATACTAGTAGCTTATGAGTATCTTCTACTCTTAATGGCCACCTTTCGCAGCTTTTACGGCTGCGAACTTTGTTAAAAAATATGACGTAAGTTATGATCGTTCGCATTAACACAATTAAAGGAATGAAAATCTTAATTTATAAAAGCAATATCTCCGGAACCAAAGAACTAGAAGCCATTAGAATTAGTCAAAGCGACTAATAAAATATATGGAATAATAATACGTTCGAGACATGGATAAGGCTAAAGAATGGTTATTATATACACTTGGGAAATCACAGCATGCTAGTTCTACGTCTATAAGATTCCTATTCATATCGCACTTGTTCAAAACATACTTATTATCAGAGTGGCTATTGGCCACTTATGTGATAAAGTGCTAACCGATGTTGGTCTTCTCTTCATCTACTGTGTTCCGATGATTTTGCTCTATGCTTGTGAAACCTGGCCTCTCCGAGTTGAGGACTTTAGACGACTTTCTGTATTCGATCATCGATGTCTCCGAAGGATTGCTGACATCCAGTGGCAACACCATGTTAGTAATGCAGAGGTTCAGCATCGTGTGTTCGGGCACAGAGAAGACGATGCAATTGGTGTCACCATCTTGAAACGCCGACTTCGGTGGCTTGGACATGTTCTACTAATGTCGTCCCAGAGAATTCCACGTCGTGCATTGTTTGCCGACTCTGGGACTGGTTGGAGAAAGCGGAGAGGTGGTCAGTATATGACATGGTGTCGTGGTATGAAAGAAAGCTACAAAGGGCCTTCTCGACTCCTTGGTTGGGGTCCAAGAGATGATGTTACACAGTGGCTAGAGACGTTATCAGATATGGCTCAGAATAGAAGCCAGTGGCGATCCTGCTGTAACCTTTTACTTTCTTCATAAAAGTGGTTGTTTCCTCCTTGACTGAAAGATTTCTTCTGCTTATACCTTTCCGTTCCCTCATTATGACTATGATTATTACTACATTCCCTTACACCAATCTCTTCATTGTTGTTTTTCTACGTCCCTCGTTGTTTTTTTTTCTTAAATTTTCATTTTTTGTGTGGCGCACTCCTGTACCAATATATATGTGTTCAAATAAATAAAAATATGATGTGATTACCACTAAGCATTAAAATACATCTACCAACAAGGAATTCTAAGCATTGTGGTTACTTAAAAGACTTGGGAAAACGTTGTCGGGTGTTTTTGCGGTACTTACGTTAAGCTTCATCCATAGTATTGTGTTCAAACAACTAGTTCATTACTCAAATACGAAACTTACATAAGTATTTCCACGATATTGTCACAACGTTGACTGCTGGGTTTCACGATATCGATTAAAAGATACTAGTAGTTTATTGTAACTCACATTCCAGAAAAAAAGACGATCACATTTGTTTATCTTTCAAGATTGATTCGGTTGTTATATCTTGTCATCTATATGAAGTTTTTTTTCTGAGTTTCATGGAAATTAATAATTCTGGTTTAATCATTTAATACGGAGATAGTGTTTCTTGTGTCAACTGCTGACTAATTGGCAGTCTCTACGCAAATAATCTGTATCAAATCATTCAGCAAATACTTACATGAGATATGTTTTCACAAAAGCATTTGCTCTAAATACTAGTCTTATTACTCTGTATGGAAGGTGATAGGTTATTTATCAACATAGCTCTCTCATCTCATAAATCCAACATCATCTATGGATTAGACAAATCGACAGTATTGCTAGGCCTCATACAGACAATACTCCTGAAAGCAGATTACATATATCTAAATTACGTTATTATACGTCAAATAAAACAAAATTTTAGAAGTTTGATATAGGTAACATCAAATCATCTTGAAACAAACAAACATGATTTATTTTCCAGCACAAATTAATGAAGTTACCCAACTATTGATTTTTTGTATATTAAAGACTTCAATCAATAATTCTATAATTAGGTCAAACCAGAAATTCATTTTTGTGATATTTTTAGTATCCACAGCAGGAAATTCTCCTCTCGTATATCTAAAAATTCTGTGTCAAGTTTGATGTTGCACTTTATCTTGATAAGCTCTGTCTATAGCGCACTAATATACTACGATATTTGCAAATTGTTATTAACAACTTTATGCTTAAACGATATTGCTTGTCGAATTGTGATCATTTAACTTTTGTATTTTTTTAAATTAGGTCTAATTTATTTGTCTGATTATTCATTCAAAGTTACTAAGCTGATATGGATCCCGAGAAGTTTTTAAATTTCCAAATGCAAATGCGTGAAAATAATTTAGAAGTAGAAAATTTCCTAAATGATTTTGAAGCATGGAAGCAAACAGTTGGATCAAAAAGCAAACTTTTAGAGAGCACATGTCAACCGGAGTTGCCGGCTATTCGTAATAGTCTACTAAAAAAGAGTAAAAAGGTAAAACTATACTAGGAGTGTCTGATATTTTTCTTTCCAAAAAATCACTTTCTCTAATAATTCTAGAAAGCAGTTAAACAAAGTGTTAACAATAAAAAGGTTGAACGAATCAAATCATATGATTATCGTGCTTGGGATAAATTTAATGCTAAGCAGGCTTTAGATGATGATGAACATAATGATGATTGTGATGTTGATAGAAACTCCACTGCTCCTAATGACCAAGATTGCAGTAGTGAAACGGATGAAGAACAAGAGGATCAGAGAAGAATTCAGTTATCTAAAGAAGCTCGTGAATTAGGCAATGTCCGTTTTAAAGTTAGTGTAATGATATCTTTCTTTTACAGAATAAATGCTAAGATTTGATTTCTGTAATCTTAACCTTATCATGAGATCTCAGATTCAAATTGTATTTCTAGGATATTTGTTATTCTTTTTCTAGTAAGCTGCTGTGTTTGAATAATCTCTTAAATGAATCAGTTTAGAGTGTGTATATCACATCTTTCGGTAGTATGTCCCTGGAGTTTTTCATTCAGCGAGGAAGTCTGTTTGTCGCGGGAATTTATTTTATCTTGGTATTTGAACTAGCCTGCTATATCCCTTGAATTGTTCTGATTTAGTTGAAAGAAGAAGAGATATATGAAACCGGAAATCCTTTCTTAGTATTCTATACACTGAAATTAAAACATCCCGTAATCTGCATTGAGGATGTATTTCAGTAGCCATGGTTTACATGAAAGCTGAAAAAATCCGAAGTTTTTCTGAAAGAAAACATAAAAGTTTACTAAGTAGGGATAGACGCTGTATGCACTGCTAATTCTATAACCAATCGTCAAGATGTGTCATAATACACTATATTTTTGTCACACGCTCAGCTACTAATCAGTGCTTTAATCGTAAGCAATAAAGAACCTAGTATAGATTTGCATCAACCCGATTCTCTACGCAACATAAGCACAACTAGATGGAATTATCTGGAGGGGTATTGCAGTATTAGTAATAGTAGTAGCAGTGATAGTGAGATAATCAAATATTAAGAACTCGATTCGGCAAGAAAGAATAAACTTGCTTAATAAAATTATCAAATAATTACAGACTTAGAGTTAGAAGAAGAGCGGATGAATCTTCACTATTACAAATGACTCTAAGTCGCGTCACTCATCTCCAAAGATTGACTGCGGCTCTCACGAGGATCCTGATCAAGTAGTCAGCAGCTGCCAAGATGGTTAAAATTAGAAGCCAATAAATTCATGGACTATTGTCAAATATTAACTTGTTCACCCCTAACTTTTTTAACATACTGCTAAGCCGCCCACCATCGTTCATCGAGATAGGCTATGTTTGAATATACATTCTACTTCGAGTGAAGGTAAAAAAATAAGACTTCGGAAACCTTGTCTCTAAAGTCAATGTAGCCTTAATGATTAAACCCCTTAACTAATTGAGTACAAAACCACCATAATTACTGAGTAATCTAGTATTAGTTTTTTTCGATTTGCCTTCAAATGTGGAAGCAGTTTATAGGAGACGAAATAAGTTTCAATATTGCGCAAACCGAAGCGACATACATCAATTTAAACCACCCTCTGTTTTTTTTAGCATAAGTGTCGCAGTTTGGAATTTTAACACTTCAAAACCACGAAGTTTTTTGTGGCAATGAGATCTCATCCATTCACGTCAATTATGCTTTTTGACTGTGTGTCTGGTTATCATTATCTCCCTATTAATCCTTGGACTCATCACCCAGCTTTGTGTAATTAGTGATAAGTCCAGGTCTAATGGAGACTGTTACACTATAAACTAAATCATCTCGTAACAACAACCTAAATGTCTCTAACATAATTATCATTCACACCTATAGGTGTTTGATGTAATTGTAATGATGTGAGAAAAGTAGAGGTCGTCAGTTTACTGCGTAACTCGGTGTATTGAGTGCCAATTTTTTTACTATCATTTAACGAAAACTTAAGCCAATGACAACTTTGTTCAACTTTCTGCTCAAATACATTAAATTTAAATCCATGAGTGCTTGTATAAACGCTTCTCGCTGTTTATATTAACCTGTCTCTTTCTCATCGTGTTATTAATATTTCAATACTTCCATTTATATCACTTTCGATTTCCACTTTAAAATTGTAAATTAAAAAAACACAGATCTAATCAACAGGCATATCTCATGAGGTAATAGATTCAGTGTGGGGTAACCAATTAGATAACATTCAGTAATGTCTGTTTAAAGGTTTATCCATTTATACTTTTTCAAAATAAAACTTTTATATGCACATTTTTGTTTCATGAACAAATAGGAAGGTAAACTAAATGAAGCTATTGAGCATTACACTATGGCCATACGACTTGCACCTGAAGATTCTATCCCATATATAAATCGTGCATTTGCTTATATTAAAACAGAACGTTATGCATCAGCTGAAGCCGATTGCACAGCCGCTTTAAGACTAGACAGAACTTCTGTTAAAGCATTTTATCGGTAAGTACTTGCTTGGATTATTATTAATATCTTCAAATTAAGGTAGGATTACCGTGCTGAAATATAAAATTCGATAAAATTTGTTTAACCGTTATATAATTTGTAGGGTTTTATTTCAGTTAGGTAGACATTCAACTCATAATTTGGAAACGAAGTTTCAACTGATGTTTATTCATATCAATTAATAGTTTGATTGTAGCTAATGTCATACTCTGTCTAATACTTATTGCTAATTAAATTCTATTAATCAAGTTGTAGTGTGATGATATCTATGACTGTGTCCCGCGGGAGCATCAATTACCTTAGGATTCCAAAATCATCCTGTTGACTAGTGGTGACTGAGACAGAACCTGAGTTCGGAACTTCCAGCCATCTTACTTCAACCACCTGCCCTCTCCATGCTGTTTACCTATGCCCACTGACTCAGTTGCTTTATGCGTCATCTGTTGATAGCTCACTTGAAGTTCACTCATTCCCGAACCCAACAGTCAGAACATGAGAAAAATAATCCAGGTACCTTGTGTTCTTCGTGTTATTGTATTAATCGATTCAAAAGACCCTTAATTACGTAATATAAATACTAGAGTACAAAGCTCCATAAATAATAAATCTTAATTGGTAAACAGCTGTGACATTTGTGATAATAAGGTGAGTAAAAGTTACGATTAATTAGTAGTAGTTTATAACCAGCAAAAGATGTCTCAACAGTCAGTAATTTGAATGAAAGCCTCCTATTAGGATATAAAAATACCATTTACTTGACAGTTTAATAAATACATATAAGAAGCATATAAACTGATTCCTTCGAAATTTCATAACCTTTTTCCCTACTACTTAATTACTCTATATATCTACTTAACCTACATCTAAAGACTATTGTCAGACTTTAAGCTTACTACGTAGTGTTGAAATTTAGAATAGAAACATCGAGAGTATTTGAGTTTCCAATTACATGCTTTTCTGAGAACTCATAACTAACACAAAAAATCATGTGGTTCATAAGATTTTGATTTTCGCTGAGTTAACTTTCTAGTTTTTACAATACTCACTTAATTAGATATATCGTAACCGTAACTGACGTGCTGGCTGACATATTCGTGTATCTATCAAGAAGTACAACGTTGTTACTACACTATGTGATTTGATATTGAACTAAGTGAATTACACAATAACTTTTGCGAATATCAAGACTCGTATATTTGGCATTCATCAGAAAGTATCATCCATGTAACATTACTGGATTAACTTGTATTAGTGTTTTAAAACTGACATTATATATATAATGTTAAGATAACAACATAGGTAACCGGAACATTGTATCACTAATAAAAAATATAGAATTGAGTTTTGATATGAAGTTTCTATTTGATGTTCAGGTCACATATTTTGTTGATCAGTAATAACAAGCACAAAAATCTATATCGACATTTTAGTACACGCTGTTTACAATACTGTGTCATATTAAGCTTTATTTAGCGTATTTATTATTTATGTATTAAATTATATTTCTTAGAAGAGCACTTGCTCGAAAAGCTTTGGGTCATATTACTGGAGCAATTGAAGATTTAAAAGAATTGCTTAGATTCGATTCAGATAACAAAACTGCCGTAAATGAGCTCGAAGCTTTAATTGGTAAAAAGGAAGTCGCACACATATCTAAATCCCCCGTGTCTTGTAGTTCAATTCAGTCGAGTAATCCGAGAAAAATGAGACGAATACCAATCATTGAAGTCGATGGTGATAATTATAATAAACAAATGTTGAGTACACCTGTGCAGAATAGTACAAAATCTGTGTGTACCAATGATGATAGTTCCGTTTCAAATAATAACAAGTGTTCTATTTTGAATAAAGATCAATCAAAAAATGAGAGTGTTTTGCATTCGACTCCACAGACATCAGATCGTTTGGAATCTCAAAATATATCCTCCAGTACGTCAACGCCAATAGTACCAACCAGTGGAACGATTAATCCTGGAAGTGATCATAATTTTAAACGACAACTACCATTGTTAAATACGAACTTCCATAAACCACCATCAAATTGGTTTCAGTTAGAACGTGAACTACGTGAATTATGCCAAAGAAATTCTTCATCCAACTACCAACCAAACCTTAGCAAAGAAGCAATCATTTATTTGTGTAATATTCAGCCAGTTCATTATGTGAAGTTATTCGGTGAAAATATGGAAAGTGATTTCTTATCACGTATGCTGCAAGCATTTTCTCTTTCAGATCAATTGACAAATCAACACATTGTAGAACGTTTATTTTTTTTATCAAAATTGCCAAGATTTGATATTGCTTGGATGATGGTTGATGGATCAGAACGTGTAAATATAATTAAATTTATTAAGAATTTACAGAATGATAATTCACTTGATAAAGAATTACTTAAACAAATTTATGTACAGTTTGAATGTGAATAAATCTCTAATGTGGAATAAGAAAATATTTTTGAAGGTAATATTCTTACTGGACAATCGTGAACCAACGGTAATCGAATAGCTATCCATTTGTTATATTTTATTTCAAGTTGTCTGTTTTGAGTACTGGGTTAAATTTGAAAAGGTAACATCTGATATAAAGAAACTGAAAAATGTACTTATTGAAAAATCTTGTATTGAAGTTATCTAAGGGTACCTTGATTTCCAAAGGTTCGTCAGCTATGAACTCGATTTATAAACTATGTAGTTCCTTCATAATATTTCTACCTATATTGTAGTGGTTTAGCTTCGTTAATTAATCATCTTGATAACCGTTATTATATAAATCCCAACGCTTTGGGCACCTGGGCAGAGTATCCCAGCCCTCACACAAGTCGAATGATTTATGTGGCGCATATCTGTTTGGTGCCTCCTTGTACCAATGTTTATGTGTTTAAATAAATAAATAAAATAAAAATCCCAACGGTGTTTCGAATCAGAAGCGGCGACGACAGTTTATTAGCAGATAACAAACATCACAAAGCTACAAGCACACCGAGCAGATTTTGAGCAGAGACTAATATGTATGCGCGAGCGAATACAGAGGTAAATTTGTAGTCAAATCGCATAAAAGCGCAGCGTAGGCCATTAATAGGATTCAAGTACATATATACATGGGGAAGATAATGATTAATCGAGCAATACTTAAGCTAGAGAGAGATATGTGCGTAGGCTGTCACATGCGATCAAGCGTACACATACTGACAAGCTAGTGATCATAATAGAACGAAGGAACAAACAAATTGTTAATGTCCGAATAACATTGTCTGTTAAATGAGTTAATAAAAGGGCCTAACAAAAGTTAACCATTATCAGAATTGATAGTGGACGACTCTATAATGTTTTCGTTTTGTTTTCTGTACAAACAAATGTAATATGACAGAGTGAATCGATATGAATGCAAGAGCAGATTGCGTTAATGAAGCAAGAATTTACACAAAATACGATTGATCCTCTTTGTTGCCTTATGTTTCATCAAAATACAGTGACATCAGAGGACAATACCTATTCTATGGCTGTAAAGAGTCGTTGATTAGCAAAATTTCTTAAAAATTACTGCCAGAACTGGAGATCCTTTTGAGTTGTGCTGCTTTCGGAATCAAATTTTACTAACTCTATTAATAACTGATAGCCATTTCGAAAACAGTCAACTTTGTATAGTATTCTAATGAATCAGGCCATCAAAGTAATGGGTGCTGGGTCCAAGTTTCCATTGTAAACAATAAAACTTATTGTTATTCAAATAAGTCCAAGAAATATATATTCTACATTTCATTGCTGTTAACGATTCAGAATGTCATCGATGAAAAGAGTTTACACATAAATTACTTAGATTAGTTGCATTTAGGCGAACGATTGTCAGTATCGAGGTTAATACATTGCTTATTTAGATGAGTATTTATGACGATCTCCCACTACTCACAAGTTTGTAACATGGTAATATACACAACCTCATTGCATTTATTCACAACGGTACAAAAAACAAACACAGAAAGGCCACAATAAGAAAAGCAAAAGTGATTTTTCAATCTTTTTATGTGTATACATCCCGATCATCGTGGTCATTCCAGTTATTCTTATTTCATCACAGACTGAATGAATTTGAAACGAATAAGTTATTATTTGATTCGTAGTATTTTGAAGTATCATTAATTTCATATCTATTCAGTATCGGACAATGAATGAGTACTTGAACTTGACATACGATGAAGATCACTTGAAGTCCACAGAAAGCCTATAAAGAAAAGAATATGACTTATTAATCAGGCCAAAATGAATTCATTCGGACTTGACGCACATATTTTGTTTATATGAGATCTGACATTATCTGTCTGTCTAAACTGAAGTAGGTGGTCCAAACATGTAACCCAATAACTGTAAATCAGTTACTTTAAACATAAAGCCACAAAGACGGACATAGTGTCAAGTAAAATTCATGGTATATTACATTAGAACTAATGTAAACCCGTGACTAAAATTATGAAATTGGAAAACCTTATCACACGATAAAGGCAAAATAAAGTGGTGATTAAGAAATTCGAAATGAATAGTAAATAAATAAAAGAACTACGGAGCCCATGAAAATTAAGACATTTGTTTAGCACCTCGTGGTAACTATTGTTATTTGACTGGTATAGATTTGTAAAACCTGTCTTTGAATTACTGTTAGTTTCAGATTTTATTTGCCAATTTGTGGAATCTTAGGTATAAATACCGTTTTATTTTGATAATTTGAGTTTGATGAATATGTATCATGGTCAGCAATCAATGTAATGCCACGACAAAGACCAACGGGAAATCATAAATCTTAATAATAGTTTGCTAATATAAAAAGCTTCTGGATAAAATGCATAAGACAAAACTTACTAGAACTTGGAGTCATGGGTTCATCAAGGTTACTAATTTTTGGTGTAGCCATGCCAGCATTAAATGCACTCGGTAAGGGGGTACTGTCACCACGAGGAGTTGTACTTGCTGCATGTGGTGTTTGAGCACCATATGCCAACTGTTATTTAAGGGATAGAAAAGATATAATAAAAAGTAAGTAATATTAAAAACGGAATAAGTTTTCTGCCAATCATGAAAGTGAACTAATGATTATGCATTGTTATATGCATTAGAAATATAAGTGTTATCGATAAGTTATCTCTAGATGTCATATCATCGTTCACCGATGTAATTTTTATTAGAACTGTTGACTTCATATGCGAAAAAAGGTAACTGAACAGAAAAAATATTACTACTGTGATTTTTATAATAAATTTGAGGGAAATACTTTTATGAAAGAACACAGCTTATATTTAATAATAAGTTGTTCGGGCAACTGGGTTACAGTGACACTTGGGAAGAATCACACCCTTGTCATGATACCTGAGAGGGGTCCAACCCATGGTAGGGTGATGGGTATTCACTGCTGAGGGAGTCTCATTCTAAAGAATCGAGGCGACTGTCTAATACTCTCAGGTTTTTAGTAGTACCCCAGCTGAGATTGATTCCCGATATGGATATTTATCTGTGATTAAGTACCTTAATGTTCACAAACCTCGAAAAATTCTTTTACATTTACATATATATGACAATATAGAGAGTAATATCATCGAAATATTTATCTGTTAGTTTGTCTGCGGTTCGGATTTCAACGGAACTGTTGTTTAATCTTTGAATCACGATTGAATCTCTCTTTGTTATGGTTTAAATTAGACACTTATTAATCAATATTGTCAGTCGTAAAAAAATAGATTATAATCTATAACCTGCTTTTATACGAAAACTGACATGATTAGAATGATTAATACAAACAAAACATGTTGTTAAACTAAAATATAAGAAAAACAAATTAAAACTGAAAAAAATACTTACCTGTGGTGTACGCATTTCACGCATTGGTGTAATACGAGGTGTAGTAGCACCATATTGTGTATCCATAATACGACCACCACTATCTAACAAAGCCATATTTTCACGTGCAACAGGTACTTTTTTAAATTGACTATGTAATTCCAGTACTACATGCGTTGGTGTTGCATCACATATGATACCTAATAAACCTTTTAATGTACCCTGTATAAGAATTAAAGGAAAAAAAAAGGTGACAGGGTAATAAATTAATGAAACAATTTCCTAGTTGAAAACAATAACATATTTAAGATTAATTCTTTGATGAAATGAAATATAAATGTGCATTTTAGTTTTAAATACCACAATCTAAATGTAAGTGAAATTCTATAAATTAATTATTAGATAGTGGAAAAAACTTTGAATTTTTAAGTGATGGATAGGCAGGCGTCTAATGCCAAGACAAATTCATAATCATGAATAACAGGAACAATTGAATCAGCAAATTGGTGAGGATTTTTATTGGCTGAATTAGCTAACTTAAATTTAAATTCTAGTTTATATAAATAAATATTGAAATAATTTATTCAACCATTAGAATAGAAACAGACTAAGATTGTTATCATGATGACTTCAAAAAAAAACAAAACAAAAACAAACCTTAGTACTATTTTGTTTTACATTGGAAGACATTGTGACAAGATTATAATTTATGAACGAACTAATCAGGTATAAGATAACAAACACATTTTGGATTTTGGTGTGAAATTCACTTATCCATTTGAGTGAATAGAGTTTTGGCATTATAGTTGACAAGAGTTTGTGATGAAAACCTGAAATCTAATTACTAACTTTAATCATCAATTGTAAATTATAATTATAAGTCTTCACACAATTTTACGACTCTCATTTGGTTCCGGTTATTAAGTGGACACTGTCAAGGTCAGACTGGTGTCGCTCCAAGGTTGTCCAAAAATTAGTCTTACCGACATTGTTTATATTAGGCCGAAAATCAAAAAAACACTTAACAACAATTGTTCATATCTCATATCAGCACGTTGCTGCAAATTATTAACGCAGATTTTGCTGACGAATATGAAGAGGTTAAAAAAAATACGGAGATGAATTCATTCACTTTCGATTAGTCAAAAGATAATTTGCCGTGATTATTGAAAATTAGTACGTGTATAACACTTTTAGGATATTGTCAAAACATTGAATCAATCCGTGAAGTTCGAATCATTTAATTTTGAAGGAGTTTTGTTCTCTGAGCTGGATGGTGTGGTCGTGGTAGAATTGAAGTGTTCGAATTTCTCAACATGTGGTTCACAGCTTGTCCTGTACACTTCGATGTTGATTGGTTCTTGTTGACCTTAAACTCGTCATTGTTTAATTCTTTGTTTTAGGCGTATCTCCAACTCGTTTGATATTTGTTCCTATATTTGTGCACAATTTTCCTGATTGGTTGATAAATTGGATCGACTTCAATTGCTGATTGACTTGAGTGCCAGGCTTCTAAAAATTCTCTGGTGTTTTTGGAATTTTCTCTGTTCAAGATTCCCACATTTTTCCAATCGAATGAGCGTTCGCAGTTGTCCATGTGGATTGATATAAGTGAGATATCAGTGCGTTTGACTGCTAATTGATGTTCATGTAGGCAAAGGTGAAGCGGGCGTCCGCTTTGTCCGATGTAGTGTTTTTCGTAGTTTGCACAACTTATTTTGTAGATGTTTGATTTGTCTTCTTTTGTCACTTCATCCTTTCGTCTGCATAGGACTGATTGTAGGGATTTCGTTGATTTGTGTTTAACACCTATTCCGAAGGTTTTCAGCAGTCTCGTTGCGATTTCTGATGTGGCTGATATGTATGGTAAGGTGATCCCTTTGTTGGTTTCTGTACTTGACTTTATTTCTGATGATGTATGTGGCTGGTATTTTTCGAAGTTGATTAGGTAGCCATTCTTTTGATTGTTTTCAAGTATTTTTCTTCATTTTCCCGCGCTGTGTCCTCGCCCTCTTGAACAGTTTGTACGCAGATGATTTTGTGAGCTCTTGGGTTGTTGCTATTGTAGTTGAGAATTTGATCTGTATGGGTCGGCTTCCTATACACTTGAGTCTGGTTTAACTTTGTCGGTTCTGGTGATTAATACATCCAAGAATGATAGTTTGTCGTTTGACTCCTGTTCCATTGTGAACTTGATGTCATCGAAGACGTTGTTGATCAGCCTGTAGGTGTTTTCCAGCTTATCCTTTTTGACGATGACGAATGTGTCGTCTACATAGCAAATCCAAATTTTTGGCTTGATCACTGGTAATATCGCGGTTTCTAGTTTTTGCATCACTGCTTCTGCGATCAGTCCTGATATTGCTGATCCCATTGATGTCCCTTTCGTTTGTTCGTAGATTTTGTTGTTGAATTGAAAATATGTTGTTAAGCATAAATCGATGAGTTCTAGTAGACTTCGACTTAGAAGCTTCGTGTATATTGAGAGATCTAATTAAGAAGGATAATCTAAGTGAAACATCTAATTATTTCAATGGCTAACTTGTCCGTTTTTAAATATCACAACTCTAACTGCGTTAAATCGATTGTGAATGACATTTCATTAAGATTGGAAAGAGAGAGAAGATGAATGCTGTTATTTTAAAATTTTCACAAATAGCCATGTGACTGTTATGGAAAAACTAAAGATTTCAAGCAGGTATCAATATGGCTCTTGAATTACAAACTGATATCAGCGGAATCCATGCTGAAAATCACAGAGAAATACATACGCGTGTTAGGTGGTTGGAGACATTAGGTATGAAGCCCTAGACCTACGGTTCCATGCACACTTTTAGTGGCGTGACTATCCAATGAAATATATGAACTGAGGAGTGAGACGTTCATGTACTGTACTAATAACTCGCCCTACTCCGACTTCAATATCGTGAACGAAACCATTCTGTCCTCTTATTTTACCTGCTTCGCTAACTAGAGTAAAAACACTAATTGCAGATGAAGTTATTTGATGTTGATCTAGTGTAATCAATTAAAATACATTAGGTTTGTCGATTATATATATGACTAAAAATTGCTAGGATATTGAAACTGAGCGATTGTAATAGGCACAAAATATAGTAAAAATGGATTGAAATTCCATAAAGAGTTTTCACACTGAATAGTTTACTCTAATACAGTTTTAACGTAATTGATATTGATTTGATTCTCATAAATTGTAATTTGAGACTAGATATCCCAAACAAGGGGTTTGGACAGTTTACTTTTAGCAAGTCGATTCTCAATTTGAATGCGATTTTACCTACCAAAACAACAGCACTATTTTGGTATAAAGAGTGGCCTTATGGTTAATTAATATGAACATGGATGTAGTTTTTTAAATAAGAGTTAAACTTCAGTTTCGAAATGAAATAAGAGAACTTATTTTTAGTTTTCAAGACTATCTGTAAGTGATATTAACAAAACTACTTCAAAGATTTTAGGAAATAAGATTAAAAATAGGCAGACCTTAACAATCAAAGCTGTCCTGCCAACTAGCTGACGTTCGTTACGACTACCCTTTCCACGTCCACCTTCATTATTACCGCCAAAGTTTCTTGCACCACTGATAGGTGTAATTGTTTTCATTGAAATACCATTTTCTGTATTGCTTTGTTCATTACCTCCTTGTGAAGTGGTTAATGCAGAGAGTTGACGAGTTTTAGCTACAACAAGTCCAGCATTTTCTAAATGTGTACGACAATATATGAATGCCCATGAACGATACAAGTGTTTCACTTCACCAATTAATCCACAATGTGGTTTTTCTAATAAGCGAACAGTTTGCTTTAATTGTATAGAATTTCCATTATGATCTAATGCTTGTGGTGGCCGACGAACAGTATTTAATCGACGCAATGCTGTATTCGATTTTAAATTAACAACTTTACCAAAACATGTTAGTACAGAGACTTGGTCACGTTCAACATGAACAACAACACCGACAGTTTGCGGGTCAACTTGCACTAAATCCATCAATTGGACATGCCCAGATGATTCAACAGTTGTAGCACGATCTTGCCATAAACGTAAATCCTTCGGTGCAACTTTCATTTCATTCATACTATGATCGGATAAAACAACAGCTAGACTGGGATCAAAACGTATGACTAAACCAGTTTCATTAACATGTCGACCACTGAGGACCTTAAATATGAAGAAATAAAGATATTAACACATATAATTAATACTGCTATGATTAATTTGAGGTAAATATCAATTGACAGATAGGATAATACAACAAAAGACTATAAATACAGTACAACACAATCATATAACATCGAGATTTAACAGCTAAATGGACAAACGTTTATTATTAGACTACGAGAAACTTAAAATGGTTATATTATCTGACAATCAAATGAGTGAGTATGCGCCTCAAGTGAACAGTGATAATCGGAATTTTAAAAAAACAAGTTTAATTAGAGGCATACATTATATTAACTCTTATGTAAGATAACCTATTAAACACAAACAGCTTAACGTATTCAGTTTTGAGTCACACTGATGGTGTAGTGATTAGTGAGACTACTCAACTATCCAAACTGAAGTATATTGAGTGGAGAGGGTTAGAATTTGTGACTTACTAGTTGGAATCCAAGTCCTTTAACCTTTAACTTTTCGCAAAACTGATATCACAGAGAGAGAGAAAAAATGTTCAGTTTTCATCCGAATCGCTGAAGTATTTCAACATCGATGGTATCACATAGCTGAGTAACCTTAATAAATGGGTTAGTTATTGAAAGTTAGTCAATAACGAGGAGTATAGCATGCACACTTACGAAGTAATTACTCAGTAAATCGGTTTAAAAAAATGGAAAACAGGTTAATTAATAACGAAAAGAGTTCCTTCATGTTCAGATTATAAAGTATTCTGAACCACGATTTCTCGCAGTCAAGACTCTTAATGATATGCTGATCATTATCTACAATAGAACTCTAAGTGCCAGTATGTACCTGTCTAAATATACATTTGCTGACAAATAAATATTCTGATAAGCAAATCGTACAAGTTATATAATTTTGAATTATGAAGAGTAAAAATATGGGTTTATGGTATCACAAATAGACTGGGAATTGTTATCAGAATATCTATTCTCATAGTTGTACCTCATTAAATAATGACAATGGATAAATTCTTAAAGTTAGGAATATCATGGCTTTTGTCGCTACATAATGTGTAATTTCTCGTTCTTAAGTCTCCATAGGAGAATACAAATGGGTAAGAAAGAAGTGAACTACTAGCGTAAGGCGATGAGAAGAATGAACTTGTAAACTGGTCGAATACGCTTTGTGACACCACACAACAAGACACGTAGATGTATGTATATGAAACTTTAAAAAGATTTAATAATTGAATCTTTTTTAAAGCCCTTTCCTCTAACCTAACAATTATTAACAAAAGTCACCAACTACACACACTTAATTGAGATGTAAAGTGTTTACTATAACTTGAAGTGTTTTTTAATCGACTGCTGCTGCTACCATAATGTGAAGGTCGGGTGTGCCTATTGTGATGACTCGACCGAGCTGCATTAACTGAAAAACATTTTCTTTTAGTTTCTACCATGTCGAGCAGGTCGGTAAGACTGAAAGAAGAAGCTTAAGGTCTGAGGGAGAAGTTTTAATCCTAACTAAAGAGGGTTGTGACTCTGCGGTCACGCTCGCAAGACGTTAATACTACCACTAATTCAGCTCCCTTTTAAGGTCCCCCAAGAAGAAATATCCTTCCACGGTGTGGGTAATCGGTGAGTGATAACCACCTTCCTACCTCTACTAGAACCCGAGATCATCTTGTTAACAATCGAATCTCTCACATCTTAATAATTCTTCCATACCCACGATTAATCCTTCTCATATATCTTTATCACCACGCACCACTAATGCTAATTATTTGAATTCACTTAATGATATATTCCTGATCTCCTAAAACCATGATGTCAACCACATGTTGGAGCTTTTACTGTTAGAATCTTGTGTCCGATAGGACAATAGGCTTTTTTGGCTAGGACTCTAGAATCTTGCAACATCGATGTACGCGCTTAAACGACCCAACTAGTCATTCATTTGACCTCGTCTTGTCAATATAAAAAACCGGCATGCCGTTACCTTTCCGTTGTCTCTGCCTATTCTACCACTGATTGCTGCTCAAACCAAGTTAACGGTGAATTTTATAGGGAGCTATCTAACCTTCTTCAAAAAGCTAAACGCCCTGATGTAGTAGTAGTAGTGGCAAGTGATTTTAATGCCCAAGCAGGTACAATAAACCGAACCGAACCCCACTTAGGTGGATCTTACGGTGTTGCGGCTCAGCGAACAGATAGTGGTGACCATCTGTTGCACCTATGTCTAGATAACTGTCTATTTCTAGCAAACATCAACTTTAAATATGAGGAGAAACATCGTCTGAAGTGGTGACCTCCGCGATCGACTCATCCATAGACTCAAATAGACCACACTGCAATTAGCCATAGTTGGAGGGGATCGGTTGAAGACTGTCGCTCATCCTTGAGCACATGTTTAGACTCGGATCATGACCTAGTTCGAGCACATATTTGTCTGGGTCTTAATGGACGTAGAAAAGCCACAACAATAAAACCACTTAGTGTCCAAATTAATGATGAAGAGCTAGAAAAAATATTCCAGGAACAACTACAAAGGGAGCTAGTCAACCGTGAAAATGATATCCACCCCGAAGTAGCTTCGTATAATATTCGAAAAGCTGTGGAAACATTTATGATATCTACTCACAACTTAAACCAAAAGGTCAGGAAAACTCAGCCGATTTCAATGGCGTCTACATAGCTGAAGGATGCTCGGAAACTCATCCCGTTTGACTATGAATACGATGATTAGCGGAGGAAGTTTAAACGTAGGTTGACCAACAGCTCACGTAATGATCGTGAGTAGTCGTGTCTATCTAAAGAAGAAGAGATGGAAAAGGAAGCAGCGATAGGTAACAGCAGACAACAGTCCCGACTTATCAAGAAAACATGTGTTAAAAATCCAGGACTAATATTCACTCTTAATCCAGGAGATTGAACTGATGGGCACAACACTTTAGGGAACAGTCCATCAGGCTTTCAGAAACACTTCGTTTACCATTATCTCCAAGCAACCTGAATTGCAAACTGGTATAAGTTTTATTTATTTATTTATTTGAAAATACAAATATTGCTATAAAGAGGCACCAAATACACATGCGCTACACAATATTTATTTAAAATTTCACTTGCTCCTGTGGAGCAGGTTAAGTAGAATGGGAAGAGAAAAAGAATGTAAGGTGCGTATAAGAAAAAAAACAAGAGAACAATAACGACCACACATTAGTGTATAGTAGTGTAATTATAGTAATAATAATAAAAGGGGAAACAGAAAGGTGCAACCAGAAAGAATTCTTTCAGTTATGGAAGTTACAACCACCTTTTATGACGAACGTAAAAGAAGGTTGCAACAGGATCGCCACTGACTTCTATTCTGAGTCATATCTGATAACGTCTCTAGCTACTGTGTGGCACCATCTCTATGACCCTAACCAGGGAGAGGCGAAAGATCAACAGAAGCCAGTTCGGTACAGCTTTCTTTCATACCACGACATTATGTCATACACTGACCACCTCTCCGCTTTTCCCAACCAGTCCCAGCGTCCGCAAATAATGCATGACATGGAATTCTCTAGGACGACATTCATAGAACATGTCCAAGCCACCGAAGTCGGTGTTTCAAGATGGTGACACCAATTGGACTATCGTCTCTGCGTCCGAACACACGATGCCAAACCTCCGCATTACTAACATGGTGTTGGCACTAGATGTCAGCAATCCTTCGGAGACAACGATGATCAAACTCAGAGAGTCGTCTAACATTCTCAACTCGGAGTGACCAGGCTGCACAAGTACAGAGCAAAAGTGCTCTCACCGACGCTTTGTAGATCTGACCTTTTACAGTCAGACTAACATCACGGAGGGGCCAAAGATGGCCCAGATTGACATAAGCCACTCTGGCTTTCACTATACATAAATTGATGTCATCACTCACGCCACCACCAGCACTTATGTAACCACCTAGATAAACGAACTTCTCGACTACTTCTATCTGCTCACTACCCAGGGTGTGAGTACAGGATTAGAATCCTGCCAGTCTTGTAGAAGTACTTTGCACTTCGAAGGTGCAAAGCACATACCATACCTACGGACACTGATTGCCAACTGATTAAGCGCGAATTGCATGTCTTGGGCATTATCGCACAGTAAGACAATATCATCCGCATACTCAATGTCGAGAATTCTTTCTCCAGGCAACAGATCCACACCGCCATTAATTACATCCATCAGAGGTATCCGTCTATCAATTAAGGGGCGAGGATATTGTTCATCAGTTCGCTTTGTTATAATTTACGGATGCGAAACATGGTCATTAAAGGTAGAAGATACTCGTAAACTACTAGTATGTACCTGAACACTGATTACTACGACGCGAAATGCTGACTAGTATTAGAGGCAGTTGGAAGAAAGTTAGGGGCGGTCAAACCAAAACATTGTATCAGTTCACAAAGTCACTTACTTCTGGTCTGAACCATGCTGATATATGCAGTCTACTTGCTTGGGGTCCACGCAACTGTCGTAATCGATGGTTGGTGACTATGTGTGACATGGCTTAGAATCGATCACAATGGCGTAGGTGTATACACTCTTTGTCTACCCTTAAATCGTGAGATCGAAATTGCTTTATTTCTACGAACTAATTCCTTTTCCCGTATTATATCTATATATACAATCTTTCTTTTATATATTACTACCATTGAAGTAACTACTATGAATTCGGTGTTCAACTTGTCGTGCTGATGAGTAAAATGTGGCAACTTGGATTGATGCATGTATGTCCATGGCCCTACGTTGTAGCTGACTGACTGAGTATTGGGTCACGGAGGTGAAGCCCACTTAGTAAGGTCGATTAGCTTACCTAGATTAGAGTCCGCTTTTCAAGGTTCAGAAACCCGCCGCGTACACGTGACAATTTGGCGCACAGGCGTCGCACTCGGTGCAAGTACACGCTACATCCATACCGGTAACACAAGCTTTCACCGATGCATCCCTTCGCATACTCATAGATATACTCACTCTGTGAGTAAATATACGTTATACCCACACCGGTAACTCAAATTTTCACTTATAAAGCCAATAACATACATATAAGAATATTCACCCGCTTGAGAGGTAGATGCTCACCACTCCCTTTGATCGTATTTGCTACGACTGAATCTCTTACACATCACATGCATACCACTGATATAAAGACCTTCACATATTCACTTTATGAGATACGCCAGAAGCATAAGACACATCTAGGGAGAGTTGATGGTCACCTCTTCGTAGTACTTGCTACCATATTATTTATTATGTATTCGACCTGACGGTTTAAGCCGCTGGTTTCATTAGAAATAGGACAGACATTTCAGCTGACGTTCCTGTTGCGAACCCGGAGAGTACCCTTGGCATGTACCTACATACTCAACTACACAAACAGAGACTCATGAAATTCATATACATAAACATACACATCGGACAGCCCGAAACATTTATTGACTTTCGAAATGGGGACCCGAGTAATCCAGTTCACAGTAGGGCGGGGGGTTAGTCCGATCTCTGCCAACCGCCCAAATTAGATAGCAAGGTTGCCCTAACTACTGAGCAGTGCTACGAGGAGACTTCGAGTCGGAATTTGTTTTTAAAGGAGCAATATATAATACACATAATAATATTACCTTGACATGATCACCTTGGTTGAAGAACTTTCTTAATTCCACTGGTGTAAACGGTATGGGTTCTCGTAGGTCAGAATGATTCGGCTGAACAATAATTCTGTTATTGCCTTCAATGGAGACAACTTTTCCACGAAGATTCTTAAGATCACCTTCACATACTTCGACAACATCTCCAGGAGTGAAACAATGGTTTGAAGCAATCTCAACATTAACAGCTGAAGTCAAATTAGCTGCAGCATTAGCAGCGGCGGCAGCTATTTGTAGACTATCAGGAGTATGATGAAATCTTTCAAGTTCAGCTAGTGTAGGCCGAATGCCTTCAGTAAACTGAAACAAGAACGATTTATTTTGTAGTCTTTTAATTATTAAGTATAAATATTTTATTTAACTTCATCATTTTCGTATACTTACAAAAAAATTTGATCACTTCGGCTAAACGACTAAAATAGAACTGCTCATTTCTAAGCAGAGATGGATGGTTGCTATCAGTGGAATCTAGGACGCACGTCTCGTCCCATTTTGGACTCGTCAGCTGGATGCCCCTGTATATTTCTAAGTTGACAATTGGCATTATTATCGATTTCAATTCTTAACGGAAGATTATGAATGTCAAAAGATAATTTATTTTCATGTCTTTGATAATTTTGATGGTTCCTCTGAATACGCTTGAATCTAGCCGTGATAGAAATGTTGTAACTGGCTAGTTTCATTTTCTGAGATCCAGATAAATATAATTTTATATATTGGTGTTATGCATCGGTTTGGCCAAAACAGACTATTTTCTAACATACTAGTACATTATCTTCTATGATAAACAAAGTTAGGAGATTATTTTTTGATATATTAGCTCTAGACTGTTCAAGATACAAATCGCGTAATCCTACTTTTCATGTAAAACTGTTTATGAATCCCCAAAATATCGATCCATACTGGACAACCATGAGTAGACAACTCAAGTACAATTACTATTAGTTTTTTTCACTTATGTAGCAACTAGTTTTGGATACAACATAGGTATTTCTATTATGGAAAAACTGTATTGTGAAATAAAGTAATAGAGCGACAAGTATTCCATTACAGAGGTCTTTTTCTTAACTTGATACCAAATATGAATTCCTGTACTCGACTTCGAGTCACACTTTAATTGTGAAGGCTAACCATATAATTCGATTGTCCAAACCGAAGTAGGTAGGGGGATTCGGATCTGAAACTTAGTAGTTAAAAGTCTAATGTTTTAATCAATGAATCATCTCTCCAGTGTCTTCAACACAGTGTTCAAGTTAGAATTGGAGTTTCAAGCTGTTATGAAAAAGCAAATACATATCTCAGTAATTTAATCATACACTTTAGTTAAAACAGTTTAATATATTGATATTATAAATTGTATACATCCGTTAAGTCATTGAGTAATTTATGACAAGTATTTTACCAGTTTAATATATTCACATATAACTACTGGCCAGATAAGTAAATCATATATGATTTAGTATATTTAGATAAATTCTGATTTGTTCTGGTGCATAAAAGATCTTGATCAACAGTCTTGCCTTCTTCCTTGAATCAAGTTATATCAGTTATAACACATAACAAGCGCCAGTTTGTCCGCAGTTATAACAAGTGGCCACATCAGTCTCGCGCAGTTACAACACAAACGACGAATACATAGTAGTTTATAAGGTTGCAACTTTAAACCATATACCCAAAGTTCAATACAATATAAATGCTTTAAAAATGTAACGCATATTTCATGAATAAAAAAAACTTTTACTTACAACAGCATTAATACGAAATTGTTTATGCAAGAATCCATCAGTATCGTATCGATTCCCCTCAAAAACCAATGATGATCCATCACGTTGTACACGATCAGATAATTTTGATGCATTGAATAGTGCTGGTGCTGGGCGCTTGAAACGTTTAAACTTGTTGTTATCATCTGTTTCTGTGCCACGATTACGTTTTCTTTCATAATCAATTCGAGGAACTAACTTAAGACCAACTAAATTTTGTGCATCCTCTACATATTCAACCTAGAAATAGATCAAAATTTTGATTCCATAATCAACTCAAGGTACAAGTAACCTAAAATAATGATTTGAAAAATACGACAAAAAACCCTCAAAACATCAGAATGAAACGGAACATCGTTTACCCATTAATAATCAGTGATCATTTAAATATCCTTTAACTGTTTGCATTCTGTGATTACAATCGGTTATCTCTGAAGTTCTTATTACACTTAACTGAACATTTTCATGATCCATATTATTATAAAGCTAATGGTGGTTAAAATTAATGGGTTAATCGCTCACTGCGCAGGACTTAGTTCCTAGCTTGGACCCCTGGCAAGACCAGAGATGAATACTAGTTTTATTTATTTGAACACATAGATATTGGTACAAAGAGGCACCATATACATATGCGCTACACAAATCTCATTTGATTTGTATGAGGGCTGTGATACTGCTCGGGTGCCCAAACTGAAGCAGGTGGTTTTCTCAGGGGACCACACCCGGAGCCTTTGGCCTAAAGGTCTGATCCACAAGGCAGTGGAGTAACGTGAGGAGGTACAATCCCATGGTAGCCGGTGAAAAACGATTGGTTCATACGCCATTTGTTCCTTCAGGATACTGGAGCCCATGTGCACCATTGATTTTGAATCAGGGTTTTCCAACTCCTCTAGGTGGACTCTCCATGTCCACCAACCCGGTCAAAGCGCCGGACATTCGTTACTCGTTTTCTCAATTTCATAAACAACACCCCCGTCACGAGAAGGGAGTGAGTGGGACTTCCCTGGCAGAGGCTATATACGCGTGGCCAAGTGAGAAAATTTCCAGAGGGAGAGCGGACTCTCCCCACTCTCAGCCGTACCAGAACATTTGGAGGCTTGAATGCTAGCAAGGAGACCCTTACTAGGATTAAACTATCCAGTGCTTCCTGGTTCTTAATGGTTGTCTACCTAGAGTCAACCCGAAGGTAATCTACAAAACTCGACAATCACAAAAGCTCGCATACTAATTGTAAAGGTTGCTTTTCATTTAACTTTAAATAACTGTACTTATTTTGTCTACATATTTTTCGTAATATTTGTGTGAGACAAGAGGAACTTGTTTAAATATTTTATCCAGAGAATTCCCTTTTGTTCCAAACATATAGTACTGAATAAAGAGATTAGTACCGTTATTAATATTCACCAAACTACAGGTTGATTGTGGTACTACTTCCCTTGAACCCAGAACGTCATTAAAAATAACAACGAAAGCTCCTCAACTCAAACGTAAAATAAATAATTGGAAAGAAATAAATCTTAAAAATATACCAAATGATAATAAGATACACTGGATAATAGCGCAAACTCAATTCCACAGCTGAATGTCAAACCTTTTGTGCTTACCAATGCTAAATCATCACGATAGAGTCCAGATTTAATCCGAACCCACTGGTCAGGTTTAAGTTGACCAGTTTCTTTCACCACACGTACAACTTCTGTCATTTCTTCAATTGGAACAAGTTGTTGCTTGTACATAGAAAGTCGTAAAGCTGTTATACCGTCTATGGCTTGTTTAACATGAGTTTGCTTGAAAGCCTCAACGTAAATATAACCCTTCAAACCTTCCTTAGCAAAGGCTGACTTAATTTGTAGTGGAGTGTCAGAAAATTGATAGGCTATAAATTTACGCATCAGTGCAAGTACAGTAGCCTTTTCTTCACCCATTTTACATCGAAGTGCCCAGAGGTTAGGATCTTTGATACCTGGAAGACGTTCCTTTTGAACAATACTATCAGCCATAGCCTCACCATCACCAAAACGATCGACATAATTTTGGTTCTCATAACGCTCTTGATAATATCTTTCTATTTCCTCTTCATCTTGGTCCATGATCTCACGTATTCTCCGACGAGAATCTAATTCGCGAGCTGCAGGTACAGCGTTCAGGGCTTCTTCATCTTCCGGATCAATCAGTTCCCCATCGTCGTCATATTCTTCATCTTCTTCTTCATCGTCTTCGTCAACCGAAGCTTCATCATGAAACATATCCTATACAACAGTGAAACGTATTAATTAGCAATACAGAAAACTTGTAAACAAATATATATATATATATATATATATATATATATATATATATATATATATATATATATATATATATATAATCTTCAGTAGGATATAATAAAAGGTATTTTCATTTAGGTTTTACTGCTTATGAATATGGATTTACAAAGCAAATTGTATGAGATAAGTTTCCAGAATGATCATAGAATCTAGGATCAGATATTCACTAGATGTTTTGGTAACGAGTTAATAAGACCCCTAAAGTGTAAGAAGAAATAAAATCTCACGATGTTGGCAGATAAAGAGTGTGTACTCTTCGCATGTCCAGTTAACTATCTTCGAATTTTTTGTTTGCTTCTATTTTCTATCAACTACTCAACATTCCTATCTAGTTCGGTCTATGCGGGTAACGATAAGTTTCCAACAACAAATTAGATTCTTCAACATTCTTAAAATTCAGTTAGTTAGTCAGTCAGCATTAAAGTAGTACTTTGTACGTACGTACATCAGTTCAGGTTGCCACACACACAATTGTTGATTCAAATCCCATGGTGGTAGAGGTAGTAAAAGTATAAGCAGTGATCGGAAAGATTAGAGTTTGAAGATGGTATTCAATGAGTATAATCCAGTGAAATAAATTTGGAAAGAGATCAAATAAAGGGACATGAAGAATTCAGAGGATTAGAATTTGGGAGAACACAAAGAGTGGATGCACCTTCTGCTCCATTACAAACGATTTTGATCCATGTCATTCAAAGTCTCTAAACAACGGCTGCTATCGACTCGCAGATCCCAACTAGGTAGTTCACACCTACCAACATGGCTCAGTCTACTTGTCATTGACTTCATGGATTTGTTCCATTTTTTGGTCTGGCCGCCTCTGGCTTTCTTCCGACCTACTACCACACTATAAAACATTGCTCGTCGAGGCATTCGATGATTGACGATACGTAACACATGTCCCAGCCATCTCAACTGAAGTTTCACTACTTCATCAATTGACTTGCCATCCTTATCTAGTACCCGTTTCCTAACAACTGCATTACTTACTCAGTGGTCCCAGGGTATACGAGCAATGCTTCGAAGACGCGTATGATGGAATACTAGTAATGTACGGATATATCTTCAGTAATTATCGACATTTTATTTTATTTGTTAGAACACCGTCATACTTTTCAAAGGCTAACAATCGTAATGTTTCTTGACATCAGGGCTGCCTTCGATTCGTTGGATAGGACTGTTCTCTGGGATTGTCTATTGAATAAGGGTGTGCCTGAGAAGTTTATTAACATCCTAAAAGCCCTATATACAAACACCTCAGGCAGAGTGAGGGCATACAATCACCTTTCTTCATTGTTCCATTCAAGCAGTAGGGTTAGGCAGGGTTGCCCAATCTCACCATTCCTCTTCAACTCTGTCATCGATGACATTCTGCAAACAGCTCTGACGGATGTAAGTAATGGTCGTGTGGATTTGTTGCCTGGAGAATGAATTCTCGACATTGAGTATGCGGATGATATTGTCTTACTGTCCGTAACAGGGCGTGGGTTCGAATCCCACCTCCGCCACATAATTTAGCCCCCAAATGCCCTGGTACGGCCGAGAGCGGGGAGAGTCCGCTCTCCCTCTCGAAATACTCTCACACGGCCACGCGTATATAGCATCTGCCAGGGAAGTCCCACTCACTGCCTTTTCGTGGCGGGGGTGTTGTTTACGAAAATGAGAGGACGAAAAGCGAATGTCGGGCGCTTTAACCGGATTCCAAACCATTGGTGCACATGGGCTCCAGTATCCTGCGGGAACAAATGGCGAATGAACCAATTGTTGGTCACCGGCTTCCATGGGACTGCATCTCCTTACGATGCTCCACTGCATTGTGGATCAGACCTTTGGGTCGAAGGCTCGGGGTGTGGCCCCCTAAGAAAACCACCTGCTTCGGTTTGGGCACCCGGGCAGTATCACAGCCCTCACACATATCGGATGAGATTTGTGTGGCGCATATGTATTTGGTGCCTCTTTGTACCATTATCTATGTGTTGAAATAAATACTGTGCGATAATGCCCAAGACATGCGATTCGCGCTTAATCAGTTGGCAATCAGTGTCCGTAGGTATGGTATGTGCTTTGCACCTTCGAAGTGCAAAGTACTTCTACAAGACTGGCAGGATTCTAATCCTGTACTCACCCTGGATGGTGAGCAGATAGAAGTAGTCGAGAAATCCGTGTATCTAGGTGGCTACATAAGTGCTGGTGGTGGCGTGAGTGATGAGATCAATTTATGTATAGCGAAAGCCAGAGCGGCCTATGCCAATCTGGGCCATCTTTGGCCCCTCCGTGATGTTAGTCTGACTGTAAAAGGTCAGATCTACAACGCGTCGGTGAGAGCACTTTCGCTCTGTACTTGTGCAGCCTGGTCACTCCGAGTTGAGAATGTTAGACGACTCTCTGAGTTTGATCATCGTTGTCTCCGAAGGATTGCTGACATCTAGTGCCAACACCATGTTAGTAATGCGGAGGTTTGGCATCGTGTGTTCGGACGCAGAGACGATAGTCCAATTGGTGTCACCATCTTGAAACACCGACTTCGGTGGCTTGGACATGTTCTATGAATGTCGTCCTAGAGAATTCCATGTCATGCATTATTTGCGGACGCTGGGACTGGTTGGGAAAAGCGGAGAGGTGGTCAGTGTATGACATAATGTCGTGGTATGAAAGAAAGCTGTACCGAACTGGCTTCTGTTGATCTTTCGCCTCTCCCTAGTTAGGGTCATAGAGATGGTGCCACACAGTAGCTAGAGACGTTATCAGATATGACTCAGAATAGAAGTCAGTGGCGATCCTGTTGCAACCTTCTTTTACGTTCGTCATAAAAGGTGGTTGTAACTTCCATAACTGAAAGAATTCTTTCTGGTTGCACCTTTCTGTTTCCCCTTTTATTATTATTACTATAATTACACTACTATACACTAATGTGTGGTCGTTATTGTTCTCTTGTTTTTTTTCTTATACGCACCTTACATTCTTTTTCTCTTCCCATTCTACTTAACCTGCTCCACAGGAGCAAGTGAAATTTTAAATAAATATTGATGTGGTCCCTTGCGAGGGCTTGTCATGGACACATTTACGAATAATTGGAGGCTCGAAATGACGATATGTAGCTTAGCGACATAAAATGTTTTTCTTACGAATTTCGTCAGACGATGCTTCAAGATTTCTGCGGTAGTATCTCTCATGAGCACAATGTTAGTGAAACGTTTTCCCAGGAATTACATGACGTCTTATAGTTTCTAAAAATGGTTTCCCGATAGCAGCCGTTGTTTAGAGACTTTGAATGACATGGATCAAAATCGTTTGTAATGGAGCAGAAGGTGCATCCACTCTTTGTGTTCTCCCAAATTCTATTCCTCTGAATTCTTCATGTTCCTTTATTTGATCTCTTTCCAAATTTATTTCACTGGATTATACTCATTGAATACCATCTTCAAACTCTAATCTTTCCGATCACTGCTTATACTTTTACTACCTCTACCACCATGGGATTTGAATCAACAATTGTGTTTCTGTGCTTATGTAGTATGGCAACCTGAACTGATGTACGTACGTACGAAGTTCTAGGTTGTGGCTGACTGAATAATGGTTTCCTGTTGCGACTAACAAACATGGATAACCGTTTTTGCAGAATAACTGTCGAGGTTGGATAGTCCCTCGTCGCTAAGGTAAGACGCTCGAATTATGCATCAAAGAAAGTGCACATAAAAACAATATGCGGAAATATTGTTGGGGAACAAAAGTAAAACGCTGTAAAGACAATAATACTTTAAACTAAAGTGTAAAGGTCAAAGGTTAACAACAACATATCAGTGAAAAGCAAAGGATGAGGGTAGAAAATGTCATTTCACATAGTAAGCACCATATTTTGCACTTATTTCTCATTCAACTATACAGAGAACTCCGTCTGTAGCCGTTCTAGAGTTACTGAACGTCATATGGGTATGGGGTAGGCAAAAATGATAACCAGATAAAACAAATTAAAACATGTAAGCTCTGCCCTCCGAATTAAGAAAGAATTATGACGCATGATTAAACCTGAGATTCTTCGGAAGTCACAATGCCGATGGCCCTTCTAACAATTAGAAAAACAATTTACATAGGTACATGGAATGTCCGCACAATGTGTGAGACCAGAAAGACCAACCAAACGGTTACCGAAATGAGCAGATACCACTTGACAGTAATCGAAATAAGTGAAAACCATTGAACTCAAGCTAGAGAGCAAAGGTTAGATTCGTGAGAGAAGCTGTTGTACTCCGATCACGAACAAGAAAATGCTTCACACACTCAGGGACTTGTATTTATTATTTATTTATTTGAACACATAAATATTGGTACAAGAGAGCGCCAATATATATGCGCCACACCTCAGGGACTTGAGTTGAACTACAGAAACATCACACTACTATCAGGAATCGTTTCCGACAGTGTTGCTGAACCGGATGAAAGATTTAGTAGACGCCCAACTCCGAGGTCAACAGGTCGGATTCCGTAAGCATCGGTCGTGCACAGACAAAGTAGCGACACTACAGATCATAGTTGAACAATCGATTGAATGCAACTCGATACTATACATCAACTTCATTGACTATGAGAAGGAGTTTGACAGTGTGGATAGGAGAACCCTATGGAACCATCTTCGATACTATGGTGTAAGTCAGCTACAACGCAAGTTGCCACACTTTACTCATCAGCACAACAAGATGAACACCGAATTCATAGTAGTTACTTCAATGGTAGTAATATATAAAAGAAAGATTGTATATATAGATATAATACGGGAAAAGGAATTAGTTCGTAGAAATAAAGCAATTTCGATCTCACGATTTAAGGGTAGACAAAGAGTGTATACACCTACGCCATTGTGATCGATTCTAAGCCATGTCACACATAGTCACCAACCATCGATTACGACAGTTGCGTGGACCCCAAGCAAGTAGACTGCATATATCAGCATGGTTCAGACCAGAAGTAAGTGACTTTGTGAACTGATACAATGTTTTGGTTTGACCGCCCCTAACTTTCTTCCAACTGCCTCTAATACTAGTCAGCATTTCGCGTCGTAGTAATCAGTGTTCAGGTAAATACTAGTAGTTTACGAGTATCTTCTACCTCTAATGACCATGTTTCGCATCCGTAAATTAAAACAGAACGGACTACCGCGCAGTATCTTCGCCCCTTAATTGATAGACAGATATCTCACCTTCGTCATAGGTGACGTAAGTTGATAAAAGCAAAACGAGCTTTTCGAATCCCTGCTGAGATTCCGTCAAACACCAACCCATTAGGGCTGATCAGACTTCCAAGAAAAGTGAAGTTGTTGACGCGTTAGACTACTTCACTTCCTATTCTTAATTTAGTGGGTGACACAATCCTTCTTTTATATATCACTAACCATTGAAGTAACTATTCCTGTCACCATCTTCATCATCATCTGCGTATTCTAAGTCCATAAGTGGACCTCCTGGAGATCAATGCTTGAGAGTTCAGTCGACGAGAATGTTATTTCCATCAATAGGTCTATGATGAAGCTAAACAAAAATGGAGAAAGTGGACAACCTTGACGGACACAACATGAGGTTGCAAAAGCAGATGACAGTTTGCTATAAGCTCTAACTTCACTGGTAGTGTTTCATTAAAGAGCCACCACAAGGTTTATGTACTTCTGGGGTATGCCTTTCAATGACAGACACTGCCACAGAACTTCTCGGTCTACAGAATCAAATACTGCTTCTAAGTCAAGAAAAACTATCATTGTCGAACGCCGGTAAGCATGCCTATTTTCCATAATCTGACGAATGGTGAATATGCGGTCGATGCAGCCACGATCATGTCTGAAGCCAGTCTGATTTTATCGTGTTTGCAGTTTACGAGTCTTAGTTAGGCGTCCGATAATCATTGAGGCTAGTATTAGTTAAAATAATCCCTTGACGGTTATCACATGATAATATTGACCCCTTCTTATATATTGGGACATTCAGTGATTGCGACCAGTCACATAGGATTACGTCCAACTCCCAGATTTTAGCTAAAATATTGGTCAACCTAATCGCGAAAATTGGACCACCATACTTAAAGACCTCTGGAGCCAATCTCTCTGGACCAGCTGTTCTTCCTTGTTTCAGATTAGCTATAGCTTTCTGAACTTTAGCTAGGGTCTGGGGACCTACTTCAATGCTCCATTCACACTGTCTGGGAATGGTGGGTAGTTGTAGAGTATCTGAAGGTCAGCCGAAATGTTCTCTAAAATGTTCCGCCCGTCGTTCTAAACGTCTGGACTGAGAGCAGGTAAAAGTGTCGTCTTTTTCCAAAATAGTCTCACTTACACTTGACTTCTTAATTCCAGTTTCTTTTACTAGTCTGAAGCACTGTCTAGTGTTACCTATAGCCGCTGCCTTTTCCATCTCTTTTGCTTTCGTTGCCCACCACTGCTCACAGTCGTTCCTTAGACTTTTGATTAACTTAGATCTGATTTGCTGTCGTTTTTCATCGTGTTCAGAGCCTGATAGGATGAGTTTACGAGAATCTATCAGTGGAATAGACTTAGTAAAAACCCATTGGTTTTTGATAACCTTTTGGTTTAAATAAATAATAGATTTCTCTACTGTTTCCACAGTAGTTCGTATATTTTTCCAAGCAACATCTGGGTCAGCCTCGTTTACGAAATCGCCCAAGTGTGACCTCGGTCGTTCATGAAATTTTCCTTTAGAGATCTCATCGCTGGGTCCAACTTTAGTGGGTCTTTTAATGTGACTTTTCTGAGTCCAGTAAGACTTAAGCGATTACTTGCTAGTATTAGAGCACAATCAGAGTCTAAACATGTATTCCAGAACGAGCGGAAGCATTCTATTGAACCTCTCCAATGATGACTGATGAAAATATGGTCTACTCGAATCCATCATTAGCTTAGAGCAAAGGTCTCCATGTTAGATGATGTTTCTCCCTAAGTTTGAAATTAGTGCCTGTTAGAAACAAACTATTGTCTGAGAACAGTCGCAGCAGACGGTTACAATTATCTGCACTATAGTGTACCTAAGAATATCGTCAATATCATACAGAATTCATACGGTGGACTATAGTGCAAAGTCGTGCATGGAGGACAGCTGACTGATACATGCCAAGTGAAGACTGGAGTCAGACAATGTTGCCTACTCTCCTCCACTTTCTTTTTTCTGGTGGTTGACTGGATTAGGAAAACCTCAACATCTAAGTGGAGGCATGGAATACAGTGGACAAGTTGGATGCAACTAGACGATTTGGACATCGCAGATGATCTAGCCCTTCTATCCCATACACATGGACAAATGAAGATGAAAGTAACTGGTGTAGCATCAGCCTCTATATTAGTAGGCGTCGAAATACAAAGGATAACAAGCAAGATTCTCAAATACAAAACGGAGAACACCGATCCAACCACACTTGAGGAAAAAGCTCTGGAAAAAGTGGAATCTTTCACGTACCTAACCTCAGCAGCATCATCGATGAACGTGGAGGATCCGATGCAGACGTAAAGGCGAGGATCTGCTAAGCATGGGCCACATCCCTACAGTTGGAGAACATATGGAACTCAAAACAACTGTCTGTCAACCAATATAAAAGTGAAAATCTTCAATACGAACGTCAAGACAGTTCTACTTTATGGATCTGGAACTTGGAGAACCACCACAACCACCATCAAGAAGGTACAAGCATTTATAAATAGTTGTCTACGCAAGATACTAAATATCCGTTGGCCAGATACCATCAGCAGCAGCCTACAGTGGGAGAGAACAAACCAGCCTCCAGCTGAAGAGGAAATTATGAAAAGACGTTGTAAGGGGATAGGACATACATTGTGGAAATCAAACTGCATCATAGGGCGAACTCTAACTTGGAACCCTGAAGGGAAACAGAAACGAGGAAGGCCAAAGAACACATTCCGTCGAGAACTGGGAGGAGATATGAGAGATCAATAGAAACTGGAAACGATTGTCCCAGACAAAGTTCGATGGAGAATGCAGGTGGGTGGCCTATGCTCGTCTATGAGGGGTAACAGGTGTATGTAAGTATACAAACTGCCGATGTTGATACGGTCTTGGGGAACACCAAAGAGAAAAAAACTGTCGGAAGTGGGAACGGAAAGGTATAAGCAGAAGAAATCTTTCAGTTAAGGAGGAAACAACCACCTTTTATGAAGAAAGTAAAAGGTTACAGCAGGATCGCCACTGACTTCTATTCTGAGTCATATCTGATAACGTCTCTAGCTACTGTGTAGCACCATCTCTCGGACCCCAACCAGGGAGTCGAGAAGGACCGACACAAGCCAGCGCTTTGCAGCTTTCTTTCATACCACGACACCATGTCATACACTGACCACCTCTCCGCTTTTCCCAACCAGTCCCAGCGTCCGCAAATAATGCATGACATGGAATTCTCTAGGACGACATTCATAGAACATGTCCAAGCCACCGAAGTCGGTGTTTCAAGATGGTGACACCAATTGGACTATCGTCTCTGCGTCCGAACACACGATGCCAAACCTCCGCATTACTAACATGGTGTTGGCACTAGATGTCAGCAATCCTTCGGAGACAACGATGATCAAACTCAGAGAGTCGTCTAACATTCTCAACTCGGAGTGACCAGGCTGCACAAGTACAGAGCAAAAGTGCTCTCACCGACGCGTTGTAGATCCGACCTTTTACAGTCAGACTAACATCACAGAGGGGCCAAAGATGGCCCAGATTGGCATAGGCCGCTCTGGCTTTCGCTATACATAAATTGATCTCATCACTCACGCCACCACCAGCACTTATGTAGCCACCTAGATACACGGATTTCTCGACTACTTCTATCTGCTCACCATCCAGGGTGAGTACAGGATTAGAATCCTGCCAGTCTTGTAGAAGTACTTTGCACTTCGAAGGTGCAAAGCACATACCATACCTACGGACACTGATTGCCAACTGATTAAGCGCGAATTGCATGTCTTGGGCATTATCGCACAGTAAGACAATATCATCCGCATACTCAATGTCGAGAATTCATTCTCCAGGCAACAAATCCACACGACCATTACTTACATCCGTCAGAGCTGTTTGCAGAATGTCATCGATGACAAAGTTGAAGAGGAATGGTGAGATTGAGCAACTCTGTCTAACCCCACTGCTTGAATGGAACAATGAAGAAAGGTGATTGTATGCCCTCACTCTGCCTGAGGTGTTTGTATATAGGGCTTTTAGGATGTTAATAAACTTCTCAGGCACACCCTTATTCAATAGACAATCCCAGAGAACAGTCCTATCCAACGAATCGAAGGCAGCCCTGATGTCAAGAAACATTACGATTGTTGGCCTTTGAAAAGTATGGCGGTGTTCTAACATTTGGCGGAGGGTGAAGATATGATCAATACATCCTCGACCAGAACGAAACCCAGCCTGCTCCTCGCGAGTCAATCGTTCTCGGGTTTTGAACAACCTACGAAGTATGACGGAAGCCAATAGCTTGGACGCAATCGGAAGTAGACTTATCCCCCGATAGTTGTTACAGGAACTACGTGAGCCCTTTTTAAGGTTAGGGACAACTATCGACTCATTCCATGACGTTGATACACTCTCTAGCTCCCACACCTTTGTAAACAACGTCGTCAATTCCTTAGTCAGAAAGTCACCACCATCTTTAAAAAGAGCCGGTGGCAAGTCGTCTGGGCCAGTTGATGTGTAGCGTTTCAAGAGTTGGAGTTCCTTGCTGACTTCCGCCACATGTGGTGGATCAGTCGTCACCTGCTATGGGGGGCAGGACAGTCTGACCGATATTGCAGGAGCAGCAGGCCAGTTGAACTGCCCTTCGAAGAATTCTGACCATCGTCCAAGACGTCGATGGATGTTAGTGATTGGCATCCCGTCATCCTCACAGATTGTTTCGCTCACACCAGACTTCTTGCTGCCAGTGGCTCGGATGAGTTGGAAGTTTCGGTAGTTACCAGATGCAGCTGCTGCTTCCAGCTCATTAGCACGCTTCGACCACCAGGCTTCTCGGTCCTTACGCAAGCTTTGCCCAATTTTCTTACGTAACATCCTTCGTTTATGGTCAAACTCACGGTCACCCGGGGTAGACCGACGGGCTTCAATGAGTTGTAAGGAACCTGCAGAAACCCAGTGCTTATAATCGGGACGTTTCGTAAACCCACAACTGACTGTACCCGCCATTTTCATGGCGTCATGCAATTGCAACCAATGCTGATCTATACTTTTCTGTGGAGTGGTAGCTAGCCTAGAAATTAACTCGGTTCGATACTTACTTGTAACCAGCTTGCTAATATCAATCCGTTGATAGCGGTCACCTCGTTGTCCACTGAAAAGTAAGGCAAGATTGGCGCAGACCAAGGTATGGTCAGAGTCCAGATAGGTACTCTAAACGGAGCGGCAGTCTTGTACACAACCACGCCAGCGGTAGCTGATCGCGATGTGATCAATCTGAGTCCAGGCTTGAGATGCAGAGGGAGGACGCCAAGTGGCACATCGGCGATGACTGTGCCGAAAGTTAGTGCTAGCCAGAAACAGGTTGTGGTCTGTGCACAGTTGCAGTAGACGGTCCCCGTTGTCTGACTTGCGACCAACGAGTACCCATCGGCAACCTAAACGACTCTCTTCTGTGCCTATACACCCAACCTGAGCATTCAAGTCTCCGGCTAGTACTACAATATCTGTCGAACGCACTTTCTGGAGAAGAACAGATAACTGGTGGTTTAACTCATCCTTGATTGCATCCGGGCTGCAATCCGTCGGAGCATAGGCGGAGATGACGAAAAGACATCGTTTCTCACGCCGATATCTTCTCAATTTGATGGAACTTTCTAATCTAACAGCACATAACCGACTGTTAATGGGGATCCAGCCGATTAGTGCTGCCTCAGCTCTAGCGCTTAGTGCGACACTAACGCCAGCAAGACCAGACGAAGATGCCACAGGGTCCCCGGATAAGCGCACGTAAAACAAGCTTTTCGAAGCGACAGATGGAGATCGAATTTGTAGTACTTCGCCAGAGTCTTGAATACGGGTCTCGGATAGACAACAAACATCAATATTAAGACTTTCCAAAGACATAGCCAGCCCTATCTGTTGTCCGACCTGCACTAGTGTGCGAACGTTGAAGGCAGCCAGTTTGAATGGCGCACGTGGTTTCAGAAAAACTGCTTCAGTACTCATATTCGATGGTAACATACAATTTTCAACCGGACAGTGACTTGAAAACGTTTAGATAGAGTCGAATTTCCACCATAGACGAGCTGCTGTATAAGTCGGAAAAAAAATAAGTATAGACAGAGTAAAAATAAAAGAGGGTGAGTAATGATGTAGTAAATAATAATAATAATAATAATAATAATAATAATAGAATCATTTGAATGTTTGTCGAAGCAAGAGAATTAGTTTCCATGACCATAAACAGTTCAGTTCATTAGTTGTGTGTGGGCTGTGATACTGCCCGGGTGCCCAAACCGAAGCAGGTGGTCTTCTCAGGGGGCCACAGCCCGAGCCTTGGACCTAATGGTCTAACCCACAAGGCAGTGGAGCATCGTAAGGAGATGCAGTCCCATGGTACCCGGTGACCAACAATTGGTTCATACGCCATTTGTTCTCTCAGGATACTGGAGCCCATGTGCACCATTGATTTGGAATCCGGTTAAAGCGCCGGACATTCGCTTTTCGTCCTCTCATTTTCGTAAACAACACCCCCGCCACGAGAAGGGAGTGAGTGGGACTTCCCTGGCAGAGGCTATATACGCGTGGCCGTGTGAGAGCATTTCGAGAGGGAGGGAGAACCCACCCCGCTCTCGGCCATACCAGGGCATTTGGTGGTTCTATCTGGTACGGATTAGCTCCATCGGTCATGCCTTCTCATTACAGCTAAGAGAAGTCCCTCACGAAACTGCTCACTAGTGAGCACATGGTAATTATCAATGAGGTTTTGGGTTGTTTTTTGATTGAGACCATGAACCTATTGATATCAGACCATCTTCGGAAATATTCACATCCATCATTAGAATTACTCGCTTAATGATTCACCATAAATAGGAGTATAACAAATTACTACGGTCGGATGTATGCAATTTAGGCACAACTTCGAGGTTCATGTCTTGTACATATAAAATTGCACTGTTGCAAAGATAACCTTGGTTACAGAAAAAGTCTTGTTATACTCACCATATTTTAAAAATCTTACTTTACAGACATTTAGTTGAAATAAGAGCAATAATATAAATCTGTTCTACATATATACAATGTCTGTGACTTGAGGCGTTTTGTGTGGTGCGCAGGCTATCTTTTACTTAGATAGTAATGTAGTTGGAAGAGTGAATGAAACAACTATATATTCAGAATTAATACAAATCTAGTTGGTCTTCTCTTTTGACCAACTATAACAGAATACCATCCATTTAGCCCTCTTGATTAACTCTATGAATTTAATAATAATTGTCGTTGAATTAATTTATTTCACTTAGTGCGTTTAAATCTTCACATGCACATCGACTTGAATACAAGTACACTAATGAGTAATCTAACAAACATGTCAAAAACTTGTAGTGGACACGTTCATTTTACTTCGGAAACTACAAATCAAGACCAGATTCACAAAATAAGATATGTAGAAATATGCGTTGCAATTCTAGATATTGTAAATAACAGAAAAAAGTTTCCTTGGTATTGTGTACAAAATTTCATGGGTATTATCAGAACGCGCGTAGATATTCCCATCAAAATGAAGCGGAGAAAAATTAAAAAAATCTTCACAAGTTCGAAAGTCTTACCTTAATTGCAAAATTCATTCTTCTCTTCTTTTTCGACGTTAAGGCAGGTTCTTCATCTTCATCGACATCATCCTCTTCCTCGTCGTCATCATCCTCATCTTCATCATTATCATAGTAAACATCCTTTTTCGTGGATTTTTGAGTTCTATTCTTTTTTTTAGGTGGAGACGGGCTTGCTGATTCGTCTGAATTTGAACAGTCACTCATCCCAGTACATTAACTGGAAACGTAGCGTCTTATGCGAACTTTTCGGGTAAATTGTGTCCAATACAATTTTGAGGTTCAGTCAGTTTTCAGTAATGAGGATAGTGTGTTGGTGAACTTGTGTTAATCCTGACAGACTGTGCTCCAGTGAAGGTCCAGCTTCTCATTGGTAATATTCATTGATGGGGCTGATACCACTTGTTCGGGTAAGGCGTTCCAATCATTGACTACTCGATGAGAAAAACGGGATCCCACTTTAAGTTTATTACATCGTGGTTTATGAACCTTCTTGCTATGACCTCGGAGATTATTAGTGCTGGAGGGAGCAAAAAGATAAGACATATTAACACCCAAATCATAATTAAAGATACGAAATGCCAGTATAAGATCACCTCGTGTCCTACGATACGACAAGGGGAAAAGATTTAGGCGTTTTAAACGCTCATCGTAAGGGAGTCTAGAAAGACCCCTCACTAATTTTGTTCCTACACGCTGGACACGCTCAAGGGGGTTAGTATCCTTTACCAGACACGGGCTAGTTGCTTGGATACAGTACTCTAAATGTGGTCTAACATATATGGGATATAAAATTCTGAACATTTCCTCGTCAAAAGATTTGAACGCTCGGCGAAGTGACCATAACTCACGAAAACCTTTGACAGCGGCTGCTTTGCAATGCGTAGTTGTTTTTAAATCATGACTTAATATTACTCCTAAGTCTTTATGCTCTTGAACGCATGGAAGAGGTTTACCCTCAATAGTGTAACGGTAACTATTACCGTGACCGATGTGCATTAGTACACTCTTCCTAGCATTGATTTCTAAGCCCCACTCTCGAGCCTATCTAACTAAATCGTCTAAGTCAGCTTGAAGATCCACATGATCAGCCGCACTTATTATTGTTCTCCAGATTTGTTACATCATCCGCAAACAATAATGTCGACGACATAAGTAACAGCGATAAATCATTAACGTAGAGAAGGAAGAGCAGAGGGCCTAAGATGGTGCCTTGTGGTACACCACTTTTGACCGGCTTCCAATCGGATAGCGTTCCGTTGACTCTAACTCTCTGTCTGCGGTCACATAAGAAATTTCCTATCCACTCATGTACAGTACCTATTATTCCGAAGCTCGTGAGCTTCTGCATAAGACCTACGTGTGGAACCTTGTCAAACGCTTTGCTAAAATCTATGAATATCACATCGACAGACAGACCGTTATCTAGGGCTGCTGTCCAATCCTCCCTCGCAATAAGCAAGTTAGTCAAGCATGAACGCTTGTTACGAAATCCGTGTTGCTCAGGAGCTAACAGATTGTGTAAATCTGTGTGGCTTAGCAACCTAACCCGAATTATCTTTTCGAGTAGCTTAACGACTATGCTAGTTAGACTGACAGGCCAGTAGTTAGATGCTATCTGTCGCTGACCGTCCTTAAATATAGGACTAGCTATAGCGTCCTTCCAATCTCTGGGGAGTTGAGCGAGTGAAAGGGACATGTTGAAGAGTGTCACAAGCGGTTTTGAAATAATGTCCGCAAGAGATGACAGCAACCGTGGATGTAACCCGTCAGGGCTCGGTATCTTACCAGGTTTGAGGTTAGTTATCAACGGAAGGACAGTTTCCTCAGTCACCTGTACAGATTCGATGGTTGGTAACTCGGTGTGAGTGGGACAAGTATTGACCACTCGATTAGAAAAACGGAATCCCACTTTAGATTTATTAGATCGCTGCCTTTGAACATTGATGCCATGACCTCGGATATTATTAGTGCTAGAGGGAGCAAAAAGATGAGACATATTAATACCCAATTCGTAATTAGAGACGCGCGCTATTTAAAGAGGACAGTGATATTTTTCCTCTCTGAGTAAATTTCATTATTTTGATCGTACATCACGTATCAAGACTACTGTTTTCACTTTAATTGAATTCATTTCAGTTAAATCGTTCGACTAAAGTACCGTTTTTACAGTTCTCTCAATTAGTTTTGTCGTTTGTACCCTTGAGTATCTGTTAGTACTTTTGGTCCTAACAATCCACAGTTCTTCACTTTTTGGTCATTGATTATTTGGTTTTTGTTTATGAGTATCATCTCATCTCGTTACTTTTTGAAAATGACTCCTTTTAAATTAGTGGACAGTGTAAAAAAAAGCGTTATCTCGTTGAAAGCGGTAATGCAGTGCGACGAGTGCAAAGGCTGGTACAACGAAGTGTGCACGAACTTAACGCCTGCGGCCTTCAAAAGGTTCAGTAAGAAGGGTTGCGTATGGCTATGTCAACAGCGCTGTTCAGCTGCAAACAGCGTAGTCGGAACAAGTCAAACAACACTCGATCTGTCGACACACAAATTGACATGAAGCAAACTAAGGTTAGTTCGATAAAGATGACTCAAGCCGGTCAAAGAAGGGACAGCAGTCTTCAAAAGGGCCTGCCTTAAACAAAAGCTCTAGGAAAGTAGGTTCTTCTTTTCTCCGTCTTAGGTTAGACGCTAGCGAAAAGGACCTAAAAATTATAAATTTTCGGGTTGTAAGGCTTCGACAGAGAATGATGTCGAAGTCACTCTGGTTGAAGCACGAAGACATTTAAATAGGATTCGGATCTGTTACACTAATGCCCGAAGCTTACTCAATAAGCGATCGGAACTAGGTGTACAGAATGACTCTACAAAGCCAGACATAATCGCAGTTACAGAAACCTGGCTCACACAGGCTATAGATAGTATGGAACTTGATTTCGAGGGTTTTACGTTAGTAAGGGCAGACAGAACACAAAAGCGCAAAAGAGGGAGAGTAGCTCTATTCATTATGAATGCTATCCCATTAGCCATTATCAATAGTGTATCCCATGAGAGTGGGACGTGTGAATTAGTTAGTTGCCGCTTGAAATGCAAGGGACAAGAGCTGCTGGTTGGTTTGGTTTATCGCAGTCCAAGCTGTGAGGCAAATGAGATCCTGTTAAGTAGTCTCAATACTTGGTCCCAAAGTGGTCGATGTCTAATCCTAAAGGACTTCAATGCACCTATGGTAGACTGGGAAAATCTGCGAACTAAATCGTCCGAGAATTCTTTCGAGCAGGAACTAGTTGATCGGGTTATCACATGTGCTCTAGTGCAACATGTGAAAGAAGCGACAAGGTACGATCGGGACACTGAATCATCCTTACTAGATCTGATACTGACTCACTATAAGGATGACGTTGCGAACCTCCATTATATGCCACCCCTAGGTAAAAGTGATCACGCAGTTTTAATTTTCGACTTCCATATGAATGTCAGTCACGAGCACGCATGACTGCAGTCCAGATCCAACGTCTGGAAAGCAAACATACCAGACATCATGCACACAGCATCGTAAGTAGATTGAACAATAGACCCAGAGTCCTCATTTGAAACGGCCTGGAACTCATTTCGAAATTCATATTTAAAAGTTATCACACCCCACATCACTTGAACTATACCAAGAGGGCCTAGAAACCCTACACCATGGTTCAGTAGGGAGGATAGATTTAGGTTACTGGGGACTGATGAAACTAACTCCCAGTATAGAAAAATCCGGAATATCTGTGCCCCGACCCTCCGTAAGTCTAGAAAGTTGTACGAAGAAAAGATTGTTAAGGAATCCATAGAATGCCCTAAACGTTTGTATTCTTATATAAACCAAAGGACAAAGAAAAGAGGAAATATTCCTGCTCTACGGGGAGACAGTACTGCCGAGTCACTGGTGGAGGACGACTTTGGTAAGGCTCCAGTGTTCTAATACTACTTTAGCAATGTATACACCATAGAAGCACCCTTCCCATCAGCGCATACAGATCCCCCCAAAACATACGCTGGATAGCGTGACCATTAAAGAACTCGATGTCTTTGGTCTACTAAATAAGCTTGACATAGGTGAATCCACGGAGCCCGATGAATTAGATCCTAGGCTACTGAAGGAAATACCTAACTTCCTTGCGAACCCTTTAAGTATATGCTTGAACCTATCCGTAACGTAGGGTCGTTTACCCAAAGACTGGAAAAACGCCATAGTAAGTCCTGTTTTCAAAACAGGTACGAAACTCAAATCTGAGAATTACCGTCCCGTTAGCCTAACTAGTGTGGTTGTTAAGATATTAGAAAAGATTATTAGGGAGGAGCTGTTTAAGTATCTCGATAAAAACCGGATCCACTCGGAGAAGCAGCACTGCTTCAGAATAGGTTATTCTTGTCTCACTAACTAATTAGTGGCTCGTGAAAGCTGGTGCGCTCTCAAGGACCAAAAGCTACCTGTAGACGTCGCCTTCATTGATTTCAGTAAAGCTTTTGATAAAGTTCCGCACAACCGGCTGTTATATAAGTTAAGAAAAGTCGGGATTGGAGGCAATTTATTGATGTGGTTAAAAGACTTCTTAGTTGGGCGTCAACAAAGAGTAAGAGTGAACTCAAGGTTATCTAGCTGGGAAACTGTGCTTAGTGGAGTGCCCCAGGGTACAGTTTTGGGGCCAGTGCTATTCCTCTTGTATGTAAATGACCTTCAATTGTCTCCTATCATCATCAGTCTTGCTATATACTGACGATGTCAAGAGATGAAGAACGATACGATGTGAGGGTGATAGCTTGTAACTTCCAAATGACCTGAAAAAATTATCTGAAAGGTCTCAAACATGGCAGTTGCCGATAAATACTTCCAAGTGTGTTGTGATGCATATCGGTCATCAAGGCACAGATACATACATGATGAATAACACTGAGCTACCTGTCGTCCAGACATATAATGACTTAGGAGTTATCGTTAGTCAAGACTTAAAGACTACTGCACACTGCCGTGCAATAGTCGCCAAAAGTTTTAGATCGTTATGGTCAATACGTAGGGCTTTTATTCATGTCGACGCTAAGACGTTTTTGACTTTGTATACAGTGTTCGTATGTCCTAAACTTGAGTACTGCATACAAGCGGAAAGCTCCTGCTTAAAAAAGACAGTGAGTTTCTGGAAAAGGTTCAGAGAACGGCAACTAAGATGATTCCCGGAGTAGCAAAGCTTCCGTATGAAGCACGACTGGCCAAGCTGAACCTTTTCCCGTTGTCGTATCGCAGAACTAGAGGCGACTTGATTACAGTTTTCAAATTGCTTAGTGCCAAATTTGCACCTGATATGCCCTCATTTTTCTTGTCTTCCAAAACAGAGAATTTACGAGGACACTCCAGAAAAGTTCACAAGCCGAGAACAAATTACTTGTCAGCTGACTATCGGCTTTCCCATCGGATCATCAACGAGTGGAACTTATTAACTCAGCACGTGGTTGAGGCTCCATCCGCCGACTCTTTCAAAAGAAAGTTGGATCAACTGAGAGACCACCATTGCCAGGACTAACACCGGCCATCAGGCCTCCTGTTCTTCGCAAACCGAAACTGAAATGCCAGTATAAGGTCACATCGCGTCCTGCGATACGACAAAATGAGAAGGTTTAGGCGTTTTAAACGCTCATCGTAAGGGAGTTTAGAAGGACCCTTCACGAATTTCGTTCCCACACGCTGGACACGTTCAAGTGAGTTAATATCCTTTACTAAACATGGGCTAGCTGCTTGGATACAGTACTCTAATTGTGGTTTTACATAGGTGGGATATATAACTCGAAACATTTCCTCGTCAACAGATTTAAACGCCCAGCGAAGTGACCATAACTCACGAAAACCTTTGACAGCGGCTGCGTTTCAATGCGTAATTGTTTTTAGGTCATGACTTATTATTACTCCTAAGTCTTTATGGAAGTCTTATGGAAGAGATTTACCATCAATGGAGTGCTGCTGTAGTTTTAGTTTATCATCCTAGCTGCAAAGTGTTTTCTAGTTTAACACCGTCAACGAAGGGCGATGAGTTGGAATATACTAACCGATGAATGAAAAAATAATTCTTGACACTGGACCTTGAACCTCTGGAGCCTAAGAAAAAACTAATTATAATGTGGCGTTGGATTAATCTGTTGGTGGCGAATTAATACTTAACTGTTTGAGCTTATTTATGAGGCTTATTTGGTTGGCCTTATCAAGAGCGTAGAGGCGTACCAGTAGACAAACCCCTAAAATCAATGGCTCTGTAGGTCTTCGACACTTGGTGCGGACGGCATTAGTTTTAATGAAAATACCGTGTTATATCTTACACACATTACTCTCTTTATAAAGAATGGTTGTCCATCTGTCCATTACATCCAGAAAATTTATAAATCAAACATGTCTCTTTTAGAAACTGTGTTATTGTAGGTGTTAAAGTTTATATGTAATAAGCGGTCACGTTAATTACAGTGTATCAAGAACTCCATCACTTTCGAGGGTATTGTAAGGAATGCTACTGTTCGGTTACTTGAAGATCAGTTGCGTTGGCCTCCTTTGAAAACTGGTGTGATATGTGCTAGCCTTAGATTTTCTGGGGACACACTATGACCTAGTGAGTGTGAGAGCGTTGCAATAGGATATTGAATAATCCAGCTTGATAAGAGTCTTAGTGTTTACTTGATTTGCTACTAGGCCAGAGCTTAGGAATAGAGTAGCCCTGCCTCCTATTCCATTCTTTTTGCCATTGCAAAGTGACCACTTACCGGGGATTGCCAGCTCTTTGCCTGTGATCTGAGAAGATACACGTATTTCAGACATATCCAGCAGAAGAGTCGATTTGGCGCTACTTAGTTCAGGAAACTCATCCAATTTGTTCGGTAAACTCTTAGTTCCATATTTCAGCATTTGTTACTTTAGATGTGACACTCACACCGGTCCTCGTCCTTTTTGTTTGAATAAACCTCATGTAGATTGTGAGGTGACTTACCTACACAAGAATTTTTTAAGCGGATGACACTTATCTTTTCCAAGTCCCTTTTATGTTCTTGAAATTTTTGGTCAGAAAGCTATTCAGTTCAAATTCACTCATATGTTTAATTCTTGAACCATGTGGTCAGTTCGTATGCATATGTAATTTATTTGGTCATAAGTGTTCGTTGCGTTAAGATATTCATAAACTTCAAGGGCTGCCTTATGAACTTCAACATTTTAATACCGTAAACTGCGTTATCAGGGTTCGTATTTCTTAGGAGATTGAAAAATAATGTTCTTTTTGCTAATGGGGTGATACAAATAAGTTGATTTCTTCGCGCTTTGTCTCAATACTAAATGGAACCATTAATCTTATTTGGTTCTTTGTAAAATTAGTATATAAAATTGTTTCTGATACTTTGCATCGATTCATGTCGATAAGGATTTAGATTTGCGCATTTGACTTCAACTTAAAATTTGCTTGGAAGAACTAGCAAATTTTTCTCTCAAGTGATATTAGCTAGGGTAGCTTAAAGGGGTCCTTATTTAAGGAAAGACATGATATAACTTATTTTTTCTTTCGAAGCTGAAGGGTCAAACAATCCAGCAAATAATAAAAGGAAGCACGAATTAACACTTAGAGTAATTTTCATTAGTATGTATAGAGCTTGCATCAACTTTGGCTGATTGTTTAAGAGTTGGTGGCAAATATCACAGTAATGTCTGAACATCACAGCTCAAGTATTCATCCACTTTCTAATTTGTGTAGGCATAATATTTTCTATTACTTTACATCGACTTTCGAATAAATTTCTGTTGGAAATAATAACCTTGCGCTTTAGCTGTTCTATCTCATGATCCAAGTGAAGGCATTTTCACTACTAGTCTGGTTTCTTCTCTCAATAGAGCAAGGTAAATTCACTGGCACGGAAAACTTAAAAGATCTTCGAGCGCTCTTTTGAAAGATTCAGCATATATTAAGGTTGCAGATTTAGGGGCTAATTCAGTATTTATTTTTGGTACTATGATAATAGACCTGATCCCGAAATTATATATTGGTCACGATGTGATTAATTGATCCATAGGTCAAATCATAGTATTCACTGACTCGTTCAATCGTAAAAATCAGCGATATAAGTCCTAAAACTTCTGAAAACCACGTCCAAGATGTGGTGAGAGTAATGTATTCGATAAAAAAGAAGGTACAAGGAGTGACCACGCCTGCAAGGCTGATCCACGTTAAGGACTAATGCCACCACATTGTTTGTATAACTCCCGATAGAAAGTTACATGACTTACTGATTCCGACCACAGAAATGTTTTCAGGGAATTCTGTGCGGTCACCTTACAAACGGGAAGTTAAGCTCCAACGTAACTTTCATTTTTCAAACTTTTGCTGTGCCCTCACTCAACAAAAGTACCATTTTTGATCCAAAAATCTGCCCTGAGTTTCATGTCTTGTAAATTTTCTTATTGGGTTTTATCTAAGTTAACAGATAACTGTGGTTCAGATCTGACTTACCATCCGGGTTCTGCAGCTTTCCACGTCGTCTATTTTTAGTACATCTTTACTTTTGACACCACCCGTTTTACGTAACTTCAACATATTGTTTTCTTACAGTCGTCAAGATTTACTAAGATGTACTGACGATTCTTATTGCAACATAGTTATGAATAACATAAGTAACCGACCTGGATGCCATCTTGCTGAAGCCTGTGGTACCCAGTGGGACAACTCTAAAGGTTGGTTCCACAAAGCATGAACAAGTCTTATGGTAAGTTCTAGCAGTAAACTTAGTAGATTAGATCGCAGATGAGTATGTGGCATATGCAACGTGAATAATGGGAATTTGCTGAGCGACCTTATCATTTATGTGACAGGTCTGTGAATAAACTGACAGGAACCCTGAAAAAACTGTCCAGAGGCGGGTAACGTATGAAGAAAAGGGTATCCGAAAAGATAAGTATCTATGGGACACTCACCAATGCTAGTGTCAAAATTCTGGAACTCAGCACGACAATAAAATCAACGGAGTTGCGACTTTCCAAACGAAACGAGTGAATTGGGTGAACTAACGCTAATAATATCTGAAACATTGTCAACTTCTCAAATTACGGACCATTAGGTGGCAATAGCCGACATATCTTTGTTTCTTAACGACATAAAAACAGGAATAAAGAGCTGCGGAGCACCTTTGTGCCTACAATTTTGTTTTTTAACACATCAAGTGTACACTCAGGAGATTATCAAATTTGAAGAATCTATATGGTGCTCAGTGAAACCGTCCAACATCTCGAGATATCTGGTTGCAATCATGTACATGAAGCCTACTCCTGACAGTCAGTATGACAATAGGATGCTGGGAGATTATCCCACACTCATATTCTGGTACTAGGTGACTTCAATCTTTCTAAAGTCAATTTCTCTGAACACGTGCATTGAGGGTGAAAACTTCACTGAAGCTGGGTTATTCAACCTCATTTACGATTCAGGATTATTCAAAAATGAGAAGTGACCAACTCGGTGGAGAAACAGTCAGACAACCTGTCAATCCTGACTCCTTTTAGGAAAATGTGATCACACCGTCATAACCTTCAACGTTGCCGTCAAAGCTGAGTTGCAACATCCCACTATGAACAGGTGCCAGTGTTTCAAACGATTTGATGTGTCAGCTTTACAGGGCAACCTACAGCAAGTGGACTTCTCAGTCCACACTCCTGGGCGCTTATTGGAATTTCTTATTTCACAGATTTTCGAATGGGGTATCAAGTCACTGTTTATTGATTGCCTTACTTCATGCCTGAATAATCAACCTTTCAGAGTCAGAGTTCAGTTCACTTTTTCACAGGCCACTGAATGTCTTATGGGGGTCCCCTAGTGTTCAGTACTAGAACCTACTTTTTCTCAGTATGTATAAATGAACTCCCTTAGCATGCACGATCTGATTCATCGCTTTTCGCTGATGATGTGAAACTTCGTAGAGAGGTTTGAATCCAAGATGAAACGATGCCACTTCAGGAGGATATGACACAACTTTAAAGTCGTTCGGATAGTAACTACCAAAAGTCTCACGCCAACTGCAACAAAAATGGCTCTTGGGTAAACCTTGGACTGGTAAGGTTGAAACCCATTTTTGGTCAGTTGAACTTCAGAGCTATCCACTACATCTTAAACGGATTTGCTCCATCACATTTGGAATATGGAAGTAGTGTCGGCTCCCTCTCCAAAAGGATAGCAATACACTGAGACGTAACCAACGGGGAACTACGAAATCAGTTTGAGGATTCAAATCCAAACTTTATAAAGAGCGTCTCAAACCAGTGAATCTATACCCATTGGTTTATAGGCGTCTCAGTTATGAAATCGCCATGACTTATAGTATCATATACGTACCTAGACACCCCTTATACGTAGGTTCCAACGTGGAGTCATCGGTGACCCATCGCTGATAGTTGAGAAAGCCCATCAAACTTAGTGTCATTCTATTCCATCTAGAACTACTTATCTTGATTGAATAACTTTTTTTGTGACTGAGAATAAATCCAGCTCAGCTCCCTAGAAAGTTCATAATCAGGGAATTAGGAAAGATATGAACACAGTGTATTGTGTTATTCATACTTCACCGAATAGTTAGCTCATACATCTCGCTAATATGTCACATTCAAAAGACATTCATTCACGATAGAAAACTAAGGTGGCCGTACGAAATTTCATCAAAACATTTTCGTTATTCCAATCAGTAAAATGTGTAACCTCCTATTGGGAGCCACATAGGTGCTTTCCTCTAGTGAATCTTTTAAAAGAATGCTCGAAGTTTATTTGGCTCAGCAGGTACAAACAGAGTTTACGCTGAGTGTTGTTTATTGATCGCCAGTATTACTGCCTCGATTGTTTGCCCATTTATCTTTTTCAACAATCGAATTTCTAGGATTATTTGAGTTGGTTTTTGCAAGTGACTCAATTTGTTGTTTGAAGCTTCTACTTGTTTAAATTGTTGACGAAGTCTTTACAAAGTATTTATAACATATCGTGCAGACTTGACGTTCCAATTGACATTAATAAGAGTCTCTCTTCGTTCTGATTGACAGTTTCTGGTAGGCTTCTTGATTTATAATTTCATTGCGTTTTTTAATATGTGTTGATCATTTTTCATTCGGGGATTCGAAAGGTCTTGATCACGAGACTGTGAAATTTCCATGATTGAAAAATAGTGATCTGTAGTGTTTTTTCTTTATCGATGTACAGCAGTACTAGAAGTTTCAGAACTTTGTATATGACGCATCGACTTTCGACAATTTCTGAAACGATTTTCCACTTCACTTGAGACAGCTTGTAAAATGTTAGGTCATTTAGCGGCTAGTCAATCTTCATCGGTGTATACAATGTTTCCATTTGGAAATTATGGAATGAATGAGTAGCCAGATGTTCAGCGCGACAAACTGCAGTAGAGACTTCTTCAAGAAAAATAATGTTGATGTCAATAATACCAATAGTGAAAATAATGAAGTGAAAATACCAACTTGGAATTTATGCATCATTATCTTAGTATATAACATGCAAGCTCAGTAATTGTGGGAGAAAGTCCGTTGCACAGTGTATTGAAACGTCAAGCATTTTATTGTAAGTGTCCACTTAGGATGTTGACACCATATTTTCGGACAGAAAATTTCAACCCTTATCATTTAGATGAAAAAATGGAATCGTGCACTGAATTTATCACGTATCGGTGTTTGAACCTTCGAGCAGTGAGTACAGGAGCGGTTATTTCTGGAGAGGACAATTTCTTTGTTTGTAAAGCACGACTAGGTGGACGTTTCGGATCGCTTACGAATTGTCTCTCTTTATAATTTTCATCAGTTTGGTGACTTGAAATATTTGTTCAGTAATAATATCATAGTCTTCAGTCTTCAAAGACGAACATCGGCGGTCAAGCGACCTATGTTTATTCTTGCAATCTGCAGTGCTGTGAAGATTTAATCTCTAGACGTACCAAAGTGAGGCTCTGATGCTACGTGTTCTGGTAGAGAACTCCGGCAACTTACGTTCCAGTGCATGAAATAACACTACAGACATAGGCGTTTCTATTTAGGTCTCTGAGCTTCCGAGTGCGTGCTTGCAGACAATAAGTCCTAAATGTAAGGAACAGACATGGTAAAACATCAAGTTTGTTATCATCTTTTCAGATGTTTGTGCTGATGACGTCGTTCAGAAGAAAGGTGGAAGCTTCACGCCCAAACCATCCAGCTCAGAGAACAAAACGCCATCAAAATCATCCACCTGAGCTACAAATCTTCCCCACCATCTCTTCAGAATCTATTAAGATTTCGGTGAGATTATAATTTATGGACGAAACAATCAGGTATAAGATAACGAGTCACCATTTTGGGCACAGAATTCATCCATACACTTGGTTAAATAGAGTTTTGGCATGATAGCTGATGTCAGTTGGTGATGAAAACCCTAAATCTAACTTTTAATCGTAACCATCAACTGTAAATGTGAATTCTAACTGCTTTATGACCCTCATTTAGTCCTTATCAGTAGTTGTTCACTCTCAAGGTCACTTCAGCGTCGCTCAAAGGTCGTCCATAAAATATAGTCCTACCAAGATTTCTAGTTGACTCAGTAAACGTTTGTTTTGAGAAGGATTACAGAAGACAAACGATAAAAATTCTAATGGTTTCTAGGTATAGCAATTCGACACACATTATTTGCAACATGACTTTATTTTTTCCACAAAGACTAGTCACATAGTTTGTATCTCTGAATCCTAAATATATAAAATTTTAAAATAATGTTGACATTATTCTTGCTATTTGAATCGATAATTTTATCCTGTTGGGCTGTTGTAGTGTGCATCATAATCCAGCCCATATGTGTGGGAGTTTCTATGTCGTTTGTGACCAACTGGATGGCTAAATGTATTGTACGCAAAAGGATTTTGAGTCAGTATATATTTTTGACAACTATGTTCTCAAAATTGTTCGACAAAATGTCTGTCGAAATAAAAATTTATTCAACTTGTATGGGTACAACTATGTTGTTTTTCAAAAACATGCATTTAGTCTAAACGTAGCAGTATTTCCTCACCTTTCGTACTGAAAAATTGCACAAGCGTCAGTTTAACTAACTGAATTAAAAGAGCAGTTGTCTTTGGGAAAACCACCAATTTGTCTAAACTGAGATCTCTTAAAGTAATTTGATTGTATTACAGACCACATGTAGCTTCTCATTCATACTCTGGTTAAATGTCAAAGTTTATGGCTAGAGATATGATGGCTCAAGGTTTTATCATAAGTATTTGGCTTAAGTTTTACTAACCTGATATCATAATATATCTATCGTCTTCCATTTCATCTCACTTGTATGGTTGGGTTGTTTAAAACCAAGATGGAAATAGGTATCGTTACCAAAATTTGACTCGATAATTTGGAACAAATTGAGCATCGAATAGATTGTTTTGAATAAAATAATATATTTGTTACATCACAATGAGTAGAAAAATGAGATTGTCTGATCTTTCGTGACACAGTACAAGCCACTTCTTCGGAGAATAAATAACTGAAACAAAATTAATCAAAGTTTAAATAATACAAAAGAAGAACGCAAGAATATTATAAGCGATCAATCAAAAAACCGGTCTGAACATGTCAATGATTTGACTTGTCCAGATCTGTTTTTTGATTGATAGCTAATCACATCTTACTTCGTGAAAGTAAAATCTCTGAAAGCCATATGATTGAAGTCAAACATATTTTATGACTTGCGTTATTTAAAGTCGTTTGGCCACTTTATACTACTGAAAGTGAAAATTATAATGTATTTTATATTGTAGTGGCATGGCAGAAAACAAAAAATTAGATGATGACGTCACCGTTGTTGTAGATAAACCAGATGATGTAAAACTGAAGCGATCTATTGGTATTGTAACTAGTATCACCATCATAGTAGGATCAATGATTGGCTCAGGAATATTTGTCAGTCCTACTGGAATTTTACTGAATGTCAGAAGCATAGGAGCTAGTCTAATTATATGGGTCGCATGTGGGATCTTCAGTATGCTCGGAGCGTACTGTTATGCAGAACTTGGCACGATAATTGAGCGATCCGGAGGGGATTATATTTACGTATATGAAGCATTTGGATCATTTATTGGATTTTTGCGTTTATGGGTGGAAGTAATGGTCGTAAGACCCGTAGCAATCGCTATTGTGGCTTTGACATTTGGGGAGTATGTTGTTGTACCTTTGTATCCAGACTGTCCACTGCCCTTTACATTGATCAGGATTTTGGCAGTTTTATGTATAAGTATGTTTAAAAATATTTCCCTACAGTGTTTTTTCCATTTTATTTATTAAGATGTGCTCGAATATATACTCAACCAACATTAACTCTTATGCACTCTTATGGATAAAATGCACTGTTTGTATTTCTGATAAACGAAGAATGAAGGTAGTTGTTAAGATGAAGATACTTGAAACAGGTCCCCATAAAATGCAGTTTTATTACATAAAAATGATAAACACTGCAGTCAGTAACAACGTAAAACTTCGTACGTACGTACATCAGTTCGAGTTGCCACACCACCTTAGCACAGAGATGCAGTTATCGATTCAAATCCCGTAGTGGTAGAGGTAGCGAGAGTATAAGCAGTAATCGGGAAGATTAGGGTTTGGAGGTGTTATTTAAAGAGTATAATCCAGTGAAATAAATTTGGAAAGAGGATAAAAGGGACATGAAGAATTCAGAAAATTAGAATTTGGGAGAACACAAAGAGTGTATGCACCTGCGCCATTGCAAACGATTTTGAGCCATGTCATTCAGGGTCTCTAACCATCGGTTGCTATCATCTCGTGGTCCCCAACCAGGTAATCTACACCTACCATCATGACTCAGTCCACTTGTCAGTGACTTCATGGACTTGTGCCATGTTTTGGTTTGGCCGCCTCTAGCTTTCTTCCAACCTACTCATATACCACTGGACATAGCGGTGGTTGGGCATACGTAACACGTCCCAGCTATCTCAACTGATGAAGTTTCACTACTTCATCAATTGATTTGCCATTCTTACCTAGTACCCGTTTTCTAACAACTGTGTTGCTTACTCGATGGTCCCATGATATACGAGCAATGTTTCGAAGACACCTATGATCGAATACTAGTAACCTACGAATATCCTCTACTCTTACCGGCCATGTTTCACTGCCGTAAAGTAGGACGGGACGAACTGCTGCGCAGTAAACACGTCCTTTTGTTGGTAGACGGATATCTCGCCTATGCCATAAATGACGCAAGTTGGCAAAAGCTAGTCGAGCCTTCTGTATCCGTGCTGAGATTTTGTCAGACACCAGACCACAAGGGCTGATGAGACTTCCAAGATAAGTGAAGCGGTCGACATACTCAACTACTTCACTCCCTATCACTAGTTCGGGTGTCGATGTAACCCAATTCTGAAGCAACATTTTGCATTTCGAACATTTTGCATCCCGAACAGTCAGTCAGTCAGTCAGCTAGCATTGTTGCTTAGAGTGGTTAGAAGACTCTGCATTTTGTCAGCGTCCTCACCAAATAAAACAATGCCATCAGCATATTCTAAGTCAACAAGTGAACCTCCTGGTAGAAGTTCAACCCCTGGAAATTTAGATGAAAAGAGTGTTATCTCTAAAAGTACGTCGACCACAAAGTTGAACAAGAATGGGGAGAGTGGACAGCCCTGACGAACACCACTTGAGGTAATCAATTCTGATGACAGTTCGCCATAAGCTCTCACTCTACCAGTTGTGTTCGAGTAGAGAGCCTGAATAAGGTTAATGTACTTCTTTGGTACTCCTTTCAGTGACAAACACTGCCATAGAACCTCACGATCAACAGAGTCGAATGCCGCCTTAAGGTCGAGAAATACTACCATTGTGGGGCGTCTGAATGTGTGTCTGTGTTCTAGAACCTGACGTAGTGTGAATATCTGATCTATACAACCACGTCCAGGTCGAAAACCGGCCTGGTCTTCTCTAATATGCTCTTCACGAGCTTTGATTAGGCGTCGAAGACACTATATTAGTCAAACTGATTCCTCTGTGATTGTCACAAGAGGACTTTTGTCCTTTCTTATAGACTGGCACAATCAGTGATTGAGACCAGTCAGATGGGATTACGTCCAGTTCCCAAATTCTACCTAAGACCTCAGTTAATCTCATTGCTAATACTGAACCACCATCCTTAAAAATCTCAGGAGTAAACCTGCCAGGGCCTGCTACTCTCCCTCGTCCCAGATTTCATATGGTTTTTTCAACTTTGTAGAGGGACGGAGGACCTACATTAACTTGCCATTCAGGTTGACTAGAGATCGTGGGAAACCGAAGTGTGGCTTAAGGCCAGTTGAACTGATCCCTGAAGTGTTCTGCCCATCGATCCAATCTCCTGGATTGAGAATGAATGATATGTTCATCTTTCTCTGAGATTGTTTCGCTAACGGTCGGGTTCCTAATTCCGATTTCCTTAACAAGTCTGAACAATTGTCTGCTATTTCCTATTGCCGCTGCCTTTTCCATCTCTCTTGCTTTCGCTACCCATCACTGTTCGCGATCATTGCATAGACTTCTTTTCAGCTTGTGCTTAAGCTGACTCCGCTCTCCACTATGTTCAGAGCCAGATGGAATGAGTTTCCGAGCATCTATCAGTGCGATAGATGCTGCTGAGATCCAATGTTGCTCTCTAACCTTCTGGTTTACCTTACTAGCAGATATCATTGCTGTTTCCACAGCTTTTCGGATATCATTCCATGCTGCATCGGGGTGAGCATCACATACATGGCTGCCTAACTGTTTTCCTAGTTGTTCCTGAAATATACTCTTAGCTTGATTATCATTAAGTAGGACCCTAAGAGGTTTCCTTGCAGCGTATTTCCTACGTCCAGTAAGACGCAAGCAAATACGCGCTCGCACTAGAGCATGATCTGAATCTAAGCATGTGCTCCAGGATGAGCGACAGTCTTCTATCGAGCCTCTCCATCGGTGGTTGATAGCGATATGATCTATTTGGGTCCGACGTTGGGACGAATTAGGGGGTCGCCATGTTAAAAGGTGTTTTTCCTTATGCTTAAAGTTAGTATTTGCAAGGAACAGGCGGTTATCTGAGCATAGCTGCAACAGACGGTCGCCATTATCTGTTCTTTGAGCCACGACATCATAAGATCCACCCAAGTGTCTTTCCCCATCACTTAGTTTACCTACTTGAGCATTAAAGTCACCAGCCACTATTACTACATCAGAGCGCCTAGCTTTTCGGAGAAGGTCGGAAAGCTTTCTGTAAAACTCATCTTCTACATCATCTGAGCTGCAGTCAGTGGGAGAATAGGCAGAGACGACGAAGAGGCAACGACGAGTGTCCCTATCTTTCCGGATTCTTACTGTTCCATTCAGTCGGACAGCGCACAAACGGCTGTCTACTGGGATCCACTCTAAAAGAGCTAGTTCTGCCCTAGGACTCAATGCTATACCTACGCCGGCGATTCCACGGGAAGCAGAATCAGGGCTTCCAGATACACGAAGTGTGAATCGAGTCGGTTCTTTATTTTGGCATGGTGAGGTCAAATGAATGACGCTACTCGGATCTTGTATGCGCGTTTCGGAGACGCAGCACACATTGATGGCGCGAGATTCTAAAGTCCTAGCTAAGGAAGCCTTCTGTCCTATTTGGCAAAGTGTTCGGACGTTAAAAGCTCCCACGTGTAGTTTAGAGCGTGGTTTCAGGAGACCAATAATAGCGTTCCACGTACTCGAATCGTTTGCCCTAGAGGTGCGAGGTGATAAAGAGACGTGAAGAGGGTTAGTCATGGAGATAAGAGAGGTATTAGGAGGTGTAGGAAGGATTTGAATGTGACCAACTTGGTCTCGTGTGCTGTTACGAGTATGAGGGCTGATGTCACTTCCTGGCTGCCCACACCGTGGAAGGGTATTTCTTGAGGAACATGAAAATCAAATTGGATTAGTATTGGTCTCGACGACCTGGCAACGTGACCGCAGAGCCCAAGGGACAACTGCTTGAGGCCGGTCGCGCACGGCCTTTTTGTGGAAGGTTTTTGACGTGTTAGCTCCGTTCTTCAAAGGGTCTTACCACCGGAGACGGCAACCCGTGAGGTAAGGTGAGGTGTGACAATTTTAGGGTCGACCTTTTCTAACCCCACCCCTCCTTGTGGGAAGGCAGCATCGCTGTCATGATGGTTGTCTGATGGAAAAACCTTACTGCTGTCACACCTCTCTACAGTCAGAAGTACGACTTCGCCCTCAGACCGTGAGTTGCTGCTTTTGGTCTTACCATTCTCCAATCGACCTGCCTGGCATGGTAGAACCTACAGGAACATATGTTCCAGCCAATATAGCTCGGTTGGATCATCACGATAGGCAAGCCCGACCACCGCGTCAAGGTAGCAGCTTCGGTCGGGGATAAACACTGCTGGGTGAGAGTATAACAATGCGGATAAAGAGAAAGAACTGGTAAGTAGCTAATTCGTTTCTTGAAATGGATGACCTGAATCATTCCCTCAAAATTCGTTTATTCTTTAAATTTGAATAGAGTATAATAACATTTGGGAAAAATATCATAAATCCTGATTGTTTTCGACATTCTCGCCAAATGTGTATTGTCTGTAGGGCATTTAACGCAAAACATGTACGACGGAAGAATGATGAATGAGATTAATGGTGGACTGAAACCAGTGAAATTTGATAAAGGTTGTTTGAGTGATTTGTGATAAGTGCAAAAAGTGTCAAAATGTGAATAAACGTAATACGGATCAGAAGGTGAAGAACTGATGACAGTTAAATTATGAGTTCTGAGTGAATAAAGGAAAACTGAGAAGTGTTAATTTCTGGTGACTGTGTGCCTTCAATCGTAAATTATGCTTTTGACAGATTTGCAAAATGGCAACGATTTAATCCTAATTAATATCAGATGAATTCAAATGTATTACATCGGTAAACATTCTGTTAATGTTGGCACTTTAAATAGTTTGATTAGTGGGCTTATAGATCTCAATACTACTGGTAGTTACCAATTTGTAACTTCAGTAAACTGTTCGGAATAAATGTTATATTCTAGTCATTGTTTACATAATAAACGGTTCGTTTATTATCTAATTACTTGTGAAATTAAAAGTACTAGTGGAATCGATATGTGATAAATTAATTTGATGATAAGATACTGGAAGTTCACTTAGAAGAAGGTTATATAGTTTTTTTAATGGTTGAGATCAGGAGTCAATTGAAGCTAGAACACCATGAAAAACCTGGAAGCACTGGACAGCCGTTTTGTCCTATTGTTGGACTCCTCAACAGTGCGTATCCACGATCCCGCCTCACGAGATTTGAACCCAGGACTTATCAATCTCGAGTGCGAGCTCTTAGGCACTAGACCAGTGTGCCTACCGGCATCCAACGGTGTTAATGTCTAAACTCAACCAATCCACGAATTTTAGCGACAGACTCACCATTGTCTTTAGTGAGTTACTATCTCACAATAGTTTTCTGTTTTCACTATTACTGATGTTTATTCATCTGAAAATGTTTAAAACGATCACACTGATGATATCTTAATGAAAACTTCCCAATTTGTTGTCATCTTGTTTCATTTTGTTTAGCATTTCTAAGCTTCGCCAATTCCTTTTCAATCAAATTTTCAACCAGAATACAAGATATATTTACACTTGCGAAACTTGCCGCTCTTATAATGATCATAGTAACCGGATTTGTACAGATTGGATTTGGTAATTTAATTATATCATTCTTTAAAATTATTTGAATTACTTTTTGTTATCTATAATAATTAGAGTCGGTTTTTTTGTGACTTTTGTTGAACTGTGAGTGATTTAATGTTGACATGATGACCATTCAGGAGTTTCTCATTTCAGATGAAGTGGTTGTTTAATCTAAACTATATGCCAACAAGTGTGTTAAGTTAGTTTAAAATAAGAATGATATTTTGTATAAAAGTTTCCCAATAATAAAACTGTACGACTGTATGTGATAAAATTCACTTTGTTAGATTTAAAAAATCTCAATATTTACTATGAAGCTCGAGAAAAATAATTTTCCCTATATTTTTTCAAGAATACGCATAATTAATTAATTGATTGAATGTCTTACATTAAACGTTGTTTCAATGCAACAACCTTTGAACATTTCATTTCTGTAATCGCTCTTTGATTATATGACTTTTCTAATAACATGTCAGACCACTTTTATTTCTTTCAAGATTTCGATTTGAATAGAGTGATTCTTCAATAAATTGTGAATGAGCAAAATGATCCTTCGTCCTACTTACGTCTGTTATAACTCGTGGAGAATAGGCCACTGACTGATATTCTCCAACCAGCTCTGTTCTGTGTTCCCATTCCAGCTCTTTCCATCTGCTGTTCATTCTTTTGTTGTCTATCTTCTGTTCCCTGAGCAGCGTGTTGTATGTTCTTCCATGTTTACGTGTCCCTTTAGGATTCCAAATGACTAGCTACTTATAAATACTTCCACGTTTTTCATGATGGTTGTGGTAGTTCTCCAAGTTCCAGCTCCATACAGTAGAACTGTCTTGATGTTCGTATTGAAGACTTTGACTAATACTGGTTGACAGTTGTTTTAAGTTCCATATATTTTTCAACTGTAGGAATGCTGTTCTTACTTTGCCAATCCTCGCTTTTACGTCTTCATCTGATCCTCCACGTTCATCGATGATGATACTCAGGTTAGGCACATGAAAGATTCCGCCTGTTACAGAGTTTCTTTATCAAGTGTGATTTGATTGGTGTTCTCCGTATTGTATTTGAGGATCCTATTTGTTCCTGTTTGTATTTTGCGGCCTACTGATGTTGAGGCTGCTGCAAGATTAGTTACCATCATCTGCATTAGCTCGTATGTATGGGATAGAAGAGGTGGGTCATCTGAGAAGTCTGAATCATCTTGTCGCATCCAAGTTGTCCATTGTATTCTGTGCTTCCCCTCAGATGTTAAGGTCTTCATAATCCAGTCAACCACCAGAAGAAAGAAAAAGGGAAAGAGTGAGCAGCCTTGTTGTTCGTCATGTGAATTACCTATGATACTGGAAATCTTCTTAGGTGCACATTAGTATCGAAGAAGTTTCTATAAAGTTTGCTTATCCACGTTATCAAACGCTCTCGCATACTCAGGGAAGGAAATGTATAGTGATGAATTCCATTTAATTGATTGTTCAAAATTGATTAGTAGTTTAGCTAGTTTGTCAGTATACGACGGATTATCAGCATGTTAATCTCGAAGTTGAGCGTCTACTGGATATTTCATTTGGTTCAACAATTAGCCGTAAAATACTGGTAGAAAAATTCATTCCATTTCTGATGGTTAATTAGTGATTCAATATTTGTTTTAAAAAAGTTAACATGTTTATTCTGTACATCTGTTGTCTAAATTACATTCTCCTTTTCAGGTGTTTCCAATTGCTGTTAGTAATTCACTGTGATTTTTCTCTTCTAAGCGACTGACTAGGATTTATAATCTCTATGTATTTGTGATTGTAATCACTCTTTATGCCATGATAAATTTATTTATTTAGTAAATTCATTTAGATACCTCGCATTGTACTTTATTGCTTAACTTCGTTTAGGTCGTTATGAAGAGCTGAAAGAACCTTTTGTTGATTCGGACTGGAGTCCTGGTAAAATAGCCAATGCATTTTATAGTGGCTTATTTG